>OY992884.1:34449126-34505802 GCA_963921405.1 Cepaea hortensis | reverse complement strand
CTCCTCCTCCTTCCTCCTTCTCCCTCTGCCTCCTCCCTCCTCCTCCTTCTTCCTTCTCCTCCCTCCTCCTCCCTTTTCCTCCCTCCTCCTCCTCCCTCTACCTCCTCCTCCCTCCTCCTCCCTCTTCCTCCTCCTTCCTCCTCCTCCCTCTTCCCTCCTCCTCCCTCTACCTCCTCTTCCCTCCTCCTCCTCCCCCTCCTCCTCCCTCCTCCTCCTCCCTCCTCCTCCCTCTACCTCCTCCTCCCTTCACATTCCTCCTCCTCCCTCTTTCTCCTCCTCCCTCTCCTCCTCCTGCTCCCTCCTCCTCCCTCATCCTCCCTCCTTCTCCTCCCTCCTCCCTCCTCCTCCCCCTCCTCCTCCTAATCCCTCCTCCTCCCTCCTATTCCTCCCTACTCCTCCTGTCTCCGCCCTCCTCCTCCCTCCTCCACCTCCCTCTTCCTCCTCCCTCCTCCATTTACCCAAGACAGACAGACAGTCAGACAGATAGTCGGGAACGGGATCTTATATGACTACTTATATGATTTAAATGAGATGCTCTCCACCATGGGCTGGACTGGGTCAGACAGACAGACAGATAGATAGATAGACAGACAGACAGACAGTCGGGAACGGGAACTTATATGACTACTTATATGAATTAAATGACATGCTCCCCATCAGGGTCTGGGCGAAGCCGGGCAGGGTCAGCTAGTTTATATATAAGATGAATAAAATAATGTATTGGAGCAGAGAGATAAGAAGGACAGAATGTCAGACGGGCCTGCGTGTCCAATTCTTAACCCTATGAAAATGAGGTCCGTTCGTTCGTTCTGTCCATGATGTTCCTGATCTACTCTATGGACGATATTTCTGCATGCTACAGTCTCAGTGCCGGCTTCCTGGCCTAGAGGTTAGCGACTTTTCTCCGTAATCTCTTATACTCTCGTAAGTAACTTGACAACGATGAGAATCAGCAGTGGTTCGAATCGCGTCGGTAACTTACGGGTTTGTGAGCCGGCCGCTCAGAAAGCAATGGCAAACTACTGAGCGTAATCTTGCCAAGAAATCAACAATCAGCTGAAAGATGCTGATGTTGACAGCAATGTCCTGTAAAGGATATGCAAACAATTTACAGTCTCAGTCCACCCAGTATCATCTCTCTTGGACTGCTTCTGTCACTTCTCCTACTGATCTTTCTAGTCCATGTTTTCCAACGCCCCTATTCTCATTGTAAGACTAAACAACGTTGTTTGTCTCTTTCTTACAGTTGTATATAATGTCCTACTTTCATAAGCCTCTTTCATGCAATCTAGACCACCGCAACACACATTGCATTCATTAAGGGCTCAAGTATGCTAAGTAAAGTGGAGAAAGGAATGTTTCGTGTGGAATGGCTATCCTCGCTTAAGAGGTCACAGATTGTGAGAATTGTATGGATGATTTTGCCCTGGATATGCGGTAGTATAGAGGGAATGAACAGGCTGATCTGTCCACCTGTTCATTTCCCAGCATACCGGCATGCCCCGAAGAAAAGATCCAGGCGATGCTTATCACCCGTGACCTCCGAAGGGAAGCAAGCCACTCCGCACGAAGCCTGCCTGTCATCACCCTCGTCAGCATGCTTTCTGAGTCAGTTACAATCACGGTGTGTGTGTGTGTGTGTGTGTGTGTGTGTGTGTGTGTGTGTGTGTGTGTGTGTGTGTGTGTCGTATTCTCCATCCAGCGGAGAGCTGCAGAGACTGCCTCCACCTCCATTCTTAAACTGGATGGAACTCGATGGTAGATTACGTATGGACAAGGGAGAGGTGGCCGAGCTTCTGCGGGACCAGGTGGAGAAGGCGGGAGTACAGGTCGAGAACCCGTATGTGCAAAGAATGATATTGCTGGGGATCGGCAGGGGTTCAGGAATAATGTCAAAACAGAGAGGGAAGACCAGGAGAACTCTCAATCAGATAGCGGTGGGAACGATTAGTAGTATGGCTGCTGAACCAGGGGGCGGGTGTCACAGTCTCACATAAGGGCGGTATCAACATAAAAATAATAGAGAGTGGAGAAGGGATAGAACTCCAGCTAAAGGGAAAGAACCGAGTCACCCGAAGGCTCGAATAATCCAGAGCCTTCTCGAAGGACCGGTCAGCGTGTCCACAGCACCGTTGACACCGATGGAGCCCGCCGATTGCGGGGTCCACGAGAAACTCGGAGAGAGTTACCACCCGTGTCGGATTGCGACACGTGTGGAAAGGCAGACACGGACTGGACATCGAAGAAGCAACAGGGCTTACCTTAAGGGGGACTTGATAGCTTAAAACCCAAGTGTATTTAGGGGTCTTATGCATACGTTAGATAGCTGATAGAGTTGTTGTAACAATCATGTATTATTGCTTTATTGTAAACTCCTGTGATACGCAACTTGAGGGTGCTGGCTTGCGAAAACCTTTCTTCTCCAGCTTACTGTAACATAATATAAATAAATGATGTTAGATTGTATCTGAACGGAGTTTGTTGCCTGTATGAGCCCGAGTTTCATTCCCCTAGGTATCTAGGACGGTGACAGGCTATTTGGGGGCCGAAGCCGGTTTTGGTAAGCACAAGCTTTACTTTCCAGACAGCTCTTGGTTTTGCCAAGTAAAATATATCAACTTTCATACATGACAAAGTCTAAACCTTTGCAGCTATCATCGTATCATCTGTGAATGAGCTATTGTAGTCCCTCTACAAAAGTAATTGAAATAATTATAATGTTCATGAAATTCGACATTGACATGACTGAACAATTACAGTGACAGTTACTAATTTTTTTTTATTCTAACATCAGATTGTTCCGCGAAATATCGTGTGTATGTAACCTGTCCTCCAGCAATGGCGAGAAAACAGGAGAACCAAACAAGACTACAGTCAAGAAACCAGGAAAAATAAGATGAGTCCCATTTCATGCTCACTAGATCCCTAAGCGATACTCATTCATGATTCATTGATGTAACATTTTTCTTTGTATTGTTTTTTATATATATGCTAATCTCATAACAAAGTAAACCTGCTCGTGCAAATTTGAATGTAAACATTAAGGGGGATAACCAAGTTTTGTACACCCAGACTAATTTCAAAGGGATTTAATTTCGATAAAGTGAACACTAACTAAAATACAAGATGTCAGCATTAGAACAGTGCATTGAGTTAGGAATTAGGTTAGGGTATACTACAGAGAAACTTTCAGAATGGGCACAAAAGACGCATTCAGAAAATATTGCACGAGAAGACAGAGCAACGGAAAGAGAAGAGAAAAAGATGCAAGCAGAAAGAGAAGAGAAAAAGATGCAAGCAGAAAGAGAAGAGAAAAAGATGCAAGCAGAAAGAGAAGAGAAAAAGATGCAAACAGAAAGAGAAGAGAAAAAGATGCAAATGCAAATGGAGGCTGAAGAGAAAAAGATGCAAGCGGAAAGAGAAGAGAAAAAGATGCAAATGGAAGCTGAAGAAAAGAAAATGCAACTGCAGGCTCAAGAGAAGAAGATGCAAATGGAGCTCGAAGCTGCGACCAAGCAAGCCCAATTAAACGCAGAAACACAGATAAAACTGAAACAGATGGAAATTGACTCCAACTTAGAAATTTCAGTAAACAAAAGTAGAAGTAAGGAAGAGGAACAAAAATACAACAAATATAAAGGCTTAGTCAAGCCCTTTTGTTCAGGAGATTCAATAAGCGCTTATTTAGAGAATTTCGAGTGTTTGATGACTTACCATAACGTTGCAAAAGTCGATTGGGCATTTATTCTGATGAGAAATTTAGCATTAGAGCCCTTAAAAGTGATAGAGACAGTTCCACAAGACATGAGGAAAGATTACAACTATTTGAAACAAAGAATACTCCAACATTTTTCACTAGACACAGCAGGCTATCAACTACAGTTCTCAAAATTAGCCCCATCACCTAACCAAACGTTCATAGACTACGCGTCTACAGTCCAGGATATTTGTACAAAATGGATAACCTCAGCAAAAACTAATAACAGCCATGATAAACTGAAGGAGCTAATTATAATTGATAAAATTATTAGTACAATACCAACCCCTTTTTCTAAATTTCTAAGGTAAAATGATTGTAAAACTATCCAAGAAATAGAAAATAAGGGGAGCGCATATTTTACAGCTAACCGCGATATTTTTCAGTTAAATATGAGCCAAAATGAAACAGCAGCGGTTACAAACACAAAATATTCAAACCCGAATGAAAATAGGTTCAAACAACTTTCTAAGGTCACAAAACCAGTCCTGTGTCAGTATTGTCATCTGACACACGAACAGTACGCGATGTGTGACAAATCACCGAATTATCCACATCATCTCCAAATGATAGAAAAAAAAAAAAAAAAAAAAAAGGAACGCATATCAAAGAGCAGTTAAATGTTATTTTTGCGCGAGTTATGGGCTTTTTTCAGCACGTTGTGATGGAAAAAAGATGATGAAGCAGGCCAATGCAGCATTAATAGATACATCTTCAGATGAAGAAACTGAACAACAGAACAAATGCGACATCCAAAATGAAAGTGCGAGTGAGTTAGGTAATGCGGTAGATATCATTAACACCATCACAGATAACACATGTAACACCTGTAGAAAATTTCAGCTTGATACCACTTTGTTATGCGGCCACACAATCCCCTTGTCTAACGAAATGGCCAACGCAGCCTTAACATCAACAGGCAAGGTAAAATTTGCGACAGGTTTTGTTAACAACAAACAATGTACACTAATACGAGATAGCGGGGCGACTCTTTGTGGAATTAAAAGAACATTAGTTAATGACAAAGACTACACACACAAATACGTAACATGTCACACAATCGCAGGCACCATCGAAAGATACCCCCTAGCACTTGCCGAAATTCAGACACCTTTTCTATCAAGACAAGTGCTATGCGCAGTACTGGAAAATCCTGGCGCGGAAATTATCCTTGGAAATCTTCCTAACATAAGATCCTGCTCTGAAGAAGAAATCAGAGAATGGGAACAGAAAAACTGTATCCAAAAAGCGAACAGCGATTCCAAAATTAAAAAACACGCTTGCATGTCTCAAACTGCCAAAAGCACAAGGGAGACAACCGATGATGGAATTCGAAACGAATTCACAGAGGTGCAGAACACAGGGGCGGTTGAATCTTTCAATGACACCATCAAATCAACACCTCGAACTGAGGACGCCATCGATCCACAAAATATTGAGCCTGTAAATGTGCAACAACATACACAATAAGCTAATATAGTGACAAGACAAATTACACACAAAACCCACATAAACAACCAAACAGAGATAACAGGGGACAATAACGACACTGTCAATAACATCGATGACAATCCTACGTTAACGACACATTCTCGTAATAACGGAAACGACAAAGTCAACGACACAATAGCAACAACTCTTCTTAATCATGACAAACAGCTTGACGAGTCAATACAGACCGAATCGACTTCTTTAAAGTACTCTCAACCGAAATCATATTATCTGAAAAACATAAATAACAAAAGCACAGCAACGACAGTACGCCTTAACGACACTACTACACAAGACAATGAAGACAACTTCACATTACAGACAGTTTCTCGTGAAGACGAAACCGCAGTTACCAAACCAACAACTGAGAAAACTCATAATTTCCAACTTTATGAGTCAAAACAATTTCTTTCTCTGAGAACTAGAAACAATTACAGCATTAATTCCAAGAAACATAACCAAGGAATACAAAGATATCCAAGGGACACAACTATTGACAAAGAAGCATTATTAGCAAACGAGTGTCATCATATGTGTTCATCGCAAATTTATCAACGATCAATGACACATAAAACTAACACAGAAACAACACATAAATCTGCAGAAAGTTATACAGATACAGAAATATCATCATCATGCAACATTCATCCAAGCAAACAGTATGCAAATAAACAAATACAAACAATTGACTTCACACAAAAGCAAAGTCAGAAACGATTGCATACAAACAAACTGCTTTATTGCATGAACAAAACCAGCAAACGATGCGAATCTAAATCCATCAGCACAAAGACTACCATTTTTATTTCACCATCCACCTATTTACCAGATAAATACAATTTCTTTGAAACACACACCTCTCATCTCTCATCTCATCATGTTCCTCTTGTACCTTGCGGTGTCGAGGTGAAGTATAAACTTCGTGAGAGTGCCCGGTTATGGGCTTCGTATATCGACATTACCATGGATTCTGTTATTCCCTCCGTCCAACGTTCACGTGGTCGGCCTCTTCCTCTGTTTCCATCTGGACTGTACATCATTGCTTGTTGTGGCATGCTGTTGACTGGTAGCCTACTTGCATGGCCAAACCATTTGACTTGCTGCTTTCTAATAAAATCTAGAGCAGCTTTAACCCCCACTTTAGTCCTGATTTCTTCATTTCTGATCTTATCTCTTCTTGATACGTTGAATATTCTTCTCAGGAACCTCATTTCTGTTGTTGTGATTTTCTTTTCTCTTTTTCTGTCATTGTCCAGGTTTGGCATTGGTAGCCATTTGGTATTTCATCCTGTCCTGGTGATTTGTTCAATGGGGCTAATCTGATGGCTTCTATAATTTCTTCTTTTAGTATGTCTGGTTCTAGTTCCTCGGTGACATCTGTGTAGGTCTCTTGAATTCCTGTGACATCTGATGGGATGTTGAGGAGTTGTTCGAAATACTGCTTACATCTTATTAGGATCTGTTTTTGTTCACTTATTGGTTCTCCACATTCATCAAGCAGTAGAATGAACAAAGACAAATCACTGACACTTCCTACTTTTGCTGTTAACGCAACTTCAAACATTACCTACCTTTCAAAATGAATTTTTCACCACTATCCGGATAACAAACAAATTGTTCATCATATTTACTATCTCATTCATATACCAATCAACTTTGCGCCAAATTGAAAGAGCAAAAACCATGCTACAGTTCATTAACTCCTGTTGGTGCAAAGTTTTTCATATAACTTTGAGATACGCCTATAGTAAATTTATTTTCACTCTTACATTATTCAGACTTATTTTTACATCGATACCTATACAATTATGTAATATTTGCAATTGTAAGAGTATCCGCTTAGAGGATGTAATGCGCAAATTGAAATCAATCTTTTCTAACCCACCCGTATTAAGATTACCAAACATAGATATACCTTTTATTCTGACCACAGATTCGAGTGCTATCGCAATTGGAGGATGCCTGATGCAGGAATATCAAGGCGTGAGACATCCAATACTCTATGTCAGCGTAAGCTTAAAAAGGCAGAAATCCGGTATTCCACAGTTGAGTTGGAGGCATTAAGTCTACTTTTTTGTATACGTCGTTTATCTAAGTTCCTCTTAGGTTCCCATTTTGTTGTTTTGACCGATAATTCGCCACTGCTGGTACTTAAACAAGGCGTTCCAAAGAATCATCGTTTAGCAAGATGGTGTCTTCTACTTCAGGATTTCGACTTTGAAATCCGCCACATCAAGGGTACGGATAATATTATTGCTGACCTATTATCACGGCAAACTAATGCACCAGCAGACTAACACTATGCACATTAATTAGTCGCCATATAATAAGCTGTGATATTTTAGTCTGTTGCATAGAACAGTGTACCTTTACACTTACTATAGAACTTTCAGTCAGAAGTATCAACGCCTAAGTGAATAATCTACTTATAACATTCACGAACATGAAACTTTGAGAACCCTATATTGTATTAAGCCATATTAGCAATTGGCAATGCTTTAAAAACAATCCAAGCGATATATAATATCTGTGAAGTGATTTCATCAACCAGTGAACTGAAAATCATCGTGTAAAGATTAAGAACTCTGCATACTCGCTATTTCAAAGAAACTTCGCAAACTACAGGAATAGAACTACGTCTATTACAACATACAAGAGACAGCTATATGAACTATTAACATTGGTGACACAACACACGGACAACAGGAGGACAACACACACATCGTCGTTGGAGTTAATTAATTTACTATTAGTTAATATGTATTACACTTGTATTTGATTATATATATAAAATATGTCAACACGTAACTTGTATATTTTCTACCATAATATATAACAGACATTTTCACTCATAGGTGAAATATTCTTCCTATACAATTTTTCTATTTAAGTTATAAACCATTTTTTGATTACAAGTACAAAAAGTACTTGCTACCATAAAGGGAACATATCGCCTAATCCGTTTTTCTAAGGGCAGTAAGACTTACCTCAACTTTATTTGTATATTTTAACAAAATACTATTTTGGATGAAAGATGTACGAATGAGAGAGCGAATGAATTAAATGAGAGAGCGATATACTGAGCGGACAAATTGTACGCAAAACGTATTTATTTTAATTTGTCTGCGTCTTTCATGTAAAATGTAATACCTGTCTCAATTGTTGATACATGTTTAGTATTGAATACACTAAATCAAAGCACCACTGTTTGAATGCCCTGATCATGCATTACACAGATTGGGTAATTCATGACAAAGGATATTCCAACTCGTGACGCTTGGAAGTAAACCACACATCACATATACACATTGAACACACACTTTATACAAACTCAAAACTGAACACTAACAATTAAAACACAGTCAGTTTATTATAGACAGCAACATATCAGTCAATACACTAACAAGCCAACAAGAACACACGTAGTCAGATGGGATAAAACAACAGTATAACTATATATTCAGCAATATACAACATACGGAAGTAAAAATGTATCGAAATACACACGCAGGACAAGATTTGCAAGTGTACTTAAATAAGCCAAGACAACTTGTCTTGTTAAAACTCTCTTACACAGAGTTTTATATCTTGGTATCATATGGATACTTGAGAAGGGCGCGGTTGTAAAAACAACTGGAAACGTCACGGAACTTCGGTCAGATAAGCATGTTTAAGAACATAGAAGAGAGAGACCTCTTCAGCAATCATCTTGAAGTGGTGTATGGGAGAATACATGAGTTGTTGATGCAGATATATAGGTTGCCAAGTTACTATCCACCAAACTACAAACACCTACTTCATGTGATCCTGTGACAGAATTAGTACAACACTAATTACCATATAATAACCCATCAAAGCAGGGGGGGGGGAGGGGAACTCCTGTCACAGTCTCACATAAGGGCGGTATCAACATAAAAATAATAGAGAGTGGAGAAGGGATAGAACTCCAGCTAAAGGGAAAGAACCGAGTCACTCGAAGGCTCGAATAATCCAGAGCCTTCTCGAAGGACCGGTCAGCGTGTCCACAGCCCCGTGGACACCGATGGAGCCCGCCGATTGCGGGGTCCACGAGAAACTCGGAGAGAGTTACCACCCGTGTCGGATTGCGACACGTGTGGAAAGGCAGACACGGACTGGACATCGAAGAAGCAACAGGGCTTACCTTAAGGGGGACTTGATAGCTTAAAACCCAAGTGTATTTAGGGGTCTTATGCATACGTTAGATAGCTGAAAGAGTTGTGGTCATAATCATGTATTATTGCTTTATTGTAAACTCCTGTGATACGCAACTTGAGGGTGCTGGCTTGCGAAAACCTTTCTTCGCCAGCTTACTGTAACATAATATAAATAAATGATGTTAGATTGTATCTGAACGGAGTTTGTTGCCTGTATGAGCCCGAGTTTCATTCCCCTAGGTATCTAGGACGGTGACAGCGGGTACGGTTTATCCAGGGACAGTTTCTCAGCCGGCTAGCCTTCTCGGATAAGGGCAAAGACACAGAAGCCCAGTGCACATGCTGTTCCCGTTAACAAATTCAGTGCCTAACAAAATCTAGGAATGGATCAAACCAAAAGTAGGTCTGGATCAAACAAAACGAACATCTGGGTCAAACAAAGAGTATATCTCGATCAAACAAAGAATACGTCTGGATCAAACAAAGAGTACGCCTGGATCAAACAAAGAATATATCTGGATCAAACAAAGAGAACGTCTGGATCAAACAAAGAGTACGCCTGGATCAAACAAAATGGCTGGCAGAAAATGGGAAGTAAGGGCATGCCATAGTTATGATTTAAAAGATGTTAATATGGTAGCAGACATAAATTATAACACAATGACAACATTTCGGCGATATATAAGCCCACGGCAGATACGGGAAGTTGCTTAAGACGATGAATCATCTCAGTTAAATCAAACATCCAAATCAGTTAAACACAAATTTGGATATAAAAAAGAGTCAGCAAAACAAGTCGCAGCCCAACCGACAATAAACAGAAATCACAACTACTCAAAGAAGATTGATAACGTAAGCGAAAAGGGTTGACATCATTGCAACGGGTTCTATCCCATAGAGTGTTCTATCCCATAGAGGGTTCTATCCCATAGAGTGTTCTATCTCATAGATGGTTCTATCCCGTAGAGCAGGGGTGGGCAAACTACGGCCCGCGGGCCGCATGCGGCCCACCAAGTGATTTTATGCGGCCCGCGAGGGCATTTAGAAATAAAAATGTTTAATTCCTTTTTAAGTTATTTTGTTGAATTTCACAGAATTTCATGTACCGTTATGATGAGTGTCAGTAACAAACGTAAGATTGAAGATGAATGCCGTGTTTTTAATGATGAATGGACAACTAAGTACTGTTTTATAAAAGTTGGTAGCAAATCAGATTGCTTGTTGTGTCGTGAGTCAGGGGCTGTCTTCAAGGAGTACAATTTAAAAAGACATTATCAAAAAGACATTATCAAACAGGATTAATATTATTAACACTCATGATCCTGAAAAGTGCTTTCAGTTTCAACAGCAACTTGAAGACGCTTTCACTGATACACCAGAAAATTGTACAGTAAATGATAAATGGAATAAACTTAAGGAAACTCTTTGTAAAACTGCCGTAAAGGTTTACGGCACTGTGGATCATAAGAGGCAGGACTGGTTTGCGGCCAACAGCGAGACTCTGCAGCCCTTGATTGATAAGAAGAAGAAAGCTCTCTTAAGAAACAAGGAAAGACCAACGCGTAACACTCTGAGTGAGCTAAGGCAAGCTAGGAAGGATGTGCAAAAGGCTGCCAGGCAGTGTGCAAATGATTATTGGATCAAGTTATGTGAGTCCATTCAAATCGCAAGTGATAAGGGAGACATAAGAAGCATGTATGAAGGAATAAAGAAAGCCTGTGGTCCAGTGATCAAAAGAAGTGCACCATTGAAAACCTTGACTGGAGAAGTCATCACTGATAAGAAACAGCAGATGGACAGATGGGTAGAGCACTATTTGGAGCTTTACTCAAGTGAGACCAAACTAGCGGATAATGCCCTCAACGCCATAGAGGCTCTACCAACTCTTGACCACCTGGACACACTTCCCACCATAACAGAAGTTAAGTGTGCTATAAATGAACTTGCATCTGGCAAGGCTCCAGGTAAGGATGGGATTCCAATAGAGGTTATCAGGAGTGGGCAAGACACACTCACTATACAGATCCACCAGCTAATAGAGCTATGCTGGCGTGAAGGACAAGTCCCACAGGATTTCAAAGATTCAAGCATCATAACACTGTACAAGAACAAGGGCGATCGGAGCGACTGCAACAACTATAGGGGTATCTCACTTCTGTGTATTGTTGGAAAAGTATTTGCCAGAATTGTTCTGCGCAGACTTCAAGTCCTAGGAGATCAAGTCTACCCCGAATCACAGTGTGGCTTTCGACAGAACCGGTCTACCACTGATATGATATTCTCATTGCGACAAATGCAAGAAAAATGCCGTGAACAGAATCAACCACTGTTTATTGCCTTCATCGACCTCACAAAGGCATTTGATTTGGTCAGTCGTGAGGGTCTGTTCAAGGCACTAAAGAAGATTGGCTGCCCACCAACTCTTCTGTCCATTGTGGAATCGTTCCACACAGGCATGAAGGGTATAATCAAGTTTGATGGTGCAACTTCTGAAGAATTTGAAATCAAGAGTGGAGTTAAGCAAGGTTGTGTACTAGCTCCCACCCTCTTTGGAATATACTTTTCACTTCTATTGAAATATGCATTTCGTGATCAGGATGGTGGTATATACATTCACTCACGCTCAGATGGCGGCCTCTACAATGCTCAGAGATTGAAGGCTAAGACCAAAATTAGGAGGGTACTGATCAGAGAGTTGCTTTTTGCAGATGATGCTGCAGTTACGACCCACTCTGAGGAAGAATTGCAATGTCTACTATCTGCATTCTCCAATGCTTGTTCTGAATTTGGTTTAACAATTAGCAAAAAGAAGACACAGATTATGTCACAAGGTGCACATGGGGTACCATCAATCTTTATTGACGACGCCGAACTAGAGATAGTAGACCATTTTACATATCTAGGATCGGTGGTAAATAGCAAATTATCCCTAGATCAGGAAATCAACATCCGGATTGGTAAGGCAGCAACAACAATGAACAGGTTAAGAAAAAGAGTCTGGGAGAACAGGAAGCTTACTGCCAAAACAAAAGTCCTTGTCTATCAAGCCTGTGTCCTTAGTACTCTTCTCTATGGCAGTGAAACCTGGACAACTTACTCACACCAAGAGAACAATTTAAACAGCTTTCATATGCGGTGTCTGCGAAGAATTCTTGGTATTAAGTGGCAAGACAAAATCACAAATACTGAAGTATTGGAAAGATCAGGTTGTGTGACAGTTTATTCCATGCTCAGTCTTCGTAGACTTAGATGGATAGGACATCTTAGGCGGATGGATGATGGTAGAATACCAAAGGATATCTTTTTTGGTGAATTACAGATGGGTAAGAGATCTCAGGGTCGGCCTCTACTACGATACAAAGATGTGTGTAAGCGGGACATGATTGATACAGGCATTGATAATGCACATTGGGAGCAAGTCGCCGCTGAACGTGTTGCATGGAGGGCAAATATCAGAAATGGAATAAAGTCAAAGGAGAAAATTATTGCAGAAAAGTCACACACCAAGCGTTTGAGACGTAAGATGGTGCATGATGGTGGAAATGACCACGTGTTCACATGCACCCACTGTGAACGGACATTTACAGCGCAAATTGGCCTTATCAGTCACACTCGCTACCGCCATAGTTAAAAGTTATTATGCCTTTTTAAAGCACAAACTATCGTCTGTCAAGACGGCAAGGTGCCAATGTATCAAACAAAACATTCCGATTTCGGATACAATTTAACGACCGAAGAGAAGGAAAGGAAATGCCTTGAGTTGGTGAAAACTTTGGAGAAACAGCAAACTCTTTTCACTAAACAGTTTTCAATTCAAGATGCTGCAACTGAAGCTAGTCTTGTGCTGTCACACAGAATTGTAAAACAGAACAAGCCATTTTCTTATGGCGAGTTCATCAAGGAATGTTTGCTAGATGCAGCAAACATTATGTGTCCAGAACAAACAACAAAATAAAAAAAATAAAAAAACAGATTTGACAACATTACTTTATCAAGGAGAACTGTGGTCAGACAGACGCGTTGACAAGATCAGTGACAATTTGATGCATAAACTTCAAGATGCAAGTAAACAATTTTTGTAGTACTCTCTTGCATTGGATGAGAGTACCGATGTACATGATACTGCCCAATTATTTATATTTATACGTGGAATAAACACTTCTTTCAAACTCACTGAAGAGTTACTGAGTGTTGAGTCACTCAAAGACACAACCACATGCCATGATATATTCAATGCTGTTACTAACTGTATTGAAAGAACTGGGTTGGTTTTGAACAAGATGGCAAGTGTTACAACTGACGGAGCTCGTGCTTTGACTGGAAAAATGTAGGTTTGGTAAAGTTGATAAGTGATAAGATTAAAGCAGAATATCCATACCACACATTATTACCACTTCACTGAGTGATTCATCAAGAAAGTCTGTGTAAAACTGTTTTGAATATCAAGCATGTTATTGACCCAGTTGTCAGTGTCATCAACTTCATCGGATCAAGAGGACTTAATCACAGACAGTTCAAGTCATTACTTGACGATTTGGAAACTGAACATTCCGATGTCCTGAACCACACCAATGTTCGATGGCTGAGTCTCGGCAAGGTGTTGAGGCGAGTGTGGAAACCCAGAGAAGAAATAGTGATGTTCCTAGAGATGAATGGCATTGCATGTGACTTTAATACTAACATTGTCAATAAAGAGTGGCAGTTAGACTTTATGTTTGCCATTGAAATTATGGAAAAGTTAAATGAACTGGATGTCAAACTTCGGGGCAATGGTACGTTTTTACATGCATTGTATGTATATGTAAAATCAATTCAGGCAAAACTCTCACTTTTCTCCAGACAAGCAAGTGAAAAAAGATTTTGTCACTTCCCTTTACTGAAACAAGAAACAATTTCTGGTGAAATTACTGAAAAATGCAAAGCCCAATTAGATGCATTGATTGAAGAATTTGGATGGAGATTCCAAGATTTCAAGAAATTAGAGCCATAGTTCAATATTCTCAGTTCACCTTTTAGTGAAGAAGCTGATACAGCCACAGAGGACATACAGTTGGAGTTGCTTGACTTACAAGTAGATCATGACCTGAAAGAGAAATTCAAGACAGATGGTTTGCTGGATTTCTATGGATCTTTATCACACGAATTATTTCCCAACTTTAAAAACTTTGCAGCTAAACTTTTATCATTATTTGGATCAACATACATTTGCGAACAAGAATTCTCTTGCTTGAAGATCAACAAATCTAAGAATAGGTCTTTACTGTGAGACCGCAACTTGCTGTCATGCGAATTTCAACAAGTAAACATGCTCCAGATTTCAAGAATATTGTCAACAATTGCAAGCAGTTACATACATCTCATTAGAAATCAACAACTGTAGTGACAATGTAGTCGCCGTGTGTCTAAATTAAAGCCATTGATTGATAATAAAGAATATTTGTTATAATAACAAGTTGTAAAATCGTGTTAATAAATTAGTAAAAGTTTTTGTCCATATTGTCAAATATAATGTATAAGTGTATAAGTAAAATAAAATTGCAATAATTAGTTATTTATACTGCTTAATAACCTATAAACAATTAATAATATATATATAGTCAGTCAGGTCTTAGTCAGATATGACTGAGCTACCGTATAACAGTAGACGGTACTACCTGGTTTCTGTTAGCGCCGAACGTTGGGCGGCGCTTACCAAACCCGACACCCCACATTGTGCCAACGGCTTCGGGCGGAAGAGCGCAATTGGGAGGGTACAAGCCTTACCCTGGTGCGAGGAAATGCAAGCTAAAGACAAAATTGTCATGGCAGGGCAGACCAGGCCCTAAGCCTTGGTTGGCGACTGGTCTAGGATCGAAGCTCCGACAGGCGGACAGTTAGAGCATTGCTTTGCTGATCCGGCAGCTTCTGCAGCTTGTCTTGTTCCAGATGTAGGGGTGTTACCTTTCCTCTGGAGTGAACTAGGCAGGCCGAGAGAGGGATCATGCTGCATGGGCAACACATGATCTCTATATTTTAGCCCAGGCTTTGTGCTATGGAGAGGCAATAACTCCATCCCTGGTCTTAACTGGTCTCGGAAAAAGTTATTATGCCTTTTTAGAGCACAAACTATCGTCTGTCAAGACGGCAAGGTGCCAATGATATGATATATATATGCGGCCCGCCAATATCTTTACATAGTTAGTTAGTTAGTTATCAGTTGGGGTATCTTCGTTGCACTCCGGACATGTCCATAGGTGCTCAGATCCTCCCTCCCCCCCCCCCCCCACAGCATATGCATCAGCGTCCGGTGGCTAATAGTGCCAGTTCTGTGTTGGTTGACGAGGCGCTTTGTTTTCCCGATGTACCTCTCGCGTCTGGCTGTGCCGATTCTTACTCCCAGGTCTTTCATCCTGGAAAGCGATGTGGAATCACTGGCGTCAAAATCCTCTGTTCTCGCCATATCTTTAAGGGCGTTAATAACATCGGCACGATCCATGGGCTGGCCATCTACAAGGGGTGCAGAGCCAGCCAATTTATCAGCTCGTTCATTTCCCTCGACTCCCGCATGTCCCGGGACGAAGATGAAGGTGACTTTGCGGACAACAGACTTCCGCAGCGACTCAGTCCACTGTCTACGTACAGATCCAGCTTCGACCTTCTGAATCATGCTCATTGAATCACTTAGTACACACACGTTGGTATAATGCTGTGATTCCAGCCATATGAAAGCCTGTGTAACTGCCATCACCTCCATCGTCATGCTGCTCGTGGTCATAGAGTGGGCACCACTGGATTCTTGAACGGTTCGGTCCGCTGAACGGGCTGTAAATGCCCACGCACTTCTCTGCTGCTTTACAACAGATCCATCTGTATAGATGAGGACTTCGGGGCTATCTGAGTGATCATAGATGAGCGCGTTAACCTCTGCATTGACAGCGGCAGGGTTCTGCTCTCTGCACCGTCTGTCGAGTGTGATAATGCAGGAGAAGGTACACTTAAAAGCTGGAGGCACCGGCACCCATTCCTTGCCGGGGTTGATACTGGTAAGACTGCAGACCTGTCCGACGACATCTTCCGCTCGACCCATCCATGATTTGCCCCTCTTTAGCCTGTCATCCTTTTCTCTGAATACAGCGTCATGCAGAGGGTGCTGCTCATCTGCACTTATTTTTAAGTATGCACGAGCTCTCCAGATCTTGATCCTGTGTTCCATTGTCGGGAAGTCAAGGAAGGTATCTCATTGCTACACAGCTGGTGTCTCTCGTGCAGCCCAAAATGATGCGCATGGCTTCGTTTTGTACCTTTTCAAGTCTTCCAATCTGTGTAAGGCTGACAGTGAGGATGGCCAGGGCATACTCGATGCGTGAAAGCACAAGTCCTTGGAACAGAAGTAATAGCAGTCTTTGCTCGATATTGGCAGTCGGCAACCTTTTCGAGCCTTCGTTATGACATAATTGACATGATCTCTGAAGGACAGGCTACGATCAAGCCTCACGCCAAGATATGTCATTGACTGGGTTCTACTCAGAATGCTCCCATCCATTCTTACTGCCGGCAGGTCTGTTTTCACAATATGGTTGTTTAGTGAGAACCATGTAACCGTTGCCTTTGCAGGGTTGACAAGGGCATCGGCATCAGCACACCATGAGGAAATTCGATCTAGTTCGCCCAGCATATAGTTGGCAACCGCCTGTCTATCTCGACCCTGTCGATACACGAGGATGTCGTCAACGAATGATAGAGTCCTACCCCTCCCATCCAACTGTTGTTCAGTGATCGGCACCGTATACACGTTGAATAGTACTGGTGACAGTGGTGAACCCTGCTGCAATCCTGGACATATCGTTATCGGCTCAGAAGACCAACTCCCGCATCTTAGCACCACCTTCCTTTGGAGTAGAACTGCAGCTATCCATCGTACAAGGTGAGGGTGCACTTTCAGTCTGAGGAGGGTTTGCATCAAGTGCTCGAAAGATACTCTGTTGTATGCGTCCTCTAAGTCTATGGCGGTCGCACATGTCTCTTCTCTGACCTGAAATCCTTCGTAAACATCTTGAGCAAAGACCGCCGCATTCAGCCATGACTCTTTGTTGCGTCTGTATCCTCCAAGTGTGGGCGGGAAGCAGCCGAGCTGTTCCAAGTCCCAAGCAAGTCTGTGTGCTACAATTTTCTCCAGTAGCTTGCCAACAGTATTCTGCATCGTAATGATTCTGTAGCCGCTTATCTTGGAGTGGTCTTTGTTCGGTTTTGGCAGCGGCAGCAAGTAGCTGTGTAGCCATTCTTCTTTGACCTGACCCCTCTGGATACTGGTGTTGAATTCTCTGGCCAGTTCTTCCATGTCATCATCTGATATCACCATTAGGTCACCATATCGGATGCCGTCTGGGCCTGGGGCGGTGTTAGGTGATTTCTTGAGCATCGCACGCAATATGTCAACTGTGATTGTCCATTCTTCGTCTGTCCCGACCCCCTCGCACAACTGAGAGAGTGTTGTTGTGGTCCTCTGTCTGGCGGGCTCGTCTTTCTGGTCAGTCTGTTCTATGTAGCGTGCAAGAAGGGCCTTACCTTTATCCGCATCCGACTTTTTCCATGCGAGGTCTGTGCCTTGAAAGTCTGGAATACCCCTACGTTGTGCAGCACCGTTCATGCTCTTGTGGAGGCGCCAGAATGTCGTAAGAGATTGCTCGGAGCTCACCTTCAGAACTCGTCCCATTTGTCGGCCTTGGCCTGTTTGGCGCAGGATTTGAATAAAGTCGTCGTCCTAACGACCTCAGTCTTCAGGTTCGCCAACTCAACCTGTAGCATGTTAGCCTTTCTGGCCTTTTGCCAGTCTTTGACAGCCTGCCTCTTTCCCAGCCACACCTTCTCGACCTCTCCATTCCACCATGGTGGCTGCAGCCATCTTTCTTATCTCCTACGGGAGGAAGTTAATTTACATTTGTCAATGCGGCCCTCCGCACGAAAAGTTTGCCCACCCCTGCCGTAGAGGGTTCTATCTCATAGATGGTTCTATCACATAGAAGGTTCTATCTCATAGATGGTTCTATCCCATATATGGTTCTTTCCCATAGATGGTTCTTTCCCATAGAGGGTTCTATCTCATAGAGGGTTCTATCTCGTAGATGGTTCTATCTCATAGATGGTTCCCTCTCATAGAGGGTTCTATCTCGTAGAGGGTACTATCCCGTAGAGGGTACTATCCCTTAGATGGTTCTATCCCATAGATGGTTCAATCTCATAGATGGTTCTATCCCATAGATGGTTCTATCATATAGATGATTCTATCTCATAGATGGTTCTATCCCATAGAAGATTCTATCCCATAGAGGGTTCTATCCCATAGATGGTTCTATTCCATAGATGGTTCTATCCCATATATGGTTCTATCCCATAGAGGGTTCTATCTCATAGATGGTTCTATTTCATAGAGGGTTCTATCCTATAGATGGTTCTATCTCATAGATGGTTCTATCTCATAGATGGTTCTATCCTATAGAGGGTTCTATCCCATAGATGGTTCTATCCCATAGATGGTTCTATCTCATAGATGGTTCTATCCCATAGATGGTTCTATCACGTAGATGATTCTATCTCATAGATGGTTCTATCCCATAGAAGATTCTATCCCATAGTGGGTTCTATCCCATAGATGGTTCTATCTCATAGATGGTTCTATCCCATAGAGGGTTATATCCCATAAATGGTTTTATCCCATAGATGGTTCTATCCCATAGATGGTTCTATCTCATAGATGGTTCCATCACATAGAAGGTTCTATCCCATATAGGGCTCTATCCCATTGAGGGTTCTATCCAATAAAGGATCCTGCGAAAGCGTCGCACAGAGCACCCATGACCCCGAAGGATACTTAGAAATGGCACCCGTCAACCGCACATGTCTGAGAACCAAGATCAGAACCCACGAACTTCTCAGCGCAAGGCAGGCGACTGGACCACATGATCTAAATACTCTCCGTGGGAAACTGGTTTCCCCGCCTGCCCCGCGCTCCGAAGATTATCGGTTCCATTTCGGTCCACGTCGGTGGGCTCACGAGGAAAGTTTTCAAAGAGACTCCTAGGGGTCATCGCTGAAGCTACGGGGTTCGTGATTTTTGTGTGACGCTTTCGCTGGACGCCCTGCGGAGAGAGACCGAACCATGGGATAAAACCCGGTGCAATGAAGTCGAATCCCTCGCCTTTTAAAAACCTGTTTAGTGCTCTAAATGAGGAGACCGGATCACATATGAAGGTATCTGAATGCAGTAAAGGCGATTCCTTACAAACCAAAACCTACAATATTATTGTGAAACAAAGTTGTTATTGTGTTCTACGTTGCACACTTTCCCTTCCTCTGTGTATGTCTGTTGCTCAGGTCCTTGCCTCGGTTACAGCGTCACTGAGATTTGAAGGTTCCTTAAACACAGACCTAGTGGAGTGGCAGACTAACCTGGTGCCCTATCCCCGAATACACTTCCCACTGGTATCCTACGCCCCGGTGATATCTGCAGAGAAGGCCTACCACGAGTCTCTGACAGTTGACAAACGCATGCTTTGAACCAGCCAATCAAATGGTTAGTATTTGTTAAAGTTAGTTGCTTATCCTTTATATGATGTCGCAGTCAACTCCAGTATTCTTTTTGGCTGTTTGTGATCTCTTGGCAAGTTTACGTTCAGTAGTTTGCCATTGTTTTCTGAACGACCGGTACCTATACCATTAAAAAAAACCAACGCAAGGCGGTCTGCTGCCAAATCACCCGCAGCTGTGTCTGCGGCGGACACCTAAGCCACAGATAGCGATGTAGACTATGTCCAATTCCAAATCAAATTTTCAAAACAAAAATCCCAAATTCGGCCTCGTTCAACCTGCGTTTTTCAGCTGTGGTTATTGTTGAGGTCCGTGGTTTTTGTGGGTTTTTTCACCCTAATTCTTGCCTTGTGAGTCCTATCTCGGACTGGTTATGTTGGTTTGTGTCTGTGTCTGTAGACTATGTATAGAATGCACGTCTTTTATAGGGGTGTGGAAGGTAAGGGAAAACCCACATAATACATTTCCCAAGAAAAAGTTATTGCGATGTATTACATAAATAACAACTAATATATACAAGATAATATTTAAAGCGTGCAATTATTTTATAATTAGTACATATAATATTACATATCATTGTGTATTTATTTCAACTTACAATATTCTTCAGACGTAAGTCGTATACATGACCAGATCTGAATATGTGTTAACAGATATTCATATTTTTAAAAAATTTTTAAATGCTGTTGACATGCTTTTTTGCTTTTGTTTTGCTTTTACAAAAGTGTATATATAATCCAGTTTAGTTTAGTCGATGGATCAACATCACGGCACACGGGTGTAACCCATAAGTGCTCCGTTCTCCTAACTCAAACCTGAGTTTGGAGAAACTCAGCTCAGTGCACGAACTCCGTAGCACCGGCGAGGATCCTGAAATACTTTGGGTAGATTTTTAACTCTAAATTTTGCCTGGACAGCGCCATTAGGCTACTCTTTTTCGATTTCCAACTGCCAAGAGATTTTTTACGAGCACAACAATACACATGGGCGTCCGATCTCACTACCCAGAGACCAGGGGACATTTTATTACTGGAAGTCCACGTGAAAAAAGTTCCTGTCCTCACCGGAGCTTGAACCCGGGACCTCCAGCTCTCCAGGCGGACACCATACCTCGAGACCACGCAGCCCCCTTCCCCCGTGTGTGTGTGTGTGTGTGTGTGTGTGTGTGTGTGTGTGTGTGTGTATAAGTATATATATAAGTATATATAATTCTGAAGTGTATAATATATTGAGTTTTATTTTGTTAAGTATGTATAATTTATCATTTACTGACTGATGAGCGAGAAGATTCAGGGAGGGTTACATAATTAAGAAACCTAAGACAGGTCAAGGAAACCCGTAGGGAATTTACTTGATCCTAGAAAAATACTACTCATGAATCATGGCGGAAATTCACACAGACGTTGGAACTTCAATAACCCCTCCCCACGCCACCTAACGGCAGAAATGGGAGACAACAGCAATTCTTTTATGGACTATATAATATAATTTATATATTTTCATGTAGGTGCCCGATATATTAAAGGCATCTGTCATCTGTCTTCTATTATCTACAATCTATAATATCTTGAGATGTAGAACACAGGGCGGGGGTCTTGAGCCTGACGAATTAAAGCTGACTGGCTAGTGTAATCGTCGCGAACTGTGCAGGTTAGGGTTTTCTTTTTATCCCATAGATCCCGACAGAAAAGAAAAAAAAATCCACACCTTAGCGAGGATTGGAACCCGGGTCTTCCGGAGGAGAACTCGTCATTCTAGCCACTTGACCAGCCTCTTCTAATGTAAAGGCACCAGGTGCATGAACATGACTGGACCCTGGGGAACTGGTGAAGGATCGCTCATCTTCCCAACGGGTTGTTGGCACTCGCTGGCTTTGAACTCAAGCGTAATCAACACACGCTACTTCTAGTAAAACTGGGTTGAATTTTTGCGCATGGGTTAGCTTTCCCTATTACCAGTGTCCCTCGCCATCAGGCGAACCCACTCTCATTTCAGAGGTACTTGTAATTTACTCCCCCAAGTCAGGTAACGAGAAGTCAACATTTTAGTCCAACTGACCGGTGTATGGGGTTGAACCCCCTACCTCGGCATCAGCCCACTGGATGTTTAAGAACGAGCGCTCTTCTCCATTCGGCCATGCTGGCCTCTCCAGCAGGATATTAACCACATTACTCGAATTCCGATTGGTCAATCAAAATTTATTTTTTGCAGTTGTGATTTCTTGGCAAGTTTACGTTCAGTGGTTCGCCATTGCTTTCTGAAAGACCGGTGCCCATACCATTTCGTAAAAAATCAACGTAAGGCGGTCTGCTGCCAAATCACACGCAACTGTGTTTGAAACGCTGGTATGTGGGATTAAGAACTGCGTATTCGCCACTGAGTGGACTAAGAAAGACAGTGAAATTCATACAAGCGACAACATTGCAGTTATAGAGTTATAGACAACTTTCAAGCAAACGATAGCAGAAGATGCAATGTCAGTATTTTCGTCACAGAAGAGCAACTTCAGTGCAGAACTAGCAAGCTTAAGGGCAACACTATGTCCAATTATCCGACTATTTAAATAAAAGGATTGTAATCACATCTGATTGAAATATATCATTCATTCATTCATTCATTCATTCATTCATTCATTCATTCATTCATTCATTCATTCATTCATTCATTCATTCAGTAGCATGTCCTTTGCAGAACCTCGCTCCCATAACAACCTTCCGGAAAATCTCTCGATCATAAGCAAGATGTCCCGCGTCCGATACACCCATCTGAGATCATCCGCCACATCCTGCACCCATCTTCTCTTTGGCCTTCCTCTTCCTCTCTTCCCAGACATATACCCCTCCATTATTGTGTGGCGTTTCAAGTGACCAAAATATTTCAATTTTCTTTGTTTTATCGTCTTTAATAGCCAACCTTCTTCAATATTCAGCTCTTGAAGTATGGATGCGTTTGTTCTTTTCTTTACCCTTAGAACTCGTCTATAACATTTATATTCAAATGCATTTATGCGCTGTTCAGCTTGTTTAGTAAGCGTCCAGGTCTCACCGGCGTATGTTGCAATGGGAAAGATACATGCTCTTAAAAATCTGATTTTTGTAGTTCTGTCTGTCTATATATATATATCAAGCAATGAAATGACTGGAAATCTGGCTAATAAAATGGTGGTTATAGCCTGACAAAGATGTAACTGGGTCATGTCTGGAAAAATGCTTTGACTATATTAATTGTAACATTGATTTAGAGTGTAGTTTAGGAAGAAGTGGCGAAGAGGTTACGGGCGTAAACTCAGCATACTGCGTTCGAAACACAGCTGCGGGCGATTTGGCAGCAGACCGCCTTGCAGTAGTTTTCATACAATGGTATGAGTGCCTTTCGTTCAGAAAGCAATTGCAAACTTCTGAACGTAAACTTGCCAAGAATTAACAAACAGCCAAAAAATTCCGGGTTTAGCTGCGACGTCCTGTCAAGGGTATGGAACTACCTTTAGGAAGAAATTCTTATTAGAGACAACATTGTAGTTATAGAGAAATTTCAAGCGAGCGAAAGAAAAAAAGATCGCACTTCTAATTGCGTGGCCAATGAATGCGTGAAGTTTCTGGAATTCTGTGGCAGATTACGGTGGATCCACGGAGAGGCAAGTACATGGCCTGTACCCTGCTGTACCGAGGAGATGTTGTACCGGGAGATGTCAACTCCGCCATCGCGGCCATCAAATCCAAGAGGGCAGTCCAGTTTGTGGATTGGTGTCCCATGGATTTAAGGTAGTTTGTGGGTTGGTGTCTCACAGGGTGTAAGGTAGTTTGTGGACTGGTGACCCACTGGGTATAAGGTAGTTTGAAAAGCTGCGAAATCTATTGTAGTTTTTTTTTTTAAATAACATATACACGCGTCTCTCTCTCTCTCTCTCTCTCTCTCTCTCTCTCTCTCTCTCTCTCACACACACACACACACACACACACACACACACACACACACACATGCTTTCTCTCTCTCTCTCTCTCTCCCGATAACATGCCAGTAGAAAGTGTAATTGAGCACACAACATTAGGCATAATCATTGATAGAAACCTAACCTTTAATTCCCACGTTCAAGCGCTTATTAAACAAACAGCGAAAAAAGTCTACCAACTCGCCAAAATTAAAAACTTCCTTGATGAGGACACAAGGAAACTATTCTATACTTCTCATATACAGACACACTGTGACTACTGCTCTACTATCTGGGACGGTTGTTCTAATTCAAACACCAAGCGACTTTACTCACTCCAGAAACGGGCCATGAGTCTAATTTATAACAAACATTTATCTGACAATCCTAGCCTGTATAAACGCCTTCAGTTACTACCACTCCGCAAACGCCTGCTTTTCAATAAAGCTAAACTAATTCACAAAATCCTGCATCGGAATGCCCCAAATTACCTTTGGCCATTGTTTAAATATAATGCTAGACACAGTAAACGTTTAAATATATTACACATTCCGAAGCCTAGGATTGACTTATACAAAACAAGCTTAACGTACTCTGCAGCTCAGCTGTGGAACAATCTTCCACAAGAAATCAAAGACATCACCAATCCCTATTCATATAATCGCAAATTACTCGAACACTATCTCAGTACGGATTATCTTCCCCCTTAATAATAGAGATAATAATAATAATAACAAAACCCTAGTATAACAGCCAGTCCCCTTTTGGTAGGCCAGTATATTCCACATGGCTAATAACAAGTGTCAGACCATTATCTAATTTTACTGTGTCGTGTAGTTTTGATGTTCGCATTTTGCCCATGCCTTTATAATGCATATCTTTTTTTTATTGTTGCTGTTCTCTGTTAGCCTTGAATGATGTGTGAATGAAATAATGTATGAAAGAGAGTGATAGAAGGGCAGAATGTTAGACGGGACTGCGTGCCCAATTCTTAACCCTTTGAAAATAAAGTTTGTTCGTTCGTTCGTTCGTTCGTTTTCTTCCACATTGGACTGATTTTTGCGTGTGGATTAGCTTTCCCTCTTAGTATAACCAGTGTCCCTCGCCATCAGGTCAATTTCTGAGGCATTTGTAATTGACATCTCCAAGTTAAGGACGAGAGGTCTTCGTAAGTTCAACTCACCGATGTAGGGAGAGAACCTACTAATTTGCTATCAGCGTACCGGAAGTTCAAGACCGAACGCTCTTTCGGCCACGCAACTCTCTCTCTCTCTCTCTCTCTCTCTCTCTCTCTCTCTCTCTCTCTCTCTCTCTCTCTTTCTTTCTCTCTCTCTCTCTCTGTGACTCTTTCTCTTCTCTGTGTGTCTCCAATTCTCTTTCTGACTGTCCGCTGTCTGCCTGTCACTAAATCGATTATATATATATATATATATATATATATATATATATATATATATATATATATATATATATATATATATATATATATAGAGAGAGAGAGAGAGAGAGAGAGAGAGAGAGAGAGAGAGAGAAAGTTTAACTAGAAGTGTCACTCCTGTTGCCTGATTTCCTCTCTCTGTTGGGCGATGTCAGAGCGGTCTTGTAAGGGTTTGCTTTGGGTCTCCACATTTGCAAGTCTGTCAACCAGTGAGTCCCATTCGGTGGAGGTCTGACGTTCAAGTCACTCTTCTCATGACATGCTTGAGACAGGGGAACTTGCGACGGATCGGGAGTCTTTCAGGCCAGCTGTGATAAGAGTCACGTTCTGCAAAGGATTTGCGACATGATGGTAGTGGCCAGTGGAAGCGAATATACATCTAAGCACTTTATACCCTTGTGTCACTGGGAGATGGTATATAAAATATTTTTTGTTGTTGCGTATCCCTTAAGGGACGTTGCAGTCAACATTAGCATTTTCAGCTTCTGTTGATGTACTAGGCAAGTGTTACGTTCAGTAGTTTGCCATTGCTTTCTGAACGACCAGCCCCTATACCTTTTTCGAAAAAACCAGCACCACTGTGTTTCGAACACGGGTATACGGGCTCACAAACCGCGTTCGCAAGCTCTTAGCCACAGGGACCGGTAGATGGTATAGCAGTGTTTTATACTGTTGTGTCACTGGGGTGGGTATACAACTATGTTTTATACTGTTGTACTGAAGGCAGTGTGTAGGTCTCTACTGTTTTATACTGCTGTACTAAAGACAATGGGTAGGTCTCTACTGTTTTATACTGTCGTACAGAAGGCAGTGTGTAGGTCTCTTCTGTTTTATACTGCTGTACTGAAGGCTGTGTGTAGGTCTCTACTGTTTTATACTGCTGTACTGAAGGCTGTGTGTAGGTCTCTACTGTTTTATACTGCTGTACTGAAGGCTGTATGTAGGTCTCTACTGTTTTATACTGCTGTACTGAAGGCTGTGTGTAGGTCTCTACTGTTTTATACTGCTGTACTGAAGGCTGTGCGTAGGTCTCTACTGTTTTATACTGTTGTACTGAAGGCTGTGTGTAGGTCTCTACTGTTTTATACTGCTGTACTGAATGTAGTGGGTAAGCTCCTTTTTGGCGTTATACTTCAGTGCATGACAGAGCGACAATACACCCTATGTAACAGAGAAGATATTAAGACTTAAGACAGGATTGTCTTCTGTATTTCTCTGATAGTTGTAGTGAGGGAGCCGCAGTATCCCAGTGGCTAGACACTTGCCTGCCCATGTGGTGATCATGGGTTCCATCCGCATCGGGGCATATTCGAATTTTAAAATGTTTACCTAAGCTCCCAGGTCGACACTAAAACAGGCATCAGGAAATGTCGTGGGAAGTAAAGGCAGCCCATGTGACACTGGCCCCATCACCCAACCAGTGCCGAATGTTCTATAAACTTATGGGTTTTGCACCACATGCCCAGTGTGTCGTGTAGAGGGTCATTATTTATACTTAGCTGTCAGTGATGTCTGAGTCAGATATGACTAAGCTATCGTATTATAGTAGACGACACTACCTTCTTTCTGTTGGCGCCGAATGTTGGGTCTTAGTCAGATATGACTTAGCTATCGTATGACAGTAGACGGTACTACCTTCTTTTTGTTGGCGCCGAATGTTGGGTCTTAGTCAGATATGACTGAGCTATCGTATGGCAGTAGATGGTACTACCTTCTTTTTGTTGGCGCCGAATGTGGGGGTATTAGGCTGCATGGGCAACACATTGTCTCTACAATTTAGACCAGACTTTATATTATCGGTTGCATTTATTATGCCTTGTTTGGAGCACCGTGTACCGACGAGCTCAAAAAGAGCCAAACCTGAGTCTAGTGCTTCCAGTCTAACGCGGACAAGGCCCAACATTCGTATCTGAATACGATCAGCGTTGCCAGTAGTGGGTTGTGCTCAATCTTCAAACCTCAAATCCCGAAACAACCAAATAAATCAAACAATTGTCTGTCAAGACGGCAGGGTGGCAGTGTCAGTGATGCATTACAGTTTTAACCTGTTGTTGATTTCTTCCAACTCCAGGTGGGAATCAACTACCAGCCTCCGACTACTGCCCCTGGGGGAGATCTGGCTGCCGTGCCCCGCTCCGCTGTCATGCTGACCAACACAACAGCCGTTGCTGAAGCTTGGGCACGGCTGGACCACAAGTTTGACCTGATGTACGCCAAACGGGCCTTTGTCTTTTGGTATGTGGGAGAAGGCATGGATGAGTCCGAGTTCATCGAATCCAGAGTGGATATGGCAGCTCTGGAGAGGGATTATTACGAGGTTGGGATACCATCGAAGTGATGTTGACGTAGTCAGCACATCAACAGGTTCATCTGCTTGCCGGCTATCTCTTTCAGTTCCAGAAGGCATAAAAAAATTGCCCAGAAGGAGATCATGTCCATTAACAACACCATCATTTTATGTCATGCATATAAGCATGGGCGGTCATGTTTCGCCGTCTCACAATAGAGTCGTGGATCAGCTCTGTGTTCCTATTTCGAATACGTCATGTAGTCAATCAATGTAGATATTTAACTTTCTGCCTTCCCTTGTTGATATTTAACTTTCTGCCTTCCCTTGTTTCTTTCCCCTTAATCAAGCCAGTTGTCAACAAGTTCTCAGTGTATTTCGTCACATAGTGTGCCCAAAAAACCTTAAATGTCCATCTTGTTCCTCTTCTTTTTTTTTTTTTTATTTGCATATCCTTTACAGGACATCGCTGTCAACACCAGTATCTTTCAGCTGTATGTTGATGTCTTGGCAAGATTACGCTCAGTAGTTTGCTATTGCTTTCTGAGCGGCCGGCTCACATATCCCTAATCATTTTACGGTTTTCATTTGTTTCCTGTCGGACTTGCTTATTGGTTTTCTGTCTGTGGCATTCTTTGAATTGTCCTTAGAAACCAGATTTCCACTGCCATCAGATCATTTTTTCTCCAGCTTGTCTGCTCATTATCCACATTTCACATCTATACAAAAGTGCATGTTCTATGTAGCACTTCAATACTGTTTCTCGTTGGAACTGACTTTTTATTGATCACTATGTTTTCCATCTTGCAAAAGGCGCAGCTGCGCCATGACCATTCTTGTTATAATTTCTGTATGTCTGTTTTATGCTGCTGTACTACTGGCGACGGTTATATATAAGTTGTATATCCTTTACAGGACGTGGCAGTCAACCCCAGCATCATTTAGCTGTTTGTGATTTTGTGGCAAGTGTACGTTCAGTAGTTTGCCATTGCTTTCTGGACTACCAGCACTCATACCATTGTATGAAAATAACCGCAAGGCGGTCTGCTGCCAAATCGTCCGCAGCTGTGTTTCTAACGCTGTATGTGGGATTGCAAATTGCGTCTGTAACTCTTTCGCCACAGAGCAACATATTTTTAGTACACAAACGTTGGTATAATTCTGTGATTCCAGCCATATGAAAGCCCTATTACTGCGGTTCAGTTCTCTTGTGCAGATTCAGTGCTAAACAAAGAGTAAGTTTGGACTCTTCGCTGGCTGTTGAACGAGGGGACGGAGCACGTATGGGAATGTCCCGAGTGCATTGATGTCAGTTCTTAACTCACCTCAAATCAACTCAACTCAACAACTTAACTGGACCAAACAAAAATGGATGGCGGAGAATGGGAAGTAGGGGTGTGTCTCAGTTATGCCTTAAAAGTTGTTTATCTGGTAGCAGACATGTATTATATATCAACATAAAGGAGGTTGCATAATATAAACAACTGTATATAGGCCAATGGCAGATACAGGAAGTCACTTAAGACGATTAACCATCCCATGGCAATGAATCAGTTAAATGAGAAAACCTCTGTTAGCTTCTTGGTCTTGTTTAGATTTCAAGTGTAATTTATGTACAGACCAAATGGTTTGATCATATAACTAGGCTACCAACTAACAGTATACCACATCAATCAACGATGTACAGACTAACTGGAACAACAAGAGGCCGACCATGCAAACTATGGACAGAAGGAATAACAATCTCGATATGTGAAGCCCTTAAACAAGCACTTTCCCGCTGTTTATGCTTCACATCGACACCGCAAGGTTCAAGAGGAACAAGATGAGAAGAGATGAGTGTAGTAAAGGTTCACAATCATGCGTCACAGTACACTTGTTTCTGCAGCCCGGAACTGTCATTTGGAGATGACAGGTTCGAACCCTGGTCAGTAACTATAGCTTGGTGTTGTTGTCTAGTGTGTCCTCAAGTTTCTACTTCTATCAGCACCAAACAATACATGCAGGTTTATTTATGAACTGCCGTTGAAGTCCCGGTAACACACGTGTGATTGAAAAAATAGCAACAATCTAACTATAAACAGACTTGTAATTATCATCCTCATTATGAGCCCCGGCTAGCTGGAGTAGGCATTCATATCACTCCACATATCTCAGTATTTGGTGTTCTGGATCAACTCTGCTGATGATATTCCTCCATGCCACTGTCTGCCCACCCAGCATCATTTATCTTCGTCAACTTCTGCTCCCCTTGATATTTCCAGTGGTCTCGAGGTTCTGTAATGCCTCTCTTATCACATGACCAAAGAGAGCTGTTTGAACAACTGTCATCAGTATGATTATCCCGCCATTTGTAATCGTGACGGAATCAGTAATGTGGACTAATGTTCACTCATCGTGCTTTCAACGGTATTTATTAGCAGTAATAAACCCTATCAAACTACTGAGCATAATCTTGCCAAGAAATTACCAATCAGCTGAAAGATGCTGATGTTGACAGCGATGTCCTGTAAAGGATATGCGAAAAAGAAACCTGTCCAACTTCATTTATCGAATAGCTCACTCACTCACTCATTGGCACCTTGCCGTCTTGACAGACGATAGTTTGTGCTTTAAAAAGGCATAATAACTTTTAACTATGGCGGTAGCGAGTGTGACTGATAAGGCCAATTTGCGCTGTAAATGTCCGTTCACAGTGGGTGCATGTGAACACGTGGTCATTTCCACCATCATGCACCATCTTACGTCTCAAACGCTTGGTATCGAATAGCTATATAAGTCATAAATATCATTGTCGTGATTGTATCATAATCTCTTTTTCAGTTTAATTAAAGAGACCACAATTGTCATTTACATAATTGTTTAACTATGCTTTTAAACAGTTTTAAAGATTACAATTGTCAATTATATAGTTGATTATGTTTATAAACAGTTTAAAAGATTCACAAAGGTGCAATCCCTTAGAAAATGTAAACGCAAGAAGCTGCAAACAAAAGGTTGTATAGTGTATTTCCAGACATATTTTGCTGCACTTGATTAGTTCTAACAAAATATGCCTGGCAATAAATTGTGCAACCTATTTGATTGAGGGTTCTGAGCTTAAAAGTTAAAAAACATTTCTCTCATTTATGCAGTTGATGTAAACCATGTGTACATCATTACTACTGGTATCCATACAAATTATGTTGACATATGCCAAGTTGAGCATCTACGGTACCCAGTGTGTACATATACGACCACTATCATCTATATTATTAACTAAGTATACACTCATTACCTTTATCTTCTATATTAAATAAGTGTACATAAACTACCTTTACCATCTGTATTTACCGAGTATATGTACATATACGACCTTTATCATCAATATTACCCAAGTGTACATATTTTCCCCTCTATCATCTATATTTGCCAAGTGTACATGTACAATCAGTATCATCTATATTAAGTAAGTATGCATATATTACCTCCAACAACTGTATTAACCAAGTATAGATATATGGTCCGTACATCGGTCTCTGTGGCTAAGGGCTTGCGAACGCGGTTTGTGAGCCTGTATACCCAGGTTCGAAACACAGCGGTGCTGGTTTTTTCAAAAAAGGTATAGGAGCCGGTCGTTCAGAAAGCAATGGCAAACTACTGTACGTAAAATTTCCCCAGGAATCACGAACAGCGAAAATGCTGGAGTTGACTCCTACGTCTTGTGAAGGCCATGCAACTTAATTTTTTTAAATATATATATATATATATGCCATTTATCTCTATCTATATTTACCAAGTGAGCACATATCTTTATCATTTATATATTAATAAAGTGTGAATATATTACCTTTATCACCTATATTAACCATGTGTACATATATTCCTTTCAGTTTTCTATATTATCCGTGAATATATATTATCTTCATTACCTATATAATCAAGCGTATAAATATTACCTTTACCATCTATATTAACCAAGTGTACATACATTACCTTTACCATCTACATTAATCAAGTGTACATATATAATTTTTCACATCTTTAAATAATCTTATATACATCTATTTGCTCTGACAATTATAGCCACCTTATGTAAATATACTGCCTCTGATGTCTACACTAATCTGATGCATATACAATATCTCTGACAACCATTCTAATCATGTGGACATATAGTTTACACCTATTTAATATACACATAGGCTACTATTGACAAATATATGTTGCGTATAGTATTACTTTTGATACATATATGTTGCGTATAGTATTACTTTTGATACATATGTGTTGTGTATAGTATTACTTTTGATACATATATGTTGTGTATTGTATTACTTTTGACACATATATGTTGTGTATTGTATTACGTTTGACATATATATGTTGTGTATTGTATTACATTTGACACATATATCTTGTGTATTGTATTACTTTTGACACATATACGCTGTGTCTAATATTACTTTTGGCATATATATGTTGTGTATAGTATTACTTTTGACACATATATGTTGTGTCTAATATTACTTTTGACATACATACGCCGTGTGCATATACCAACCTTCCCTGTTACTTGTGTCCCTCGCCATCAAGTGAATCCACATCAACTTCAGAGGTACTTGTAATTTACACCACCAAGTCAAAAAAAAAAAAGTCAAAATTTCAGTCCAGCTGACTGATGTAGGGCAGTTGGATCAGATACTGATTTCTTGTCCTTGACTTGTTATTTCTTGTCGTTTTCTTTTTACACCTGACATAACTTGATTGTGTCCGACGCCAGCAGCATAACATTATAATGGAATCCCAGTTACAGTGATCTCAAGGGAAAAGAGCAGACCAATAAGCAGACCCACAGATTTGTGTTCAAGCACCAACATGATAAAGGGACAGGCTTTGCAATATCAGAACAGTCCAACAGATTCTCAGAAATATCAAGAGAAGATTGGCTGAACAGACAGGCAAAGGAAACAACATGATAAACTTTTTAAACGAAATGCCACAACCAAAAGTGAATCACAACAAAAATGGCAGTAAAAAAAAAAAAAACAAAGCTGAACTTTTCAGTTTCGAACAATAAGTAAGTAAGTAAAAGACCCTTTACCATGCCTTATGATGCACTGGGCAAATTGCTAAACCCACATCTGTATAGACCACAGCACTCAAAGGTTGATGTGGTTTATATCACACCGTCTGCCTTCACCTTTCCATGGCATTTGCTGGTACCAAATTTAGACTGGATCGTCATGGAAGTCCTGGTCAATTTTTAACATCTACCATGATATGGATTCAAATCCCTGAAGGCAAGTAACCTTAATGTTACTACGGCTCCCAGTTTTGAATGGGCCATGCTAGAATCAACAGCCATCTAAACTGCATCAATTCCTGATATGCATCCTTCGGCAGGCACTTATCTTTGTGAAACCATCAAATACCTTCTCTTCAAGCACCCCGTTCATTAAAACATCAGGGAAAAGCAACTCCAGCTGTCTCCAAGAGTTACTCACTCTTTGAATCACTAGAAAAACTGCAGTGACCTGCATCTTCATAAGAATGGCATTGGGCTGCCATAGGTAGACAGTTAAGCAGTACTGGGAACATCCCATCTACAACAAGAACAACAACAATAACTGACTTCACCTTTCAGTCTCTCTCCCTATCTTTTCTAAGCCTTTGGCATACTCTACAACTTTATTATTTTTGAAAATTATTTTGATACTGAGTTTTGAGTTAAATATCTCTTGGGGAAAATGTTAGACCACTGTCTAGCTGCTTCTAATACATTGGCACCTTGCCGTCTTGACAGACGATAGTTTGTGCTTTAAAAAGGCATAATAACTTTTACCTATGGCGGTAGCGAATGTGACTGATAAGGCCAATTTGCGCTGTAAATGTCCGTTCACAGTGGGTGCATGTGAACACGTAGTCATTTCCACAATCAAGCACCATCTTACGTCTCACACGCTCGGTGTGTGACTTATCTGCAATAATTTTTTCCTTTGTCTTTATTCCATTTCTGATGTTTGCCCTCCATGCAACACGTTCAGCGGCGACTTGCTCCCAGTGTGCATTATCAATGCCTGTATCAATCACGTCCCGCTTACACACATCTTTGTATCGTAGTAGAGATCTCTTACCCATCTGTAATTCACCAAAAAAGATGTCCTTCGGTATTCTACCATCATCCATCCTCCTAAGATGTCCTATCCATCTAAGTCTACGAAGACTGAGCATGGAATAAACCGTCACACAACTTGATCTTTCCAATACTTCAGTATTTGTGATTTTGTCTTGCCACATAATACCAAGAATTCTTCGCAGACACCGCATATGAAAGCTGTTTAAACGTTTCTCTTGGTGTGAGTTGTCCAGGTTTCACTGCCATAAAGAAGAGTACTAAGGTCACAGGCTTGATAGACAAGGACTTTTGTTTTAGCAGTAAGCTTCCTGTTCTCCCAGACTCTTTTTCTTAACCTGTTCATTGTTGTTGTTGCCTTACCAATCCGGATGTTGATTTCCTGACCCAGGGATAATTTGCTATTTACCACTGATCCTAGATATGTAAAATGGTCTACCATCTCTAGTTCGGCGTCGTCAATAAAGATTGATGGTACCCCATGTGCACCGTGTGACATAATCTGTGTATTCTTTTTGCTAATTGTTAAACCAAATTCAGAACAAGCATTGGAGAATGCAGATAGTAGACATTGCAATTCTTCCTCAGAGTTGGTCGTAACTGCAGCAGCATCTGCAAAAAGAAACTCTCTGATCAGTAGCCTCCTAATTTTGGTCGTGGCATTCAATCTCTGAGCATTGTAGAGGCCACCATCTGAGCGTGAGTGAATGTATATACCACCATCCTGATCATGAAAGGCATATTTCAGTAGAAGTGAAAAGTATATCCCAAAGAGGGCGGGAGCTAGTACATAACCTTGCTTAACTCCACTCTTGATTTCAAGCTCTTCTGAAGTTGCACCATCAAACTTGATTGTACCCTTCATGCCTGTGTGGAACAATTCAACAATGGACAGAAGAGTTGGTGGACAGCCAATCTTCTTTAGTGCCTTGAACAGACCCTCACGACTGACCAAATCAAATGCCTTTGTGAGGTCGATGAAGGCAATAAACAGTGGTTGATTCTGTTCACGGCATTTTTCTTGCATTTGTCGCAATGAGAATATCATATCAATGGTAGACCGGTTCTGTCGAAAGCCACACTGTGATTCGGGGTAGACTTGATCTCCTAGGACTTGAAGTCTGCGCAGAACAATTCTGGCAAATACTTTCCCAACAATACATAGAAGTGAGATACCCCTATAGTTATTGCAGTCGCTCCGATCGCCCTTGTTGTTGTACAGTGTTAGGATGCTTGAATCTTTGAAATCATGTGGGACTTGTCCTTCTCGCCAGCATAGCTCTATTAGCTGGTGGATCTGTAGAGTGAGTGTGTCCCCACTCCTGATTATCTCTATTGAAATCCCATCCTTACCTGGAGCCTTGCCAGATGCAAGTTCATTTATAGCACACTTAACTTCTGTTATGTTGGGACGTGTGTCCAGGTGGTCAAGAGTTGGTAGAGCCTCTATGGCGTTGAGGGCATCATCCGCTAGTTTGGTCTCACTTGAGTAAAGCTCCAAATAGTGCTCTACCCATCTGTCCATCTGCTGTTTCTTATCAGTGATGATTTCTCCAGTCAAGGTTTTCAATGGTGCACTAGTAGTTATATAAGTCGTTTACCCATATGATTTCCCTCGTCCACGGACGAGGAAGGTAATTTTTGGCGAGGGTGAAGTGTGGGAAAATCTGGAAGTTGTGGAAGTGTGGGAAAATCTGGAAGTTATATTTTTTGGTTGGGAATCTCGGGGGCGGGGTGTGACGGAACGGGGTGTATTCGTGTGAATGGTCAGTACCTGTCAAATGTGTTTGGGGGATGTGTTTATTGTAATGTGAAGTTAGACAACTACGAGTGCTGAGGAAGAGGTGGTTGTATAGAGTAGTGAAAATATGATGGATAAACAGGGGTTCCAACTTCGCTGTATTGGGTCGTGGGTATGGTCCCTGCTAGTGAAATAAGACAGTAGTTGTAGAATACGACGAAGCATGGGTATTGATAAGAGGTGTTATGTAGAGGTTCGTATTCACTATCATCTGAACAAAAGTAAAGAGGGCTGTAGAGGTTTATTATCATTAGTTGATAAGAGGTGTTATGTAGAGGTTCGCAGTCACTATCAGCTGAAAAAGTAAAGATGGTCGTAGGAGTCTGGTGGACTGGGCTTACTAATATATTGAGGGGATCGTAGTTCTGAGTGGATGGGGTGATGTCCGCCGTAGCATCAGTGGTGAAGGTGGGGTTGTCGGTGTCTGCGGGGTCGGAGACTACGCCGCCTGAACTTTGATTGTCAATACGCTTGACAGATGGGCAACCACTCTCACAGCCACACTTGTACACATGTACACTTCTACATACAGACACAGATGTGGTACAAATGAAACCTTGAAAGCTAAAGATCGTCGATTGTAATGGATATGGTGTAGTATCATTCGGTGGTAAGGGGTGGGTACCAGATATTAGAGGTCAAGTAGTGGTCAAGCAGTGGTCAAGTAGTGGTTAAATGAGGAAAATGTTAGGGAAAAGTGGTTGTATTGATATGTTGATGCTTACAGAGTGGTAAATTAGTGGTCAAGTAGTGGTAAAACAGTGGTAAAGTGGTGGTCAAGTGAGGAAATGTTAGGGAAAGGTGGTTGTAATGATATGGCGATGATTAAAGGGTGGTCAATTAGTGGTCAAGCAGTGGTCAAGCAGTGGTCAAGAGAGGAACATTTTAGGGAAAAGTAGTTGTAATTATATGGTGATGCTTACAGAGTGGTAAATTAGTGGTCAAGCATTGGTCAAGTGAGGAAATTTTAGCGGAAAGTAGTTGTAATGATATGGTGATGATCAAAGGGTGGTAAATTAGTGGTCAAGTAGTGGTCAAGTGGTCGAGTGACCACTTAAATTGTAGAGGACGATGTGCCTAAGATTATGGTAGTGGATAAAGTGATCGATGACGTGGTCAAGCAGTGGTTAAGCTGTGATCAAGTGGTCGAGTGACCACTTAAATTGTAGAGGAGGATGTGCTTATACCTATAGTAGTGGTCGTTGGTTGCTGATGGTCTTGAAGCTGTGTCTAGAGAGTGATTGGGCTGAAGAGGGAACCCATTCCACTACTGTTACAACTCAAACCATTATTATTGTCACCACAACAACTACACACAGACAGACACAGACAGAGGCGGGGGTTACGTGAGAGAACCACCACACACGTGTCGTCAGCTGGCGCGTACCGAACAATGTCAATAATAATACTAGTATGTGAGGAGGGTCGTCTCTGGGGTGTTTTTGAGATGTAAAACCTTGGCCGTGATATGAATGGGGTGATGGTCATAATAATGGTAGTTACATAAAGACACACACAAATAGAGACAACTACAGAGACAGCACAAAAAACAAAGACACACGTGTACAGACACATACACTTCTACATACAGACATCACAAATACAGACACACTCGTATCATTACTACTGTCCTCACAACTATACACAACAGACACAACTCCACGTACACACAGACATCAACTACACAAATACACATCTGCAAACAAAAACACACACCCAAAGACAGACACACATCCATAAACAACCACTCACGTACAGACACAACCACACACGTACAAAACACTTGTACATACAGACATCACAAGTACAGACACCACACGTACAAACACACTCACCCATAACCAAATACACGAAACACATGACACACACACTTACACAAAAGAAGCAAAACACACCCATCGCCTATCATTACTACTGTTACAACAACCAGTACACACAGACAGACATACACACAAAATACACACTTGATACACTTGTACATACAGCCATCACGATTGCAGACATACACACACAAATACAGACACGCATACAATCACAAAAACAGACATACTGACACTCCTACAAACACAAAGACAGACATATATAGACAAGTACACACAGACAAACACGACGACAACCATACACACCCATCTCCTACCATTACTACTGTCAACATCAGTTACACACAAGTACAGATACACTCACCCATAAACAAATACACAAGCATAGCCTCTTCCTGGCCCCACAAGAATATTACAAACTACACAAACCACATACCCTTTTTGGTAACGAACGCGGATGTCCGAGACAACCCCTACGTCATCAGCGCCATATGCAAAAGTCATTAATTGTTAGCGTGAGTCATCGGTCACGTGAAGGCGGGCGGGTGGCGTGAGAATAGCCTGTCAACAAAAACTCCCACGTCAGTTATGTAGGGTCGTGTGCAGAACCAGTGTATAAAATAGACGGCGTCTCCTCACTCGTTCGTGGTACACCAGTTCACGTGCTGACTTGGCTAGCCTTCACTACAGAGTTATTTGTGATTCAGGCTGGTGTGAGCATTGTTCGTGTAGTGAGCAGATATTGTTCACGTGCTGACTTGGCTAGCTACAGAGGTATTTGTGAAACAGGTTGGTGTGAGCCTTATTCGTGTCGTCGGCATCTGCTAAAACAGTGAAACATATATTGTATACACAAGAACTTTTTTGTGGTTGTAAGAAAATCAAGTGTGGAACACACTTGTGTGACTTATTGATATACCAGTTAATCAATATGGCCACCAGATCTACTTTCACGTGTTCAGTGTGCGACAAAGCCTATTTTAATAAGTATAACCTTAATCACCACATTCACGGTACGAAACATCAAGCACACTTATGTCATATCTGTGGACAACTTTTCAACAGAAAAGGCAATCGACAAAGACACATACGAACACAGCATCACCCACGTATGAATACAACAGAACCAAACACTAAAACACCAGAGACGACAGCACCACATGTATTTTTACACCAGCTTCGTTGTGTAAGTCAAGTACCAGACTGCCACCACTGTGACTTCAATGATAGTCTTACCCGCCACAATGGGAACATTCACAATGATTATCCCTGTCAGTTATGTGTCAATCTATACAAGTCGAACCTACAACGGTACTTACGAACACATCACCAAACACCACGAGAAAGGACGACACCCTTAGACACCCCGTACCTGGCAACATGTCCACTCATAGTAGCAGAGGATATGCAACCAAATGATAGACACAGCTTGGCAGCACTTAAGGCGTACTGCAAGGACCTCTCGATTATGCTACACAATCAAGTGGTAGTATTAGAAAAAAGTGTCGACCACCACTACCGGGTGGTTTTGGTATGATACATTCACACACACAAAAAGTATTCAGATATCTTATGTGAAGGATCAACTCTCATACATGTCTTTATTCTGGACCCGAAACAAATAAGGTATGTGTGATGATTTCGACAACAACAATGTTGTTTTAGTCAACCAAGCTACATCAGAGCCCGGAAGAACGAAGATCACTAATCAAATGGGTGTTGAATAAAAAAAAAAAATAAGTAACCATGTATGTCATTGATGTTTTCTTATGATATATCACTAATCTGTTTTTATGAATATGATGTGAACACACATATTTTGGTGATAAAAATATTGAAACCAAGTTTTTTGTTTGTTGATTTTTTAAAGTGGTTTGTTTTCATGATGTTGTCTTTTTTCTTGTCGGAACAGAGCTTACATTACCAGACATGAACAAATTCGGGGGAAAAGTTATGCCAAATACAGAAATATTTTAGTCAAATGTATAAAAAGTAGGAGTTAACCAAATGTGAAAAGGCCAAACTACGAAATGTCTCGGCCAAATTTTAGAAAACTAGGAGTTAGTCAAATGGGAAAATCTTTGCCAAATAGGAAAATGTGTCATCCGAATGGAAAAAATATTGACCAAGTAACGAAATACAGCGGCCAAATTTATGAAAAGGAGAAAAATTTGTTAACCACATATGAAGAATATTTCAATCAAATTTATAAATATTTCAACTAAACTTATAAAACGTAGGAAAATATGTCAACCAAAAAGGAAAAGGTCGACCAAATACAGAAATAGCTCAACCAAACTTATAAAAATCTAGGAAAAAATAGCCAACACAACTAAAATCAAAGTTATAAATCCAAACTTATAAAACCTAGGAGTTAACCTTATGAGAAAGTACGAAAATTTGTCAACCAAAGGGGAAACAAGTAAAGACATATTTCAACTAAACTTGTCAGCAAAACTTATGAAATTTTTTGGTCAAGTACAGAAATAGGTATGGAAAAGTAAGTCCACAGAACTAAAAATAAAATGTGGTACCCAAAATAAGAAAAAAAAATGTAACTTCTGTAGTCAAACGTGTCTTATCTGAAAAGACATTTCACAATACATAATCATCACCACTTTTCCTTATTTTACATTACCTAAAAGCGTCAATGTATCTGGTACACAAACCCTTATACCCCAAATTTGGGGATCTATTAAAGAATACGTATGAGATACACCAAGACAACAAGAACATATCATACAAAACAATTCACAAACCCGACTTAGAACTCACTACCATATCAGATAAATCTCCCAACAACTACTACTAGAACTCAAAACATATCATAATTAAGGAAACGCCTACATACACATTGTCAGACATTGGATTTAAATCCCCTACTACTAACATATCACAGGTGTCGAATTCCTCTGTTTCACAAAACACCCTTTTGTCAGTTGTTACTGGCCTGAAAACCATTACACCAGTCCAGAATTGTGACTCGTGGAATCTACAATCATAGTGTCATATCTGTAGTATTGGTGTGCGTTCATAGATTCTTCTATACTATCACCTTGTAATCCTAACATTGAAACTTTAAACCAAAGACATTTAACCTATTTGTTTAAAACGTTTTCACCTTCCACTCAGCAGGTACAATGACAGCTTTATTTGATAGACGGACATCGTGGTCAGAAGATGAAGATTGTTGTGAAAATGACAGTGTTTTGCAGGAGGCTGATTCCGACTTCTTCACCCCAGCTTTATCATTAGAAATTTTGTTCTGTCAGAAACCTACTCGTTGCAGTCAGACAGCTTTAGATGTGTCAGAGACAACCTTCGATTGGGCTGATGATTCGTCTTCAGATGAAGATATTGACCTTTTGTGTAGTAGTCATGGCCCCAGACTCTCTCAAGAAAATAAATGTGTTGTGGAACAAAAACTATCCTACTGTCGGTGTCCGAAGGTGTTCGTCATCAACGAATAAGGTGTGTATGGTTAGTAATGCTCATAGTTCACATGTGTATTTTTGTAAACATGTATAATACAGAAGACCTAGCTGCTATACATGTTTTCTATGTACATCTCTCTGAGTGATATATCATAAGAAAACATCAATGACATACATGGTTACTTATTTTGTTTGATTCAACACCCATTTGATTAGTGATCTTCGTTCTTCTGGGCTCTGATATAGCTAGGTTGACTAAAACAACACTGTTGTTGTCGAAGTCATCACACATACCTTATTTGTTTCGGATCCAGAATAAAGACATGTATGAGAGTTGATCCTTCACATAAGATATCTGAATACTTCGTTTTTGTGAATGTATCATACCAAAACCACCCGGTAGCGGTGGTCGACACTTTTTTCTAATACTACCACTTGATTGGGTAGCATAATCGAGAGGTCCTTGCAGTACGCCTTAAGGGCTGCCAAGCTGTCTCTATCATTTGGTTGGATATCCTCTGCTACTATGAGTGGACGTGTTGCCAGGTACGGTGTGTCGAAGGGTGTCATGTGACCTTATGTATCTCTTTTGTTTTAAAAAAGGAGATTGTAATACATAGGTCATTTCTGGTGCAATGCTCCAGCAGCCTTTGCCCATTTCCATTCCTGCGACCGATGTTGTATTTTCCTAGGCACACTGGCCATGAACTCGAATCCTTGCCCACACGAGCATTGAAATCACCGAGCATAGAAATGTAGTCAGATTTTGGAACTGCCTTGATCACGGAGTCTAACTCCTCATAGAACGAATCCTTCAGATCATCAGAGGAATCAAGTGTCGGTGCATATGCAGTAATAATTGTGGCAAAATCACAAGAGGTTGCCAAGCGCAGGGATAATAGCCTTTCATTTCCTTCTGCTGGAATTTCAATCATTCCCAGTAGCGAATTCTTCACTGCAAAGCCTACACCGTGTTGCCTTTTTTTCTGCCTGCCCTCTACCTTTCCAAAAAAAGGTGTAATTGTTTTCCCTGAGTGACCCTTCCTCAGCGAGACGAGTCTCCTGCAGACCAGCAATATCAATGTTAAGACGATTGAATTCGGCATCAATTACAGCCGTTTTTCTCACATCGTCAATATTTGTCAAGTCATTGGAAAATCCTGGACACATGGTTCTCACGTTCCAGGTTGCAAGCCGTAGCTTGAGGTTTCTATTTTTATTTTTATTATTACCTGGTGCATTAGTTTTACATCCTGCGATTCAGATTTTGTCCTAGCCCCAAGCAACCATTGCAGCAGGCAGGCTGTTGGGGATCAGCACTCCAATTGGCCGGGGGCTGCCCAGCTTGAGGCTGGTGGTAGCTGATCAGTGACACCTGTAGGTGTCTCCCACAGTCAGAAGCAACGCATGGCGCCCCATGTCTACGCCAATTGACAGGGACTTATAACCCGTAACAGTTACCTCTCGCTTTGATTCCGAGACCAGTTAAGACCAGGGATGGAGTTATTGCCTCTCCATAGCACAATGCCAAAGGCTAAAATATAGAGATCATGTGTTGCCCATGCAGCATAATCCCTCTCTCGGCCTGCCTAGTTCACTCCAGAAGAAAGTTAACACCCCTATATCTGGAACAAGACAAGCTGCAGAAGCCACCAGATCAGCAAAGCAATGCTCTAACTGTCCGATCCTAGACCAGCCGCCAATCAAGGCTTAGGGCCTGGTCTGCCCTGCCATGACATTTTGTCTTTACCTTGCATTTCCTCGCACCAGGGTAAGGCTTGTACCCTCCCAATTGCGCTCTTCCGCCCGAAGCCGTTGGCACAATGTGGGGTGTCGGGTTTGGTAAGCGCCGCCCAACGTTCGGCGCTAACAGAAAGCAGGTAGTACCGTCTACTGTTATACGGTAGCTCAGTCATATCTGACTAAGACCTGACACAATGCTTCTAATAATAATGTTAATAAGTCCATTGCCAGTAGGCATCAGAAATAGTTCCTGTAATAATTCTGCTGGAACATCATTCTTCTCTAATTACCATATGGGAGCATGGTAAATTCTCCTGGGGGAATTGAAGATATAGGGAGAAATACAGAGCTGATCCACGACTCTGGTGTTCGAGTGAGATGGCAAAACATGACCGCCCACGCTTAACGGCATGGCATATGATGGATGGAATTGAAGATGGTTCCTTCGGAATAACTAGTGTTGGAATTCATAAAGTGTATGTGTATGTTATAAATCACAATTTGGCAAGTACTTAGCTTCTTAGGCGAGACTCTCTGACGTGGATGCGGTTTGGAGGTCGATAAAAATAACGTGGATCAACTCTTTAGCTATCCCAAAGGCGACCACTCAATCATCGGTCACAATGAGGGAAACAGCCCGTCACATGATAGATAGTCATGGTACCAACAACTCACCTGTCTTCAGCAGTCAAGCCAGTACGCACAGTGTTAGGTTAGGATTAAGACGAAGAAAAGCCAAACACCCATCATCTAGCTCTCTGGTGATGTGAAACAAAAAAAAAAAAAACAACCGCTATATTCTTGAAAAATATACTCAAATGTTATGATGATGTGATAACATCACCAAAAAACATATGATGGGACAAAACATCATAATGTTTTAAAGATGTCATAAGAAAATAAGGCATCAGGATGAGATAAATATGTCAAAATAAGACAACCAACATCCAGTATGCAGACAACATGTCTGTTGAAACAACCGTTCGTTGAGACAAATCGTCCATAAAGATAAAACGTCTGTTGTGATAAACGTCTGTTGAGATAAACACCCGCTGTAATAAACGTCTACTGAGATATACGTCTGTTGAGTTAAAAGTCTGTTGTGATAACAACGTATTGTTGATATGACGTCAAGGACAAGACGAATTGTCAAGAGGATACAATGACACCCGGTAGAGATAAAGACGTAAATGATAAACTGAAATGTCATCATGTGGAGACAAACCATCATAAGGAAATAATGAAATCAGAATAAGACAGAGGTCATTGTAAGATATGGTCGACGGCCAGACCAGAACATCAATGATTAGGTAAGTGACGTCTTGAGAAAAGCAAACGTCTGATAAAATCTCATCATCTTCCATCATATCTGTAACTCCCGAAAATTACCAACAACTTAACACTCACAGGTGATACATTCACAAACAGAAATAACACATAGATCTTTTCACAAAATCATGATCATACGAATTATTGAGAGAGGCATCAGTTATATATCTCATAATATCAACAAAGGTTCGAACACTTGAACGTAATTTTGCCCTTCCAGCCTATCTCCATTGAATAGGGGCTAAAGACACAATTGGAACTTCTGTCCTTTTCACATGCACAACAGTTGAACCATAAATTCAGTAAAACAGAATTATGCCATTCGCTAAAAATTGGCAGAACTCTGAACGTAAAATTCCGTCCGGTCACTACCAGAAATGAAATCATGTTGGACTTGAGTGCAACGTCCTGCAAAATAATGCACCATCCAATTATTGTTCCTTATCACAAGAGTAATCATCTCCGACAAAGAGTGTGTCACTCACTCTAATATCTCAGAACATATTTAAGAAAAGATGTGTGAAATTTGATATTCCATTGAATATTGAATGAGTGAACATGCGTCAAGATAGCAATTCAAAAGAGTAGTCCCTACTGCATAAAGAAGACTTCATATAAAGTGCAGTCATCAAGAACATGTTTTTCACTGCTAAGGATTAGCACTTATAGCGAATTGCTATAGTACGAGGAATAAAGTTTAATGATGTACTGTTATAGCTGCATAAAATTCATATAGCATGTAGAAATTGCATCAAAAAGAGATGAGATTTTGAGCATGGAAAATCATCAGTTGTCATAGCATTGTCACTTTGCAGAAGTCGATTTTCAGTGAGCGAAGAAATCAGTTTATATTTTCTCAATGAAACAACATTGTCACATCGGCACACGTTTACATATAAAATCACGCGATACCCGCCTTACAATATTCTCACCAGTATCGTCAAAAAAAGTTTGAAATGCTTGGATCTTAGAGAGCGCAGAAAATAGTACTAAAATGTACAAAATAGGGCAGAAATGTATAGGAGAAATCCTGACATGTGTCTCTCTCCAGTACCATTGGTCTGGAAGACGATAGTTTGTTACATTGTGCTTCAAAAAGACATAATAGCTACAACCCATGGCAGTGGCGAATGTGGCCGATAAGGCCAATTCGCGCTGTAAATGTTCGTCCACAGTCGATGCATGTGAACACGTTGTAATGTCCACCATCATGTTCGATTTACGTCTCACATGCTCGGTGTGTGATTTATCTGCAATAATTTTCTACTTTGTCGCTATTCCATTTCTGATATTTGCCCTCAATGCAACACGTTCAGCGGCGACTTGCCCCAATGTGAATTATCAATGCTTGTATCAATGATGCCCCGCGTACACACATCTTTTCATCGTAGTAGAGGCTGACCCTGAGATCTCTTACCTATCTGTAATTCACCCACAAAATAATATCCTTTGGTATTCTACCATCATCCATCCTCCTAACGTGTCCTATCAATCCAAGACTTCGAAGACTGAGCATGGAGTAAACTGTCACACAACCTGATCTTTCCAATACTTCAGTATTTGTGATTTTGGCTTGCGACTTAATACAAAGTATTCTTTGCAAACACCGCATATAAAACGTGTTTAAACGTTTCTCTTGATGTGAGTAAGTTGGCCAGGCTTCACTGCAATAAAGAAGAGTACTAAGGACACATGCTTGATAGACAAGGACTTTTGTTTTAGCAGTAAGCTTTCTGGTCTCCCAGACTCTTTTTATTAGCATGTTATCGGGCTGGGGCATATAGAAAGAATGGAAGATAATAGGGAAACAAAACTCGCTTACACTCAGGAAATAAATGACCGTAGACCCCGAGGTAGACCAAGAAGGCGGTGGAGAGATAATACATATACAGACCTACAAGCACTTGGAATCAACGACTGGCAAGAGAAGGTCCACCAGAGAGACGAATGGAGACGGATTGTATTTGCAGCAAAGAACCTCAATGGCTCGGAACGCTGAAGAAGAAGAAGAAGAAGATTGTTGCTGCTGCCTTAAAAATCCTGATGTTGATTTCCCGATCTCAGGATAATTTGCTATTTACCACTGATCCTAGATATGTAAAATGGTCTACTATCTCTAGTTCGGCGTCGTCAATAAAGATTGATGGTAGCCCATGTGCACATTGTGACATAATCTGTGTCTTCTGTTTGCTAATTGTTAAACCAAATTGAGAACAAACATTAAAAAATGCAAATAGTAGACTTTGTAATTCTTCCTCAGAGTTGGTCGTAATTGCAGCATCATCTGCAAAAAGCAACTCTCTGATCAGTACCATCATAGTTATGGTCTTGGCCTTCAATCTCTAAGCATTGTAAAGGCCGCCATCTGAGCGTGAGTGAATGTATATACCACTATCCGGATCACGAAAGGCATATTTCAGTAGAAGTGAAAAGTATATTCCAAAGAGTGTGGGAGCTAGTACACAACTTTGCTTAACTCCATTCTTGATTTCAAACTCTTCTGAAGATGCACCATCAAACTTTATTATACCCTTCATGCCTGTGTGGAACGATTCCACAATGAACAGAAGAGTTGGTGGGCAGCCAATCTTCTTTAGTGCCCTGAACAGACCCTCACGACTGACCAACTCAAATGCTTTCGTGAGATCGCGGAAAGCAATAAACAGTTGTTGATTCTGTTCACTGCATGTTTCTTGCTTTTGTCGCAATGAAAATATCATATCAATGGTAGACCAACTCTGTCAAAAGTCCCACTGTGATTCGGTGTAGACTTGATCTTCTAGGACAGTGGTTCTCAACCTTTTTTGGCCAATGCCCTCCTTTACCATATGAACGGCAGAACGTCACCCTCCCCACCCACTCTTTCGAATTTCGTCCCTACAAATCCTCCACACCTTTACACAGTATACATACAAATGGAAGCTAAATTTAATAACACATACTAGAACAAGTCTACATAAAACGTGATTTGCGGGTCTACTTACGTTATAAAATGAATTTCATTAGGGCCAGAAGTACAGAATCGTAAAATTTAGAGGGAAAAACAATATCAAGTAACTGGTACTTGTATTAATGCGATTTTGAAATAATCTAAATCCCCCCCCCCCCCGAAACCCTAAAATTCCCCCCTAGGCGGGGGGATTCCTGTGACATATTCACCTATCCATCATTTTCAGCGCGTCAACGTTACACAGCAACCCAGAGATTATCAAAACAATTACAGCACTGTAGAACATCGAACGCACTAAGCGATACTAATGACAGACAGATGCCAGGATAAGAATAGAAAGGTTAGCGTCAACAGAATAGAATGTGACTGGTAGAGACACATCACGTGGATATAGCGTCCCCCAGCTCGGACGCCGCTTTAATAAAACCGCGCACTTCTATGACTTCAGAGCGAGCGAGCAGTCGCCAAAGCTATGTGTTGTCCAACTTTCAAACTTTTACAACGGGCAGTTTGATCTAGTCTGAGGTAAGCGTGTGATTCTCAGATCTAAGTGGTACCACGATGTATAACGTAAAGGTATCCAGTGTTGTGCGTCCAATGAATTGTATTTTTGATAAAATAAATCTCTGAAAATGTGAAAAACTGCCGATCGCAACTTCAATACTGGCGCCACTTCCCCGGCGAAACCGACATCTTATAATTTCTCAAAACTGCAAAACTCTGACTTTCTACACTACATCTAACAACTTCACTATGTGCATATGACTATAATCTATCACAGAATAATGTACGAGATGAAATTTCCAATGCACTCAAATGCTTTTCATCAAAAACTTCTAGGAAAACGTTTCTGCAGAGATAGTCAGCTGGTGCAAACGAAACACTACCTTGCTTAAAAATGTACTTAATTCTGTCTATTTTGCAATCTAAAGAACTGAAACAGGAATTATACTCTTCCTTTTCTCTTTACGAATTGAAAACAAATAGTATTTGATAGAAATTAGTTTATTCATGTGTCAGATTTTATTTAGACAACGCACTACATCAACTGCATTGCTTAAAATAGGTTTATGTTCACAAACACCATTTGTGATAGCCGACCTACTTAATCTGCTCAGACTAACGGGTGAAAATTACCTTGGTCTATAGCCAACTGTGTCGCCAACAGAATGGACATGATATGCACTGGTAAAAGATGTAGGAGAAGTATAAGTAGACAGAGAGGAGGAGAGTATTAGGGAAAAATACTTTAAGTAATAATTTTTTTCTAATATATTGTGTCATGACCTTGTATAGATTACATTTTGTAACAAATACACATCAGAAATTCTGTATGTTGGACATGAACCACAATAAAAGCACACTAGATGAGTTAAACTCATATTAACTGATGTAGATGTGAGGACAATTAGTACAAGCTATGGAACCCCACACAACAGAAGTTAACTCAACACAATACACTTCACACCACACAACTCCACACCACAACAGCAGGAACAAGGAAATGATTTAGAATAGGAAGTAGTTGCCTTGGAAAGTACAGATAAACAATTATATACACAATGTAGAACAAATAGAGTCATGTGGATGTTTAAATGTATGCCATTTATACAAATGCATCTCATACTTGTGTTGATCTTGCCTGTCAGCTTGATTACCATGAATAGGGGAACATCGCATTATCACTCTTATCTGTGTCTGACTGTACACTACTCACTGAACTACAGGTCCACTGAGGAAATGCATACAGCAGGTACCAGACAACAGAAGCTGCATCCAGTGTAATAATCTCTGACCCACCCCAAAGTAACACAACAATACTTCTTCTGATCTTATCATTTTTGTTTTGTTATGTTGTGTTCACACTATGAACATGCTGTAAAGGATTATACATACCTGTATGAATTTTAAACAGTGATGTCTTGGTGCCACACCTAACCAACAAGGAGGGAAGAGGAGTGAATGAGATGATCAACACCTGTGATGGCAGATGACTCCAGCCTTAAGCAGAGAATGAGAAGTCTTCAGTGAAGCTAAACTGGCCCAACCTGAAGTGGATCCATCAGACCATGGACCCAGGCTTATCCACATCTCATCACACCAGGTTTTCTTATCACTCCCACAAACTTCACCCTCTCAGAAAATGATTTTCTTGAATTATTGTTGGATGTAGAAATTGTTAACTATAACACATTTTGGTAGTTAAAATATCTCACTATACAATGAATGTTATTATTTATTGACTGACTATACTTGGTCCTATGAAAGTTTTTTTTTCTATTTCATTCTGTAAATGTCAACAGCTGATGGAAAAACGAAGAAAATGTCAAATAGGCCAAAAGAAACTGGCACAGTCAATAAATTTGTTTAAATGTGAGGATCTCTTCCACTTAATTTGTCAGTCCAAACTATCTGTGGGAAAATCTCTATCTTGTGTGTAGAACATGTCTCAATGCTCCCTTGTGTTTGTTGAATGTTTAATTAACAGATACACATTCACATAAGATAAATTCTTAGTTGGAGAGAGAGAACAGGAGACTCTTCATCTTTAACTGTTCCAAATCCATGTTATATTGCACCTGATTCTTATTGAGAAAGTCTTTTCAGACAATTTCTTAAGATGGAAGAAGGGGGTTCGTGAGCTATACCATTAAATACCAGGTGGAAGGACAGGGGACAAACCTAGTGATGACTTTTCTATTAAAAGAGGACCACACACCCTTAGACGAATAACCAAATCCGAGTCTGTAAATCTTTCAAGGGTCGTATTCTTGATCTATTTACATATAAGAAGAGGATGGGGCCCAGCTACCTTTAACAGAGATGGGTCATGCACTTTAGTGATTGCCAGTCCCCCCCCCCCCCGAAACCCTAAAATTCCCCCCTAGACGGGGGGATTCCCTATCGGTTGAGAACCACTGTCCTGGGACTTGACGTCTGCGCAGAACAATTCTGGCAAACACTTTCCCAACAATAAACAGAAGTGAGATACCTCTATAGTTGTTGCAGTCGCTCCGATCGCCCTTGTTCTTGTACAGTGTTATGATGCTTGGAATCCTGTGGGACTTGTCCTTCTCGCTAGCATAGCTCTATTAGCTGGTGGATCTGTAGAGCCAGTGTGTCCTGCCCACTCCTGATAACCTCTATTGAGATCACATTCTTACCTGAAGCCTTGCCAGATGCAAGTTCATTTTAGCACACTTAACTTCTGTTATGGTGGGAAGTGTGTCCAGATGTTCAAGAGTTGGCAGGGCCTCTATGGCGTTGAGGGCATCACCCGTTAGTTTGGTCTCACTTGAGTAAAGCTCCAAATAGTGCTTTACCCATCTGTCCATCTGCTGTGTCTTGTAAGTGATTTCTCCAGTCAAGGTTTTCAGTGATGCACTTCTTTTGATTATTTGACCGCATGCTTTCTTTATCCCCTCATACATGCTTCTGATGTTTCCCTTATCACTTGCATTTTGAATGGACTTACATAACTTGATCCAATAGTCACTTGCACACTGCCTGGCAGCCTTTTGCTCATCATTCCCTGCTTGCTTCAGCTCACTGAGAGTGTTACGCATTGTTCTTTCCTTGTTTCTTAAGAGAGCTATCTTCTTTTTATCAATGAAGGACTGAAGTGTTTGGCTGTTTGCCGCAAACCAGTCCTACCTCTTATGATCCACAGTTTCGTAATCCCCCTCCGCTGTTTTATAAAGCGTACAATTTTCAGATGTATCAGTGAAAGCGTCTTCAAGCTGCTGTTGGAACTCAAATCACTTATAAGGATCGTGGCTTTTAATAATATTAATCCTGGGGCTAGATTTGTGTTTAGTCTCAGTCTAAGCCTTGCAACAACCAAAGAATGATCCCTATCCCATTCAGCACTGTGGTAACTTCGAGTTAATGATGTTTGGTGTAGATGTTGTCTCCATGTGCTGATGAAGTCCAGCTGATGCCTATTGCCGGATCATGGGTGACCTTATGCAGCTCTTTTATTTAAAAAAAGGAGTTTGTAATACATAGGTAATTTCTGGTGCAATGCTCCAGTAGCCTGTGCCCATTTTCATTCATGCGACAGATGTGTATTTTCCAAGGCACACGGGCCGTGAACTCAAGTCTTTGCCCACTTGAGCATTGAAATCACCGAGCATATAAATGTAGTCGGATTTTGGAACTGCCTTGATCACAGAGTCTAACTCCTCATAGAACGAAGCCTTCACGTCATTAGGGGAAGTGAGTGTCGGTGCATATGCAGTGATAATGGTGGCAAAACCACAAGAGGTTGCCAAGTGCCGGTACAATAGTCTTTCGTTACCTCAATGTGGAATTTCAATCATTCCCAGTAGCGAATTCTTCGCTACAAAGCCCACACCATTTTGCCTTTTTTTTCTGCATGCTCTCTACCTTTCAAAAAAAAAAAAGGTGTAATTGTTTTCCCTGAGTGACCCTTCCTCAGCGAGGCGAGACTCCTGCAGGCCAGCAATATCAATGTTAAGATGATTGAGTTCGGCATCAATCACAGCCGTTTTTCTCACATCGTCAATACTCGTCAGTTCAGTGGAAAATCCTGAACACATGGTTCTTACGTTCTAGGTTGCAAGCCATAGCTTGAGGTTTCTATTTTCTAGTTTCTATGTCTACACTTTGGGAAGCACTGCTGTAAAGGATATGCGAAAAAAAAAATACGGCAATGAAGAATAATGTAATGATAACAAATAAAAAAAAAATACTAAAGATCAACCATGTATCAATAACTACCAAGAAAGCACTTTACAATACAACTTTCCTACCAACTCTATGTTACCACTGCCAAACCTTGATAATGACAGAAAAAAAAAATCGCTACTGAAATGAGAAGCCTGAGAAGAATATTCAATGTATCACGAAGAGATAAGATCAGAAATGAAGAAATCATGACTAAAGTAGGGGTTATAGCTGCGCTCGGTTTTATTAGATGGCAGCGAGTCAAATGGTTTGGCCATGCAAGTAGCTTAACAACTAACAGGATACCACAACAAGCAATGATGTACAGACCAGATGGAAGCAGAGGAAGAGGTCGACCACGTAAACGATGGACGCAGGGAATAACAGCGTCCATGGGATATCGATACATGAAGCCTATAAGCGGGCACTCTCACGCTGTTTATACTTCACCTCGACACCGCAAGGTACACGAGGAACATGATAAGACGAGAACAAATTAATAAAAACATACAGGGACACAGTATCAAACACATGACATAGATCAACCATAAGATATCTGTCATAGACCCGAATCTGGACTGCCACAGTATTAGAACCTCATATCTGAATTTTAGACATGAATGAGACGTTCAGCTATGGAGATCTTTTGAGACGCCCTGTGTGGGCGGGTCATTTTTGGCGTATGTATCAATGAAAGCGTTTGTCACAGCCAAGGACTAGTCTGTGGTCTATATCATCATCATCATCATCATCATCATCATCATCATCATCATCATCATCATCATCATCATCATATATCATCATCATCATCATCATCATCGTCGTCGTCATCATCATCATCATCATCATCATCATCATCATCGTCATCATCATCATCGTCATCGTCGTCATCATCATCATCATCATCATCATCATCATCATCATCATCATCGTCGTCGTCGTCGTCTTCATCATCATCATCATCATCATCATCATCATCATCATCGTCGTCGTCGTCGTCATCATCATCATCATCATCATCATCATCATCAACATCTTCATCATCATACCATTAAGAGTCTAGATAACGAAGATCGAATGAAACAGGAATAAATAATTCTTCATGACAAGCTGTCAGATTCAGGGTCATATTGATCGTCGTGATCTATTCACCTCCACGTGGGGTAATACTCGACGGGTGGAGAAACATGTACCCTCTGTGATGAAGTCTACTGATATATCAAATTCTTCTCATTGATTGAAATAAGTATAGCAGTGGTTGTCAACCTTTTTTGGCCCATGCCCACCTTTACCATATGTTCAGAAAGCCATTTCCCCCCTCTCCCCCTTTTCGAATTTCCTCCCTATAAATCCCCCCCCCCCAACCTTTACACTTATACATGAAAATGGAAGCTAAATTGAATAACACACACTAGAACAAGTCCAGACATCTACATAAAACGTGATTTGCGCGTCTACTTACGTTATAAAACGAATTTCATTAGGGCGAGAAGTACAGCACCGTAAAATTTAGAGGGAAAAACAATAAAAATAACTGGTTCTTGTATTAATGCGATCTTGAAATAATCTTAATTCCTCCCCTAAAGGAATTTCTCCCCTAAAATTCCCCTCCGGGGTTGGGGTGGGGTGGTAGGGGGGATGAATTCCCCACCGTTTGAGAACCACTGAAGTATAGTGTATATTTTTTTTCAAATGTGTGAAAATATGTGTTTAGTTTAGTTTAGTTTAGTTTAGTCGACGGATCAACACCACCCATAAGTGCTCCGTTCTTCTTCTAACTCAAGCCTGAGTCCAGAGAAACTCAGCTCAATGCACGAACCCCGTAGCACCGGCGAGGATCCTGAAATATGTGTGGGGGTATTGAGATCTTCGTAACAGGTATGTGGCCTGTTCCGGTTCCGTGGAGAATGTGTTATGGACTCGCAATCCAACATACCCACGTTCAAAACACAGCTGCGGGCGATTTGGCAACAGAACGCCATGCGTTGGTTTATTTACGAATTGGTATGGGTGCTGGTCGTTCAGAAAGCAATGGCAAACTACTGAACATATACTTGCCAACACATCACAAAGAAAACTTTTTTTTTTTAAAGCGACATCACAAACAACCAAAAAATGCTGGGGTGGACTGCGACGTCCTGTATAGAATATGCAACTAGCTTTATTTTTTTGGGTTTGGCGGTTCCACACGTCTCCCCCTTTTTTGTGTGGACCCTTAGTCTCACTGTGAGCTATTTGCCCACAGTGATCCACCAGGCCCACATTTAAGGTGAAGCTATGCGATGAGTTTTTTTTTTATTTCATCATCCCAGCCCACGACCAGACTATGCGCTCTACTGGGGGGGGGGGGGGAGGAGGAGGGGAGCAGCAAATGAGTCTGATTCTAGCCAAAGGAGCGAGAAGGTTCATCCCGGCCTCCGACCAGACCAAGTGTACTACTGAAAGCCAGCAAATACACTCGGATCTTAGCCGAAAGGTCGAGAACCGATATTTTGGCCTGTTAAACAGACCGGATAAAAATTTATGAATTAAACTCGACGGAAAGAGCTACCATTAAAAGGATAAAAATAACAAATGTAATATAGAAGAGAAATAGGAAAATAAGTTTGAAAAATTTCACGCATAAAAATGAAGTCATCATATTTACAAAAATCTTTGAAGATATTTCAAAATTATTATCGTTTTATTTGTAGGAATTAATACTTATTAATTTCTTACAATATTTTTTTATCAAAGATTAAGATAAATGCTACAGCTGTTTAAATTACGTAATAGTCATATACTGTTAATAATGTCCCTTGAAACAAACTTATGTTGTTATGTCCCTTGGTAATATTTCAATTATACACTGTCGTTTACTGCCAATATAGTATCTTGCGGTGTATGGTGGGTGGGGGGGGGGGGGGGGTGCTTTACGTGTTTTCCTTTACATTTACACAATACAAGACCTCCAGACGTCAAATGCAGCAAGATTCTCTAACAGTAACAAGTAACAGCGGCATTCCAGTGGCTAGAGGAGACTGCTGCAGCACACGTTGTGATCATTGAGGATTCAGGGAGTATGCTTGGCGGGGTGGAGAGGGCGGGGGGGGGGGGTTTCGTGTGGAGTGGCTCTCGTCGCTTCAGAGGTCACAGATTGTGAGAATTGTATGGATGTTTTGCCCTGGCCGTACGGGTGTGCGGGGGAATGAACAGGCTGATAGGCTGGCAGGGAATGCACCTCTTAGTGGTATCTTGCCTATGGACAAGGGGGAGGTGGTCGTGTGCTTGTGGGACCAGGTGGAGAAGGCGGAGGAACAGACTGAGAACCCATTTGTGGAAAGAATGAGATCGCGGGGGATCCGCAGGGGTTCTGGAAGAGTCTCAAAACTGAGAGGGAAGACCAGGAGAACATTTAATCAGATAGCGGTGGGAACGATTAGTAGTATGACTCTTCGCTGGATGTTGAACGAGGGAGTGTCCTGAGTGCAGTGATGTCGGTTCTTGACTCAACTCAACTCAACAACACAACTCTCTAATTGCTTGTGTAATGACTGCTTACTTAGTCGTTTTAGTCGACGGATGAACATCACGGCACAGGGTGTAACCCATTGTGGCGTGAAGAAAACCAAGACCACAAGGGGCCGGGTTAAATATAAACAAAATGAAATCCGCCTGTATAAGAAAGCCAGAGAATGTCTCACGAAAATGTCTTTCTCTCCCCCCCCCCCCCCCCCCCCCCCCCATCAGAGTGGTATGAAGATAATTAAGTAACTACAGATACGAATTTCCTATTACAAGGCGTCGTGAGTCTTAGGAAGTTACCGAGACAAAGAGGAGTTTACTCACTCTATAAATTAAGCTTGACCCCCGTGAATTCTCCTAGCCACTGGAAGCTCACTCAAAGAAATATTACAAGGTGTATATTGTAACAAATTGCAACAACAATGCTGAACATAATCAACAAGTAAATGTACTCAAACTCATAATTCATTTAAGAAATCTATTGAAATAATTTCTGGGGGTGCTAGAATATAAATGATCTTTTGATGATGAAAAAACAAACAAACAAACAAACAAACAAACACACAAACAAACAAACAAATATATAACCAACATGGTGCCACCCCTCATGAAATAAATCATTCCCGTAAACAATCACTAAAAATCATGTTCTTAATCAAATCAGTGTCTATATTGTCCAATATAACTCAAACACAGAGTTCAATATCTCTTGGGGAAAATATTGGTCCACTATCTAGTTGCTTCTAATAATAATGTTAATAAGTCCATTGCCAGTAGGCATCAGAAATAGTTCCTGTTATAAATCTGCTGGAATATCATTCTTCTCCAATTACCATATGGGAGCATGGTAAATTCTCCTGGGTGAATTGAAGATGGTTCCTTCGGAATAACTAGTGTTGGAATTCATAAAGTGTATGTGTATGTTCTAAATCACAATTTTGCAAGTACTTAGCTTCTTTGGCGAGACTCTCTGACGTGGATGAGGTTTGGAGTTCGATAAAAATAACGACGATCCACTCTTTAGCTGTCCCAAAGGCGACCACTCAATCATCGGTCACGATGAGGGAAACAACCCGTCCCATGATAGATGTTCATGGTACCAACAACTCACCAGTCTTCAGCAGTCAAGCCAGTATGCCAAGTGTTAGGTTAAGATGAAAACGAAAAAAGCCACAAACCCATCACCTAGCTCTCTGGTGATGTGAAACAAAAAACCAACCGCTATATTCTTGAAAAATATACTCAAATGTTATGATGATATGATAACATCACCAAAAACATATGATGGGACAAAACATCATAATGTTATAAAGATGTAACAAGAAAATAAGGCATCAGGATGAGATAAATATGTCACAATAAGACAACCAACATCCAGTGGAGACAACATGTCTGTTGAGACAACCGTCCGTTGAGACAAATCGTCCATAGAGATAAAACGTCTGTTGTGATAAACGTCTGTTGATATAAACATCCATTGTGATAAACGTCTGTGGAGATAAACATCTGCTGTAATAAACTCTGTTGTGATTAACGTCTGTTGTGATAAAAGGTATTGTTGATATGACGTCAAAGACAAGAAGAATTGTCAAGATAATGCAATGACATCCGGTAGAGATAAAGACGTAAATGATAAACTGAAATGTCATCAC
>OY992884.1:34359126-34444126 GCA_963921405.1 Cepaea hortensis | reverse complement strand
CCCTGCAAACTTGCATTCTCTCTTCAATGGTTGGAAAATCAAGAAGGTAGCGCATCGCCCTGCATGCTGTCTAACTAACTAATAACTAACTAATAAACTAACAAACTAAATAACTAACTTACTAACTAATATACTAACAAACTAAATAACTAACTAACTAACAACTAACTAACTAACTAACTAACTAACAAACTAACTAACTAACTAACAACTAATACAAACTAATAAACTAACTAACTAACTAACAAACTAACAAACTAACTAACTAACTAACTGACTAACTAACTAACTAACTAGCTAACAAACTAATAAACTAACAAACTAAATAACAAACAAACAAACAAACTAACTAACTAACAAAATAACTAACTAACAAACTAACAAACTAACATACTAACAAACTAACAAGCTAACTAACCAACTAACTAATAAACTAACAAATTAACAAACTAACTAACTAACTAACTAACTAACTAACTAACTAACTAACAAGCTAACTAACTAACTAACTAACTAATAAACTAACAAACTAAATAACTAACTTACTAACTAACAAAATAACTAACTAACTAACAAACTAACTAACTAACTAACTAACAAACTAACTAACTAACAAACTAACTAACTAGCAAACTAACAAACTAACAAACTAACAAGCTAACTAACTAACTAACTAACTAATAAACTAACAAGCTAACTAACTAACTAACTAACTAATAAACTAACAAACTAACTAACTAACTATCTAACTAACTACTAACTAACTAACTAACTAATTAACTAACTAACTAACTAACAAACTAACTAACTAACTAACTAACTAACAAACTAACTAACTAACAAACTAACAAACTAACAAGCTAACTAACTAACAAACTAACTAACTAACTAATAAACTAACAAACTAACTAACTAACTAACTAACTAACTAAGTAACTAACTAACTAACTAACTAACTATTGCTGCATAAAACTCCTATAGCATGCAAAAATTGCATTAACAAGAGATGAGATTTTGAGCATGGAAAATCATCAGTTGACAGGGTTCCAAATGTTGCTGTATGTAGTCGAGGCGCTGTGTTGGGGTGAGCGCCCAACATTGCTCAAATACCTCAATGGCTCGTGAATACATAACCTATGTAGCAAAAGTCCAACTCCTGGCCTTCACGTGGCGGACCTGTTTAAACTAACAGGAGAAGGGGCGACGGCGAGTCTCTGGCGCCGGAAAATATCCAGTATGCTCTAGATGTGTATGCACGTACATGCATGCGCAGACAGGTGTGTGCGCGCGTACACATCTACACTCGAGTGAGACCACAGTCTGCTCTAGCAAAGAAAGGTGCTGAAGACGGAGGCAACCAGCCAAGAGGCGCACCACAGAAATCAGGATGCCACGCAATCACGCAAAATGGAATATGTCGACTACTGCTAATCGTTATGGTGCTCGCCCTGCTTTGGACCCCCAGGCAGGTGCAGTGCCGGGCCCTATGTCTCGAAAGGGTCCAACCCCAACTACTGGAGGTCCTTCTCAGATGTCCTGTGGAGCCAGGGGACATGAGAATAGGACGACTGGCCATACTAAACGAAGACTTAAAATAATGCACTGGAATGCGGAGGGAGTCAGCAACAAAAAAATTGAATTAGAAAAAATCTTGGACCAAGAAAAAGTAAGCATATGTTGCTTGCAAGAAACTCACCTCAATGAAAATATAGCCTTCAAAATCAGAGGATACCAGTGTTACCGATCTGACCGAAAGAACAGGCGAAAAGGTGGGATACTGACCCTTGTAAGAAATAACATCATGGCTTCCCAAATCAAAGTCTACATGGAAGGGGCTGAGTATCAGACACTTAAACTTAAGACAGGTAATACAGATCTACATCTGATCAATTACTACTGTCCAAGTGACCGCCCACAGGCACTGGACACTCTACCACTAAAAGAAAAAATGATTGTGTGTGGCGATTTCAACAGCCACTCGCAGAGCTGGGGCTATGATCACATGGACCAGAGAGGAGAGAGACTGGAAGACTGGCAAGATGAGAATAGATTCATGTTGATTAACAAGCCGTCCGACCCACATACTTTCTACTCGAGATCATGGCACTCTACAACTACACCTGACCTGGCTTTTCATTCACCAGACCTGGAGTGGAACATTACACGAACTGTTGGGAAACAACTTGGTGGCAGTGACCATCGGCCAGTCTTTCTAACCGTAGAAAATGAGCTTGTAAGTGAAAGCAGCACCCTCTCGAGGTGGAACTACAAGAAAGCAGACTGGGCAATGTACAAGCATCGCACCAGCATACTGGTTAGAAACCTGAACACTGAGAAAGACATAAATAAAGCAGTTGAAGAGTTTGGGAAATGCATACTACAGGCAGCGCGAGAAACAGTACCAAGAGGAGCCCGTAAACAATATAAACCCTACTGGAGTAGTGAACTGGAACAGTTGCATAATGATGTTGAAGTGTGTAGAAAGCAAGCAGAGGCCACACCCAGCCAAGAGCACCACAATAAATTCCAGCATGCAAAAGCCAAATTTCAAAGGGCCAAGCTGCAGGCTAGACGGAAAAGCTGGCAGGAGAAAACGGAGTCTCTGAACTTTGAAAGAGACACAAGGAAATTGTGGAAGCTAATAAAACAGCTTAATGACGAGGGCACAGGGAGAAACTCAAAAATTGCACTACATAAAGATGGAAAAATCTTAACAAGAAAGCAAGCAGCTGACCATTTTGCGGACTCGTTTGCACAAGATAGCAATATCAAAATTAGTCCAGAGAAACAACAAGAGATTCGAGAGAAACGACAACATACAGGACAGAAGGAAATAGTACATGAGGTTCTGGAGGCACCCATCACAATCAGCGAACTGGAGCTAGCCATATCAAAACTGAAAATGAGAAAGTCACCAGGAGCTGATGGTATCTCCAATGAAATGATCAGGAACCTAGGAACAGAGGCCAAAACAAAGCTGTTGCAGATCTTCAATAACAGCTGGACCTTAGGCAGTGTTCCACAAGCCTGGAGAGAAGCAATCATGATACCCCTCCTAAAATCAGGGAAAGATGGTTCCATTGCCTCTAGCTACAGACCAATTAGCCTCACCAGCTGTCTCTGCAAAACACTGGAGCGCATCATCAATCACAGACTGCAGTGGTACATTGAAAGTAAAAACATCCTTGTGCCACAGCAGGCTGGCTTTAGGCAGTGCTACTCTACGGAAGATCAGACAACCTACCTCTCTCAAGAAATTGAGGATGCATTCCAAGAGAAGAAGCTGGTGCTTGCGGCATGGATAGATCTGAAGAAAGCCTTTGACAAAGTCTGGAAAGAAGGTCTGATGAAGAAACTGAGAAACTGCAAAGTCAATGGAAGAATGTACAAATGGGTGAAAGCATACTTGCACAACAGAAGAGCCCGAGTACAGATAGACGGACTCAAGAGCAAGAAAGTACTACTGCGTCACGGTGTCCCGCAGGGCGGAGTCTTGTCCCCCACACTTTTTCTAATCTTCATCAATGATCTTGTTGCTCACCTACCGCATGGAATTAAAGCGGCAATGTACGCCGATTACCTGGTTCTATGGAGCACAAATGAATATGCATCAGTGGCCACCAGATTGCTACAAAGAGCTGTAGATACATTTGCTGCATGGGCAAATAGATGGTGTGTCAGCATAAACACTGACAAGTGCAGCACCACCCTATTTACCCTCTCTCCAAAACAAAAGGCAGGGATCATCCAGATAAATGGAACACCCCTAAGAGAAGATAAAGAACCAACATACCTTGGAGTAACATTTGATGGCAAGCTGACATGGAGAAAGCACATCAACAAAGCAGTAGCAAAAGCCAGAAGGAAAATAGCCATCCTGAGAAAGCTAAGTGGAACCACATGGGGAGCCAGTACGAAAATACTTAGCAAAGTTTACCAACAGAGCATACGACCACACCTGGAATACGGGTCAACTGCGTGGTGTTCAGCATCAAATACCACACTACAAGAGCTGGACAAGGTGCAAAATCAAGCACTTAGAGTCACCACAGGAGGGATGAGATCAACCCCTATAGTGGAAATGGAGAAGATGGGGAGGACACAGGCACTGAGTGAGCGCAGAGATACGAAAACGCTAATACAAGCAGAAAAGTACCTCAGCTTGCAAGGCCACCCTATGAAGAACAGATTTGAAAACCTAGCTATGGGGCGGTTGAAAAGAAGTAGTTTTATCCACCAGGCCAAACGACTCTGCAGAGAAACCACTGATCTGCCCACAGTTGGTATCCCCCTAACAACTATTCCAGAGCGAACTCCATGGAAAGATGAGCATAGACTATCGTTACAAATCCAGACAAAAGTGAGAGGAATATTTGACAAGGAAGAACAGAACAGTGTGCAGCGCAGAACAGCCACTCTCAGCTTCCTTGATGAAGAATACCCACAGGACCTCTGGATCCGAGTCTACACAGATGGGTCAGCACAAAATGCTGTTCGAAATGGAGGAGCGGGAGTGTACATAGAATACCCAAATAATACTAGGGACACAGCCAGAGTACCGACAGGAAAGTACTGCCATAACTATGATGCCGAAATTGAGGCAATCAAGATAGCAACAGAGAAATTACTAAATAACAGCAATGGTACACAACCTGTGGTGCTACTAACAGATGCAAAATCAGTACTCGAGGCGCTCCTCTCTGGGAAATTGCCAGTACTAAGGACACTACTTTCTGAACTTAGCAGTCAGCATAAAGTCACCATACAGTGGATACCATCCCACTGTGGAGTACCCGGAAACGACAGAGCTGATCAATTGGCTAAGGAAGGAGCCAAAGAGGAACAGCCTGATGTGCCCGTTACATACCACCAAAAGAAAAGAATGATCAAATCAGTCAGAAAGCCACCAAAACCTGCTCAAGATGACTACCACATTATGGACAGACCAGAACAAGTCATTATTCTGCGCCTCAGAACAGGACACAATAGATTACGCAACCACATGTATACAAAATTCAAGATTGGTGAAACAGCCATGTGCACATGTGGATTGGCGTCGCAGACAGCAGAGCACATACTCCAAGACTGCCCAAAATATAACATATCTAGGCAAACCTTCTGGCCTAGAGAGACGACAGTGGAAGATAAACTCTATGGACCACTGTGTGAACTGAAAAAAAAACAGTTCAATTCATGCAAGAGACGACATTGCAGATATAGACATATTTCAAGCGAACGAAAGAAGAAGAAGAATCAGTTGACATAGCATTGTCAATCTGCAGAAGTCGATTTTCAGCGAGCGAAGAAATAATCAGTTTATATTTTCTCAATGAAACAACATTGTCACATGGGCACACTTTTACATATAAAATCACACGATACCCGCCTTACAATATTCTCACCAGTATCGTCAAAAAATGTTTGAAATGATAAACTCACCTTGGATCCCAGAGAGCACAGAAAATGGAACTTGGTACTAAATTGTACGAAAAAGGACAGAAATGTGCAGGAGAAATCCTGACATGTCTCTCTCTCTAGTACCATTGGTCTTGAAGACGATAGTTTGTTACATTGTGCTTCAAAAAGACATAATAACTTCGACCCATGACGGTGGCGAATGTGACCGATGAGGCCGATTCGCGCTGTAATCGTTCATCCACAGTGGATGCATGTGAACACATGGTCATTTCCACCATCATGTACCATATTACGCCTCACACACTCGGTGTGTGACTCATGTGCAATGATGTTCTCCTTTGTCTTTATTCCATTTCTGATATTTGCCCTCCATGCAATACGTTCAGCTGCGGCGTGCTACCAATGTGTATTATCAATGCATGTATCAATCATGCCCCGCTTACACACATCTTTGTATCATAGTAGAAACCGACCCTGAGATCTCTTACCCATCTGTAATTTACCAAAAAAGATGTCTTTTGGTATTCTACCATCATCTATCCTCCTAACATGTCCTATCAATCCAAGACTACGAAAACTGAGCATGGAGTAAACCGTCACACAATCTGATCTTTCCAATACTTCAGTATTTGTGATTTTGTCTTGCGACTTAATACCAAGTATTCTTTGCAGACAAAGCAAATGAAACCTGCTTCAACGTTTCTCTTGGTGTGAGTAAGTTGGCCAGGCCTCACTGCCATAAAGAAGAGTACTAAGGACACAAGCTTGATAGACAAGGACTTTTGTTTTAGCAGTAAGCTTCCTGTTCTCCCAGACTACTTTTGTTAGCCTGCTCATTTTTGTTGCTGCCTTACTAATTATGATATTGATTTCCTGATCTAGGGATAATTTGCTATTTACCTCTGATCCTAGATAAGTAATGGTCTACTGGAAAATGCAGATAGTAGACGTTGTATATCTTCCTCAGAGTGAGTCGTAATTGTAGCATCTCTGCAAAGAACAACTCTCTGATCAGTACCCTCCTAATTTTGGTCTTGGCCTTCAATCTCTGAGCATTATAGAGGCCACCATCTGAGTGTGAGTGAATGTATATACCACTATCCTGATCACGAAATGCATATTTCAGTAGAAGTGAAAAGTATATTCCGAAGAGGGTGGGAGCTAGTACACAACCTTGCTTAACTCCACTCTTGATTTCAAACTCTTCTGAAGTTGCACCATCAAACTTGATTATACCCTTCATGCCTGTGTGGAACGATTCTACAATGGTGTGAGGTTTTGTATTTTGGGTTTTAGATAATTACAGAAGCACCAACAAGTGACTTTCCATAAAGTATAGATCTTTATAAAAGATACAGGTTTGTAACAGCAAGTCTTGTCTAGAGGTATTGATATGTAGTCTCGCAGAACCTTTGTAGAGAAACCATACAGAATTTGGCTCATCGAATACCCCCACTGTGAGAAATTAGACCTAAGTTTAAGATCAACACAGAATTATTATTAGATGATTCCTCCTACAGGTTATATAGAGATCTTGGCAGTTAGCCACAGCAACAAATGAAAGCAGTTCTTTCACTTATCCTGTTTACTGTGTTCTGGTCGCCCACCTCATGATTGATCTCTTTAATTAATTCAAGTGACACAAGACACTTGGACAAATGACCACATTGACAGTTGGACCACTGTAATGAACATAAATAACACCAACTACACTTTACACCAGTTGAACAAGTCAACCTGAGAAGATCTTGACAACAGTTGGACACACATTCACAAAGGAATGATCACACCAACAGATTAGACAAGTCATACATCATGGAAGATACTTGACAACATATACACAGGACTTCCACAATCTCTGAACTAACAACCACAGTAGAGGTAACAGTCACCATGAAGATGCTTGACAACAGTTGGACAATTCATCACAAAGTAATATATTTCACAACAGTGCACAAGACATTCACAGAAACATGTTATCTCAAAACTGTGTTCTTCCTACTATCTTTATTGATGTTTTATGAGGTCAAGTGAAGACCCAGGCTTCATTCACAATCGGCCAAAAATCACATTTCAAACATTTTAGTAATATGCAATAAAATTGACATTGATTATGAAAAAACCCAAATACCTCACCCACTTCCCCAAAGAAAAACATCAACTTAAAACAAACCCTCCTCCTTTATCTCACTACTTCAGAAAATCATCCTACACCACAGAACATTTTATGCTTAAGTCCTTCCCTAAACTGTCACTGAGGAAAACATGATAACTTATAGCCATAGTCATGGGGCAAGTATAAGGAGACACTGCCATACTGATCCTTGAACCTCTTTTAGCACCTATGAAGGTGTTGGGAATGTTTCAGGTGGCCATTCTCCCTACAATGTTTTTCCAGTTCATGCTAATTCCTGCTGTAACAAGTCCATGAAAATGGACAGCATTTACTTCCTAAGGGCGAGTAGACTGTTCATGAAGTTGACACCTAGGACTTTGTTCTACTCCTCCTGTAGAGGAAGATCTAAGAAACAAATATATCCCAGCCTTCTTCCTTCTGCCAGTCTCTCCCGCAGGTTTCTGATGGTACTGATCTACACTACAGTTAATGCACAATCCAGATTGTGAATTTGCTCTAATTTTTATTCTTCTGTTAAGCTTTCCAGCCAGTATTAAGTTGGAATACTCCTCAAGATATGGTTTTGAGAAGAATGATGGTAAACTCCAAGTTCACAATTGATGTTCACCCTTGGCCAATAGATGCATGCTGAAATTCAGGTGATCTCTCACTCCTAAGATTTCTTCCAGAATGTTTCTTGAAGATAGAGCTTATAACATTGATAAATGGAGAGTATCCCTGTTATAGTTTTTTATAAAACTTTTCTTCCAGGCAATCTGTATCTGCCAGGTTATGTGAATGCAGGCTGAGTGTGTGCAACCTGGGTTTATGTGTTATTTTTTTTCTTGGAGAGTCCATCTTATAAGTATAAGCTATATTGAAGGTTAGAGCTCAGGACTTCCCTGGAGTTGTCCTGTTAATTGAAAGGGCCTCCTCCATCTTCCTCATTCTCTGTTAATAAACAAAGGTACAACATGTGTTTTACATCTGTTTAAACATGATCATGGTGATGTAATACCATTTCAAATTCAGAGAGGAATGGGAAGGGGGGAGAGAAGTGATATTCGAACACCTGCCTTTCACTGGTGATGATGTGCAATTTATTTGGTGGTCCGGGGTGATATCTCCCTCACAAGGGCCATCCCCAAAACTGTGAGATCATAGGCACACATGCTAAATCCGGGGCAGCCTCACACCATTATAAATCACCTTGTAATTATTTGTCTAACTAGGTTCTCACCATAAGTAGATCACAGTGGACCTGTGTACCATGAAGAACAGACAGTGTTTAGCATTCAGAAGTAGGCAATGTAAGGCAGCATCATGCACTAGCGTTGCAAAGCAAGACATGAAGCAAACAGCAGAAAATGAACACCATCATGAGGTACATCTGCTGAACCATTCACCATAAGGCAGACATGAGATAGATAGAAGACAGGCATCTTTCATGACTGCACTTGGCAATATCATTAAACTAATGGCAATGGACCAATTAGCATTCATAAAGGTGATACTTTTGTACAAGAATGTCCCACCTCCTTCACACTCACACCGCAATGCCAAACTTCCTCCCCTCAAGCCAGACCAGATCCACAAGCACCATCAATTATCATCATCATGTGCTCTTGTCCCACTGAGTAATGGTAATATTTACTACAATGAGTACCAAGCAGTATTGCATAAGCAATGCTTTCAAATGTGGAATACACATATGAAAGAAGACATGAATTTTCCTTGACAATTATCCTGAGCCGTCATTTATATTCAGCAGACCAGACACTCTTGCTCCTTGTCAGAATGTAATTCATATGAACCCAAATCATTTTGTTGCAAAGGACCCAGTACATAACGTTGAAGAGAAATTGCATCCTAGGCAAATCTATATGAATGCTTTGGCAATTTTCTTGAGCGTAACATAGCCCTCAGATATTACATGAACTTTGTAATTTCTAAAGCGCAATGCAGTCCCGCAAACATGGATATAATAAGCATCGTTACTTTTACAAATATGAGAGGTTAATTATATAATTACCGTCTCATTCACTCAAACATTCTCAGCCATTATAAAGGAAATATTACATGCAGCATCACACATTCCAATCCAGACTGCCAAATGTAACTAGCAAGAGCAGTGTACAGTTTGGTTAGAATGAATCATGATAGGCACTCACGAATATTCAGAGCGCGCAGAGGTTTTGCCATATGCATTGAGCGTAGTTTACAGACACAAGCACATGCAAATCATCATTCAGATAGCTAATAGACATGGTAAGAATATTTCACTGTGGCAGACATGACATGTTAGAGCGGCAGCTTTAGTTTCACTGTAGAACGAATGTCGGTCTTCATTCTCACATTTTCTCAAGAAAAATACCATGCCATTCGTTTCACTCTCTTATCATCAGGCTTACACATAACATATAAATGATTTGTGGTACCTGAGATGCAGAAACCACATCTTAAAGATGGATTTTGGGCACGTTATGATCACTGCATCGTTGACACATCCTATCGAGATGGAATCAAAGCTTCGACTGGCGGGCTAATTAATTATGCCTAGATAATAGCGTTACTCGCCCAAGGATCAACCGATCACTATGGGTCACCACCGTTCATCCCCTTTCTCCCGATCTCGAAGTTTCTAAGTTATTCTTAGACCAAGTTATCAAGACGGCTTACGTTATTTAATTGTTTTAATATTGAGAAATGTAAATGGACTGGGGATGCGAACGTCTGGAGCCATTATGTTACAAATGGACAGAAGAGTTGATGGGCAGCCAATCTTCTTTAGTGCCTTGAAAAGGCTCTCATGACTGACCAAATCAAATGCTTTCGTGAGGTCGACGAAAGCAATAAATAGTGGTTGATTCTGTTCACGGCATTTTTCTTGCATTTGTCACAATGAGAATATAATATCAATGGTAGACCGGTTCTGTCGAAAGCCACACTATGGTTCGGGGTAGACTTGATCTCCTAGGACTTGAAGTCTGTGCAGGACAATTCTGGCAAATACTTTCCCAACAATACACAGAAGTGAGATACCCTATAGTTGTTACAGTCGCTCCGATAGCCCTTGTTCTTGTACAGTGTTATGATGCTTGAATCTTTGAAATCCTGTAGGACTTGTCCTTCTCGCCAGCATAGCTCTATTAGCTGGTGGATCTGTAGAATGAGAGTGTCCTGCCTACTCCTGATAACCTCTATTGGAGTCACATCCTTACCTGGAGCCTTGCTAGATGCAAATTCATTTATAGCAAACTTAACTTCTATATGGTGGGAAGTGTGTCCAGGCGGTCAAGAGTTAATAGGGCCTCTATGGCATTGATTGATTGATTAATTGATTGATTTAGGAACCGACATCACAGCATTCGGGGCATTCCCATAAGCGCTTCGTCCCCATCCTCAGCAGCCAGCGAAGAGTTCCAACACCAATAGTACCAGTAGCAATCAGATTATATGTCCGTCTCACCTTTCCCCTGAGCGTCAAGCGTCTGCCATATTTCCTCGTCTCTCCTCGCTGTCTCATTCTTGCCAGATCATGGTGATCCATTTGCTCCTTCCAGGTGTACAGTGCTCCCACAAGGCCGCAACCACGTCTGCCTTATCATGCATCAATACTTCACCAAGTTTTGCCGAGCCAGCCATTCTGTCCACCTGTTCATTCCCCAGCACACCGCATGCCCCGGAGAAAAGTTCCAGGCGATGCGTGCCAACCGTGACCTCCGAAGCGAAGCGAGACACTCTGATCGAAGCTTGCCTGTCCCCACCTTCCTCAGCATGCTTTCTGAGTCGGTTACAATCACGATGTGTGTGTGTGTGTGTGCGTATCGTATTCTCCATCCAGCGGAAAGCTGCACTGACCGCTGTCATAATCTCCCCACCAGTTCAACCGCGTCGTCGTCAATGACGCCTGGCAATTACGGCCAGGTCCACCTGTGAGCGACACTAACCACGCTGTGACTGGAACGGTCAGTCTGTGCATGCGTGGGACATGAAGTCCACGCAGGGACACAACCCCGACTAGCGAGAACTCAGAGTGGTTAGCAGCCAGACGGCTGGGGACTGTTGTACAGGACAGACGGATTGAACGGAGCTCGTATGACTTGTGTGTATGAACGCTAATAGATAGACAGCCTGTGTGAGTATAGGAGACTGTGCGCCTGGTATGTAGGATTGTGAGTTGTATACATTACATGTATATATCTCTTGATTGTATTATGGCATCGATATTGTAAATGCGCGATTCATGTAATCGTTGTGATGAGTGAGAAATGTGAATAAAGTGTTTGAATTGTATTTGTAGTCTGTCACGTAAAGTCATTCTGTGACAGTGTTTGTATCACACTTATTAGTGAGTACGAGCCTGTGTTATTGCTGAATGCAAGATTCTGACAGGTGTGAACGTGGGTGCTACGTCCGGCTTTGAATCATGAATAGAAAGGAGTGAACGTGGGTGCATCAGCCATCTTGGAACTAGTTGTAAAATAGGATTGAACGTGTGTGTAAGCGGAAGGTTTTGGAAAGAAAGCAACAGGGAAAGTAAGTTGTTGAATGTGGTGAACGGACGACAGTACGATTAACAAACATACTCGACAGCACACAAACCTACAAAACTTAGTTGACAACGCATACACCACATAAACATACATGTCCTAATATTTTCTTCTTCCAAAAAGCTACAGGTTTTTGTGTCATCCGGAACCGTTAGCAAGTAAAGTTCATTTTTATCCGGGCAGTAACGATCAGGCAGCCATTCTCTGGTACAGTTCTCCATCATACTCCAGAGCTCCAAAGTCACTTAAGTATTATCTTTTTTCATATATACTTTTACATGTAGGTCTAGGCACAAGCTGTATTTCATAAAGCTTGTACAAATTATTGTATTTACTAACACCTTATAATTAATTTGTTTGTACATTCATTGTATCTGAAATAATTCACCATGTCTACACTGAACGATTTCATAGAATCTGGTTTGAAAATGAAGTTATCTGGTGGTGAGTTGACAAAATGGAGCGATGCAAAATATGCAGAGTATGTTCAACGTGAAGAGAGAGCTGCGGAAAGAGAGCTGAAAAAGGCAGAATTAGAGGCTGAGGCTAGAAAATCAGAAACTGCTGTAAAACAATCAGAGGCCGCTGTAAAACAATCAGAGGCCGAGATTTTTTAAAAAGCTGAGATCTTAGCCCAAAGTAAGAGGGAAGAACTCGAAATGCAGCTGAAAATTAAACAGCTGGAAGCTGAACCATCAGCAGATAAAGATTCTAGAAAGTCAGAAAGACTAGAAAAAGAAAATCAGTACAAAAAGTACCAAGGGATCGTCAAAAATTTCACCACGGGCGTCTGCATTGCAGCCTTCACCCAAAATTTTGAAACGATAATGGAGCATTATCAGATCCAAGAGACTGAATGGAACATTATATATATGAGAAGTCTTTCATGGGAACCTCTCAAAGTGATATAGACCATTCCCAAAGATCTCAGGAAAGATTATCAATATATTAAGTCCAAAATTATGTCACACTTCCTGTTAGATGAATCAGGCTACAGAGAACAGGTTAGCAAATTAGCTCCAAAACCTACACAAACTTTCTCTGACTACACCTCACTAGTACAGGATGTATTTAGTAAATGGCTGTCAGCAGCCAAAGTAAATAACAGCTTTGATAAGTTGAAAGATCTTATTCTTAGAGATAAAATTATCCCATCTCTACCACCACCATTTTCTAAATTTCTGCAAGAATGTGAGTGTGAGAGTGTGCAACATATAGAGAAACGAGGTTCGGCTTATTTCACAGCCAACAAACAGTGTTTTACTAGTGGATTGACTGACACAGACTTTGTAGCAGCCGATACCTATGACAGAAAGAAGCCAGGTCCCTACACGAAACAGAAACCCTTTAAGCAATCTGCTGATAAGTATTACCAATGCAGATATTGCCACCTTCTACATAATGAAAATGATATGTGCGACAAACACCCAGGGTACCTCACATACTTGCAAAACTATATAGATAAGCAAGATAAGGACAGAAAGAGCTATAAACGACTAACCAAAGGCTTCCTTTGCAAGGCATTTGGCCACTGGCGCCATTCTTGTAAAGATAAACAAATGACCAGAAAGGCTAATGCAGCCATGTTTGATAGCTCTTCCTCAGATGAGGAACAAGTAGAAAATCATCCTGTTAATGCAGCAAAGGCCATTGATGTATTTCATCTTGAAAAAATGTACCATCTGTAATCGTTTTCATGAAGATGGCTTATTAACATGCGGCCACTCAATACCTATTGCCAATGAAGAAGCTAATTTGGTAATAAACTCCAACGGTAAACTTAACATCCACCAAGGGTTTGTAAATGGCAAATCTGCCACCGTTTTACGAGATAGTGGATGTACTCTTATTGGTTTGAAGAGATACTTTATTTTACCTCCAGATTATACAGGCAAACATGTTACATGCAGAACTTTCTCAGGTAACATCGAGAAATACCCACTTGCATGGGCATATATTGACACCCCATTTCTCACAGGAAAGGTTAAATGCGCAGCATTATCCAACCCATGTTGTGACATAATCGTGGGTAACCTTCCTGAGGTCAATGATATGCCACATGACAGTATAACATCTTCTGCCAAATGTATTGATGATAATGCAATATCATCTTCAACTGAATATATTGTTGACAGTGTATTATCATCTTCGAATGAATGTATGTTTGCGAATTCATTAACTTCATCACATGATTGTATTGGTCTAAATGTAACATCACCTTGTCATGTTGTTGATATTTCAAATGCAGTAACTAGATCCACTGCAAAAGTGCAAGATCAAATTAACCAGACTGAGGCTTTGGAAATGTTAAGCCCAGGTATATTACCTCCTAAGACCATGAGGGAAAATTTCATAACAGCCCAAAAGGCCGATTTATCTTTGCACAAATATTTTAATTTAATAGGCCAAAAGCCAAGAATAACAAAGAATGCTAGATGGCATTTTGCCATAAAAAGTGGTTTCCTTACACGGTACTACACCAAAGGTACCAGCACAACTGAGCAAACGGTGTTACCAACCGAACACCGCAAACAAGCATTACATCTAGCACATAACATACCCTTTGCAGGGCATATAGCTTATTCGAAAATTAGATCTAGATTACTTACCCAGTTCTACTGGCCTAAATTCTGCAGTGACACCAAGCAATATTGCAGAACTTGTGACATCTGCCAGAAGCTTGTTAAAAAGGGTAAACAACCGCAAGCTGAACTGCAAATAACAGATTTAGCAAGTAGACCTTTCGAAAAGATCTCTGTTGATATTGTAGGTCCACTAAACCATGTGACATCAAGAGGAAATAAGTTCATTATAATGATAATTGACCTCTGTAGCAGATGGCCTGAGGGAATTCCACTTAAAAACATAACAGCCAAGGATGTAATGAAAGTTTTCTTCCATATTTTTTCTAGAGTAGGGTTTCCTGATACCATTCTCTCAGATCTTGGGAGTCAGTTCATAGCTGCAGCCACCCAAGCCTTTACTAGAATGTTAGGGGTAAAGCAGTGCTTTAATAGCCCATACCACCCTCATTCTACGGGGATTATAGAAAAGATGAACGGTGATCTCAAACATATGCTCTCAAAAGTTACCCAGGAACACCCTGAAGACTGGGACACTTATTTACCTGCCATACTATTTGCATATCGCGAAGTACCTCATTCCAGTACAGGTTTTTCACCATTTGAACTTGTATATGGAGCCAAACCACGCGGCCCATTATCTATGTACCATTCTATGTTAACTGAAAGTGTAACTGTACATAAACCAGTATCATCATATGAACATGTAACACCATTGCGTGATAGGATAATGGAATCTTGTGTATTAGCTAAAGAAGCACTAAAACAATCTGGTGCTATTTACAGACAGTACGCAAACAGAGAAAATAGGACAATAACACTGACACCTGGACAAGACGTACTACTTCTTTTGCCAAGCGACAGACATCTTTTGACAGACTCATGGCAAGGACCGTTTAAAGTACTGAGACAAATCTCATAGTGGACTATGAGATCGCAGTAAAGGACAAACAAAATATTTCACATCAACATGTTGAAACCGTACTACAACAGAGACGAAAACCAGGACGAGACAGCAGCAAGCACAACAATAGACCAGGACGAGACAGCAGCAAGCACAACAATAGTGGACCATACAGACGATGACGACACCGACGAAATACCGACCCCATCACTTGACACGACAAACAATCTGCTGGACATCAAAATAAATCCTAACCTTACTTAGAGACCGACAATTGCAGACAACTGTTACAAGACTACAGTAGCAGTTTCTCCAGCCATCCAGGACAGACAAACTTAGTGCACCATCACATTGTTCTGACATCCAACACACCAATCAAATGCAGACCATACTCCATTCCCATTCACTACAAAGAGAAATTACATCAGGAAATTCTAGACCTAGAAAAGAATCACATCATCAGACTATCACAGTCACATTTTTGTTCACCAATAGTCATTGTGAAAAAGAAGGACAACACTATACGACTATACGACTGTGTTGACTATAGGAAACTTAACAATATCACACAGTTGGATTTAGAACCAATGAGCAACTGTGAAGACATACTGACTGAACTGACAGATTCAAGATACTTTACAAAACTGGACATGACGAAAGGGTATTGGCAAATACCCGTACATGATGACAGCATACATCTGACAGCGTTTGGCACTCCCTGGGGTCAATACGAATGGTGCAAGCTTCCATTCGGGGTAGTTAATGCCCCTGCAACATTCGTACGGATGACAAGACTTCTACTGACAGACATCCCTAATATAATTTCCTACATGGACGACATTTGCATACATACAAAGACAATGACAGACCATGTACCAACATTACAGCGAACATTTGACCGCATCAGACACCACGGACTTACATTCAAACCATCGAAAGTCGACATAGCCTACCAAGAAATTTCATTTTTGGGTTATACAATTTGTAATGGCTTTGTCATGACTGACGACAACATCGTGTCAAGAAATCTTAAATTGTCGCTTCCGACAACAAAGAAAGAGTTGCGAAGTGTCCTAGATCTGTTAAATTATTACAGACAGTTTATACCAAATTTTGCTACGTTGACCGAGTGTTTCACTAACCTACTAACGAAAGACAAACCTAACAAAATTGTAAACAGCGAATGCCTAAGATCTGCATTTACAAAAGTGTTATCCTACTTTTCTAGTAACCCGATTCTTAATTACCAGATTTGGACATTATTTTCAGATTTAGAACGGACGCGAGCTCCGTAGCGATTGAGGCAGTACTTTTGCAAGAACACGACCATATTCTCCACCCAGTGTATTACGTAAGCCGTAAGCTAAAGACAAGAGAACGAAATTGGTCTACGCCTGAAATTGAGGCCCTTGCTCTTGTGTACTCGGTTGGAAAACTATCCAAATTTCTTCTTGGGAAACATTTCATAGTCGAGACAGACAACAGTCCACAGGGTAGCAAGATGGTTGCCACATGACGTTTAGACAGAATGACGTCATCGGAAAAGGCGGTAGAAAATCATATAGGGAAAACCCCACAAGAAACTAAGAAAACATAGAAACGGTGTACGTCAAAACGACAACAGTGAAGGACAACAGGGAGGACCTTGTGTGATTCGGCTGAAGCGCGACATATTTCGTGGAGCGTGGGCGTTCAGAGTCTTTGGTTATCAGGTGGAGGATGTCTGACGAGAAGATTTTCAATATCGAATAGGAGACCCGTAGGCACGGAATACCTAGATAAGGTTTCAGATGAGAATGGCTGGATAAACGGCGATCCGAGGTAAAGTCAGATAATACGTGGATATAGTTTGCAGATATTGTGTAAATGCCATCCCTGTGTTAAAGGGGAACTTTACGGTCTGGACGACCACTGTATTGATCTAGCACCACAAATAAACGTGTGTGTAAGTACTTTCACTATCGGAATGGCGTCGGTTGATTCTTCGCATTTCATTTTCAAAGTTGATTTGAAACTTTAACTGTTGATGAGCCAAAGCTTTGACGTTGACTTTCCAGTTAATTGTTACGGGAGTAGTTGAGTCAAGACAATGGTCACTATTTATACAAGATTTCAGTTTTGAAGTCAGGCATATTCGTGGCACACAAAATACGTTTGCCGACCTTCTTTCCAGATGTCCTTACCACACATCCGAAAGCCAAATGGTGCCTGAGCGCACATAGCAGACCATTAAGTAATCTGCAGATTAGTATAGCGCTCAGCAACACAGCGACTAGGGACGACGTCCCAATGTAAATATAGTACATATATCTTATAATTATTGTAATAATTGTGGTGAATACTTGTTTAGTATGTGATCGAAAGGGAATATTATTTTAAATATGTATGAACATTGTAACGAACAGTACTACGTAATTTCAAGACTTACTTTACTTGAACTGTTCCAGTATCCGTAGGACCTGCATAGCAGAGTGTTCCGACTTATTTTAATCTGTGCGAGAGGGACAGTGATATCCGAATTCTTCAGAACACTTTAATCCATACTTTGAAAGAAAGAGTTAATCCAGCAGCTGTTCCTATGAACTGTGTACTCCGTTCGTTTATACAACATCCAGACGGAAGAACATTGTGTTAGCTACATCTTAAAAAACCAGCGGTGTACTTCCGGTGTTTATGAAATTAATCTATCAGACTATATTGAAATTCTCACACTGAAGTGACGCTGTATATAAACTTTGTGAACTAAAATGTTGCATATACAAATTGTATGTAAGGATTTTGATAGATGTGATCTGAGAATCATAAGTTGATTAACTTGTTCACAATAGTGACATTTGGCTCACTATTGTCAATAAGCATCAAACTATGACGCTTAGAAATTGATTTACTAATGTAATTTATTTTATTTGAAAGCATGTGGAAATTATCGCCCATAAATTTAGTATTGTTTCACTGAGTACAACCAAGGGAAACAATTGAAATTAAGGGTAATGTGTAACAGTTATAGAAACCTGCCTCATGTTGCCAGATTGGCGACACATCAAGATGACATCAACTATGCATGGAAGTAATTACCGAAGCTGTAGACCCACATAAGACTTTCCGACCAGATGAGGTTGGGGTCAAATGTTGGAGTCATCTTATAGGGAGACGACTCGCAGTCTGACATGTGGTATTTGTAATTTGTGTTTAATTGTCGAGAGGTAGTTGCGTGATAAGTCGGTGATAGCTACCGGACTGGCTGTGTTAAATTACAACTAACGTAAGAATCCATCTAGTGGATTGTACTTGAGGAGTGTTGCTTGATGACAGTATTAAAGATTATGTGTATATAACTTACAATTATCTACATATTTCAATATAAACCAAAGTGTCACGTCAGATGACAAACAATGGGTCGATTCTGACAGGTTTACTAAGAAACCCAAATGTATATAACTTACATGAAAGGATTCTCCTTTCATGAAAAGGAGGGCGGAGAATGTCATAATCTCCCCACCAGTTCTACCGCTTCGTCGTCAATGACGCCTGGCAATTACGGCCAGGTACACCTGTGAGCGACACTAACCACGCTGTGACAGGAACGGTCAGTCGGTGCATGCGTGGGACATGAAGTCTACGCAGGGACACAACCCCGACTAGCGAGAACTCAGAGTGGTTAGCAGCCAGGCGGCTGGGGACTGTTGTACAGGACAGACGGATTGAATGGAGCTCGTATGACTTGTGTGTATGAACGCTAATAGATAGAAAGCCTGTGTGAGTATAGGAGACTGTGCGCCTGGTATGTAGGATTGTGAGTTGTATACATTGCATTTATATATCTCTTGATTGTATTATGGCATCGATATTGTAATTGCGCGATGCATGTAATCGTTGTGATGAGTGAGAAGTGTGAATAAAGTGTTTGAATTGTATTTGTAGTGTGTCACTTAAAGTCATTCTGTGACAGTGTTTGTATCACACTTGTTAGTGAGTACGAGCCTGTGTTATTGCTGAATGCAAGATTCTGACAACCGCCTTCACCTCAATTCTTAAGCTAGATGTTGTGGTATCATATGCCAGGCTCTCCTGCACCAAACGTCGACCATTAGCTTTTGCTAAGAACCCCCAGGCACTTCTCCTATCCCTCAACACCGACCCATCTGTGTAGATAATCACATCCCCCGAGCGAGCATTATCCTGAATTAGTTGCTGGATTTCCACTTCCATGGCCCCTGCTGGCCACTCCCTGCACTCCCGGCTCAATGTGATTATAACTCTGCACAAGTCTGACTGCTCTGCTGGCACTCTGACCCACTCCTCTTCTCGCCTAATGTTCTCCAAGATGCACACCTGTCTGATCGTATCCTTCGCCTGAGCCATCCATGATTTCCCTCTTATCAGTCGCTGACCCTTAACTGCGTCCAGCGCCTCATGCAGCGGGTGATCTGTGTCTGCAGCTACTCTGAGGTATGCCTTCGCCTGCATCACCTTGAGCCTACCAGCAACAGTCGGCAGACCAAGGATGTAACGCATACACACTACTGGGGTGTCTCTGGTGCATTCTAGAATGACCCGCATAGCTTCCTTCTGTATGCGCTCTTATTTCACCAGCTGACTCTTTGAGACAGTAAGCAATCCTAGTCCATAATCAATCAGTGAGAAGATCAAGTGCTGGTATAGTGTGAAAAGCATTCTCTGCTCTGTATCCATTGCAGCCATAGTTTTAAGTGTATTGAGTCCCTTTTGAGACCTTGTCACAACCGTCTTCACATGGTCCTTGAAGGACAGGCTCCTGTCAAATGTGATTCCCAGATACTTCAGTTTGTTCTCTCTGTTGACGCTTCTACCATCTATCGCGGGGCTTGGGACATCAGCTCTCACAATCCTGTTGTCCAGAGAGCACCACAAAACAGCCGCCTTTTCCTCTCATTAAGTTCTCTGGATTATAGACATTCTCTTCCTTCGCTTCACCAGATCTTGTCCTGATCATAACAGTGTCTTCTTTCCTTCATCGCTGTTCCCCGTCTGTTTCCTTGACGCTTTTCATCACCAAGTCAGTTATTGTGGGTTCAATGTGTGCTGTATTTTCCTATTTCCCGATTATCGCATTATATGTCCTGCGACACATGGCAGACCTTTCCTCGGCGAGGTGAGTCTCCTGCAGGCCAGCAATATCAATGTTAAGACGATTGAGTTCGGCATCAATCACAGCCGTTTTTCTCACATCGTCGATATTCGTCAGGTCAGTGGAGAATCCTGGACACATGGTTCTCACGTTCTAGGTTGCAAGCCATATTGAGGTGTCTATTTTCTTTTTTAGTAATACCTGGTGCATTGGTTTTACAGCCTGCGATTCAGATTTTGTCCTAGCCTCAAGCACCCATTGAAGCAGGCAGGCTGTGGCGGATCAGCACCAAATTGGTCGGGGGCTGCCCAGCTTGAGGCGGGCGGTAGCTGATCAGTGACACCTGTAGGTGTCTTCCACCGTCATAGGCTAGCCGTGGCGCCCCATGTCTACACCAATTGACAAGGACCTATAACCCGTAACTGCTACCTCTTGTTTTGATTCCGAGACCGGTTAAGACCAGGGATGGAGTTGTACCTCTCCATAGCACAAAGCCTGGCCAAAATATAGAGACCATGTGTCGCCCATGCAGCATGATCCCTCTCTCGACCTGTTTAGTTAACTCCAGAGGAACGATAACAGCAATACATCTGGAACAAGACAAGCTGCAGAAGCTGCCGGATCAGCAAAGCAATGCTCTAACTGTCCGCCTGTCGGAGCTTCGATCCTAGACCAGCCGCCAACCAAGGCTTAGGGCCTGGTCTGGCCTACCATGACATTGTGTCTTAAGGCTGCATCTCCTCGCACCAGGATAAGGCCTGTACCCTCCCAATTGCCCTCTTCCGCCCGAAGCCGTTGGCACAATGTGGTGTGTCGGGTTTGGTAAGCGCCGCCCAACAATCGGCGCTAAAGGCAGCAGGTAGTATCGTCTGCTGTCATTACGGTATCTTAGTCATATCTGACTAAGACCTCTCTCCAGTTCTGGGCCAAGAAATAAAGTTTAAAGATGTCCCTGCACCTTTGTTCAGCGGCGCAACGCCAATGACGTCAAAGTTCATCCAATCATTTCACAGTATTCGTGAACTCACGCAGTGTCAAAAAGCTTCTAGAACGTTCCTTACTATTAACACTGTGAGGTTGTTGTGACTATGGGGTTTTTGAAAATATTGCCGGTCCAAGTTTTGTATTCACCCTCTGTAAAGTTGATGCAACATAATAGGTAAATACAAAACTTGGACCGCCAATATTTTCAAACACTGCAGTCATTAAAAATTACAATAAGCAAAGGGGCCTTAAGGCTCAACGGGCTTATGGTAAGAGACCCATAGTTAGTTAGTTAGTCGACAGATCATCCTCATTGCACATCGAACCATTCAGTCCATAAGTGCTCGGATCCCCTCCTCAGCAAATCCCTCAGCGTGTAGCGGCTAACGACACCAGTTCTGTGTTGGTTTATCAATCTTCATTGGCTTCCTGCGTAGTGTTCTTGTTTGGCCACCCCTCTTTTAATTTGCTGTTCTCGCAGTCTGGCCATTGTTGTAGATTCCCAGTCATCACTTGGTTCTCGCAAAAGTCTTACTTCTCGTAGAGCATTCAGAATGCCAGCCTGGTTCATGGCGCATCCGCCTTCCACAGTAGCCTCAACTACGAGCTTGTCAGTCCGCTCATTTTCTTGTACTCCCGTATGCCCTGGCACGAAGATGAAACTAATCTTTGCCAGCCGAGACCGCTCCAGAGGCAGCAACCATTCTCTTCGGATCGACCCTTCCTCTATCCTCTTGATCATGTTCATTGAGTCGCTAAGGAAACATGCCCTAGTGAATGTCTGTGTCTCGAGCCATGTTATCGCTTTACTTACTGCCATGACTTCCATGGTCAGGCTACTTGTGGTTTCAGTGAAAGCACCAGAGTCCTCCTTCACAATTCTCCCTCCGGCCCGAGCCGTAAAGGCCCATGAGCTTCTCACATGTCGGACGACCGACCCATCTGTGTAGATGACCGCATCACCGTGTAGCGAATTCTCGAACATCAAAGCTTGTACTTCAGCCTCCACAGCAGCCGGATTTTCTTGTCTGCATTTTCTATCTATTTGGATGCAAACTGAAAAGGATGTACATAAATCTGTTGGCACTTTCACCCACTGCTCGCCAGGTTCTAAGTCCTTAAGTGAACACACCTGTTGAAGAATGTCTTCGGCTTGACCCATCCACGACCGTCCTCTTCTTAACCTGCTGCCCTTCACCTTCATAATTTCACTATGCAGTGGATGTTGTGTATTTGCGTTAACTCTGAGGTAGGCGCGTGACCTGCAAACTTGTATTCTCTCTTCAATGGTTGGAAAATCAAGAAGGTAGCGCATCGCCCTGCATGCTGTATCTCTTATACATCCAAGAATAATGCACATAGCTTCATTTTGTATCCTTTCCATCCTTTCTATCTGCTTACGGCTGAGAGTGAGAATTGCCATTGCATACTCCAAAACAGACATGACCAGCCCCTCGTACAGAAGACATAGAAGGCGCTGCTCACAGTTTGCTGCGCCATCACCCGCATCGCAGCCAAACCCCGCTTGGCCTTTGTTATCACCTGGTCTATGTGCTCATTATAAGCAAGGCTTCGATCAAACCGTATCCCCAGGTAATTCATTGCCTGCGTTCTTTCCATCGTCTCTGAACACAGCTTTACAGTTGGTGTTGGAGTGTTGACAATATGATTATTCCACGAGAACCAAGTCACTGTTGCCTTTGTTGGGTTGACCATTGCCCCAGCTTCATCCAAGTGTGATAGATCCATTTATAGACCAATCGATACTACAGGAGGGAGATGATCATTATCGCAGCGGCCGTCCTTACTTCCAAAGACATTACCTAGGACTCATTTTAGGCTGGGTCGTCCTGTGAGCCAGGTCAATAAAACAAAAGAAAAGAAGTTGTCGTTTTCATGGAAATAAAATGAATCAATTACAGAGGTTCTATAAAAAACTGGGAATGAAACGAGAGTTGTTGAAAGAAATGTAAAAAAAAAAAAAAAGAGGCAAATGAAATATTTCGGCCCAGGTAAAAGACATAACACTCTTTAAAAAAACCACACTGGAGAGTAAAGTTGAAGGCAAGCGAGCAAGAAGTATACAATGATACAAGTGGGAAGATAACATCAAAAGATGGGCGAACAGCTATCTGGCAGAATGTACACTCAAGGCGAGAGACAGACAGTGGTGGAGATCAATTGCAGCGAACCTTCATTGTGGAGATTGATATTAAAATTTGATTGATATTATAAGTTGATTGATATTATAATTTTCTTAAAAAATATATAGACGAATGACACAGTGTGAACAGCTGGTAATCTGGCAACAATGATCGCAAACCAGATAAATAAATTATTTATGTGTGTGTGTGTGGTGGGGGGGGGGGAGGCAGGCGGGTGGGCGGGCGGGCGCACTTGCTTGCTTATGTATGTGTATGTAAGAGCACTCGCGCGTGTCTGTGTGTGTATTTACTGACAATAAAACACCTAAAACATTTGTAGAAAATATTACCAGCCCGTGTCTATTCCCACCATACCCGTGAGTGTGAGACACTGAATAATAACCTGATTCCATCTTAATATAACTGAAAGATTGAGTCCAGAAACGAACCCACACCTTCTGGAGCGTGAGGCAGGAGGCTTAACTACTCTGCTGATGTGAAGTTTCAGCACCCATTTTACAACCCCAGTTGGTTTTGTTTGTCTGGTTAGCTTGGACACAGAATTGAGAAGCCTGTAACACAGCCTACGCCGTGTTGCTACTTTAGCATCGAGATGGATCGAGAGGAAACTCTTCAGACCAACTGTTCTCCATTTTCTTATTTTGTTGCCTTCGCCGGATTTTGAGCACAAGCGTGGTCCATATACTTCTTGTGCACTGGACTTATTTTTACGTGTGGATTAGTTTTCCCTATTACAAGTATCTCTCGCTATCAGGCAATCTCATTCCGATTTCTGAGGCATGTTCGTTCGTCATTCGCACTGCGAGCGCTAACAAGTCAAGTCGCATTATTCTGTCAAGAAGACTGAGACGCGGAAAATGTCACGTTGAAAGTCCAACAACAAGAAACACGCTGTTGCCAAGATGTGCAGCGTGGGAGCCGACAACAAGAAGAAGAACGTCGAGAGCCCACCTGCTAGCTGCATCAAAGAGCCTGATACTACAGCTATTACTGAAGCTACTACGAGGGAGAAGATTGACAGCCCAACACAGTCAAGAACCAAGACAGCAGAGAAGAAGGAGGAGAAAGACACCAGAGTCGGAAACACTGACTCAAAAACAGTCCGATGGGTTGTCAAGCGGATTCCTGTGGAGCTGACAGATGAAGAAATCCTGAAGCAGCTACGTGAAGAGAATCTTCACATCCGATTCTTGAATGTGGAGCGGCTTCTCACCTACTCCAAGATACCTACAACCTTGGCAGTGGTGACATCGGAGGGCAGCGAAATTCCGACCACAGTATCATTCAACAAGAGAATGCAGCAACCAGAGAGATTCATTCCAAGAATCACGCAATGTTCCAGATGTCAGAGGGCCGGACACAGCAGAGCTACGTGTTGCAGTGGGACTGAAATATGCCGATACTGCGCCGATCGCCACGCCTTCAAGGAGTGTCCACTGGCCAAGCTGGACACGGACTTCAGAGCCCCAAACAACAAAGGAAAGTGCGCCAACTGATAGGGCAAGCATGGAGCAAGATACTTGGGCTGTCCGTACCTGCAGAGACACAGAGACGTCTTAAAGATCGCCATCATCACAAAGACTCCATTCAAGGAAGCAATGCAGAGGAGCGAGACAGCCACGGGACTTCAGAGTCCCAAACAACAAAAGAAAGTGCGCCAACTGCCAGGGCAAGCATGGAGCAAGATACTTGGGCTGTCCGTACCTACAGAGACACAGAGACGTCTTAAAGATCGCCATCATCACAAAGACTCTATTCAAGGAAGCAATGCAGAGGAGCGAGACAGCCACGGGTATAGCACAAGCCGAAAGAGATCAACTTCAAAAACAGATAGACGAGTTGAAGAGACAAGTCAAGGCACTGCTAACGCCGACCCCGAATAACGACAACGAAAAACTTCTGGCGAAAATGAAGGAGATACAGCAAAACATCAAGCAAGAAGTAGAACATATGGCACTGATTAAGAAGGAGAATGAAGAGATCCTACAAACCATTAAATCAGAGCGAGAACTACAGAAAGCTGAATTGGAAATACTCCGAAACAAAACCACAGAATCATTCAAAGGGAAGCCAATATCCCACCAGACATCAGAAGAAAATCGAGATGAGCACTCTGACGACGGCATAGAGGACGTCCCGATGCCAGAAGTGGAAATGACGGTTCCCGAGAAACAGAGGCACTACGAACTCACGTGCGAGGAATACAGAAAGCGCATGATAGAAAAAGAAAAGGAGAAGTACAAGAAACTCTACGGAAACAAGAAACCAATACCCTGCTTTAAAGACACAATAATACTTCCACATATGGAACCCGGTGATGAATACCCATGGCAGTACTACATTGAAGACGGAGAAATCATCCCATGGCTGAGCTCGGAGGAAGCAATCAAAAGACAACAACAACTCAAACGCGGGAAGTGGAATGAAAGAAAGCGCAAGGAGGCACATCACATCGAAAAGCTCCTACGGTTACTTCACAATTGAGAAGACAAAATACCAAATCAATATGGAAGCACTATACTCGAGTTTCGCCCTCATTTGAGCTCGTCATTAGTGCATATCCCTGACCGGATCCGGAAACAGTCCCGGATCACGCGTGTGAAGCGGGTGTGTAACCACGCGGCACACACTGGACACACCAAATTATCACAACAGAATATCACAACGCTACCCATCGTAGGCCATGCTCAAGATTGCCCAATCGCCGCGACCGTCGTCCGTCAATCGATGGGACCCGAACGATCAGGACTTCTCACTGGCAAGGAACACCAGGCCTCCTAAATCCAGTGAGCAATAATCAATTGATTATGTGGTTGTTTCGGGATTTGAAATTTAAATATTGAGCACAACCCACTACTGGTAACGCCGATCGCATTCTGGTATGAACCTAAGGCCTATCCACGTCAATATGGAAGCACTATACTCGAGTTTCGCCCTCATTTGAGCTCGTCAGTAGTGCATATCCCTGACCGGATCCGGAAACAGTCCCGGATCACGCGTGTGAAGCGGGTGTGTAACCACGCGTTGTGATATTCTGTTGTGATAATTTGGTGTGTCCAGTGTGTGCCGCGTGGTTACACACGTGATCGGGGACTGTTTCTGGATCCGGTCAGGGATATGCACTACTGACGAGCTCAAATGAGGGCGAAACTCGAGTATAGTGCTTCCATATTGACGTGGATAGGCCTTAGGTTCATACCAGAATGCGATCGGCGTTACCAGTAGTGGGTTGTGCTCAATATTTAAATTTCAAATCCCGAAACAACCACATAATCAATTGATTATTGCTCACTGGATTTAGGAGGCCTGGTGTTCCTTGCCAGTGAGAAGTCCTGATCGTTCGGGTCCCATCGATTGACGGACGACGGTCGCGGCGATTGGGCAATCTTGAGCATGGCCTACGATGGGTAGCGTTGTGATATTCTCTTGTGATAATTTGGTGTGTCCAGTGTGTGCCGCGTGGTTACACACCCGCTTCACACGCGTGATCCGGGACTGTTTCCGGATCCGGTCAGAGATATGCACTACTGACGAGCTCAAATGAGGGCGAAACTCGAGTATAGTGCTTCCATATTGACGTGGATAGGCCTTAGGTTCATACCAGAATGCGATCGGCGTTACCAGTAGTGGGTTGTGCTCAATATTTAAATTTCAAATCCCGAAACAACCACATAAACAAAATACCAAAAAAAAAGTCCTTATAAGGACTGCAGCCAGTCAAACCAGGAGCCTGCACCAACAAAGAAAACAAAAGGAAACATGCACAAAGGACAGCCACGGACCGATCCCCCAGCTGGAGTGGGATTACGAAAAGTCCTTATAAGGACTGCAGCCAGACGAGCCAGGAGCCTACACAAACAAAGAAAACCACAAAAACAGACGTGCACAAAGGATAGCCGCCGACCACTTCTGACGTCACAGACACAAACGCTACATAACCAGTCCGAGATAGGACTCACAAGACAAGAATTAGGGCTAATAAACCCACAAAAACCACGTACCTCAACAATAACCACAGCTGATGAAGCAGGTTAGACGAGGTCGAATTTGGAATTTTTGTTTTTGAAATGTAATCGGTATCGGATTTCTGAGGTACTTGTAAATTACGTCCCCAAGTCAGGGACGATATTTTAATTCAGTTGACCAGCGTAGGGGTGGAGCCCGTTACATCAGCATCAGCACACCGGATGTTTATGAACGAGCACTCTTATCCATTCATCCATGCTGGTCTCCACCGCTCTTCAGTTATTGCAAGTCCGTTTCTAAAGGATTCAAACAATCTGAAAGTGGAGAGTTAAGGCAGACCTTCAACGGATTCACCACCCATCTCCATCTAATCAACCAACCCCTACCAGCCAACCCAAACCAACCGATCAACCAAGTAACCCCAGCCAACCAATCAAACAACTGACCTCAACCAATAAATCAACCAACTTATCCCAACCAAACGATCAACCAACTAATTCCAACCAAATAATCAACCAACTTACCCCGAGCAACCAATCAACCAACCAACCCCAACCAGTCAACCTCAACCTGCCAACCCCAACCAACCAACTCCAACCAACCAACAAATCAACCATTGCCAACCAAGCAACCAAGCCCAACCAACCAAGCCCAACCAACCAAGCCCAACCAACCAACCCCAACCAAGCAACCCCAACCAACCAATCAATCATTTCCAATCAAGCAAGCAACCAAACCCAACCAACCCTAACCAACCCTAACCAACCCCGAACAAGCAACCCCAACCGACCAACCAACCATCCCCAACCAACCAACCAACCATCCCCAACCAACCAACCATCCCCAACCAACCAACCAACCATCCCCAACCAACCAACCAACCATCCCCAACCAACCATCAACCATCCTTAATCAACCAACCATCCCCCACCAACCCCTACCAACCAACGTACCAATCAAACATCCCCAACCAACCAACCAACCAATCAACCATCCTTAATCAACCTACTATCCCCCACCAACCCCAACCAACCAACGTACCAATCAAACATCCCCAACCAACCAACCAACCAACCAATCAACCATCCTTAATCAACCAACCATCCCCCACCACCCCAACCAACCAATGTACCAATCAAACATCCCCAACCAACCAACCAATCAACCATCCTTAATCAACCAACCATCCCCCATCAACCCCAACCAACGTACCAATCAAACATCCCCAACCAACCAACCAACCCCAACCAACCAACCATCCCCAACCAACCAACCTCCCCAACCAACCAACCAACCAACCATCCTTAACTACCAACCATCCCCCAGAAACCAACCAATAAACCATCAACAACCAAACAACCATCCTTAATCAACCAACCATCCCCAACCAACCAACCTCCCCAACCAACCAACCAACCCCAACCAACCAACCAGCCAGCCACCCACCGTTATCATCAGTTGATTTTTCCCCAGATGAAGTAAGGACGGGAGCCTACAGCCAGTTGTTCCACCCTGAGTGTCTGATCACCGGAAAGGAAGACGCCGCCAACAACTATGCGCGGGGATATTACACAAAAGGGCGGGAAATACTTGAACTCATTCTAGACAGGGTCAGGAAACTGGTACGTAAATATTTAGACAGTAATTTAGTGAGCCAGCAATAAATAACATTATACATGTATATGCAGTCGGGGGTCTCCCCTACTTAGTTGTTAAGTCGCCTACCCCACGATCTAACGGTTTGGGTTCGTTTCCGGACGGCTTCCGGACTTAATCTTTCAGTTCACGAGTGCAGTTTTCAGTAAGAGGGGATCGTCGCTGGAGCTACGGAGTTGGTGCTCTGTGCGAAGCTTTCGCAGGCCGCTCCGTGGAAGGGGACTGAACCATATGGGATAAAACCAGGTGCAATAAAGTCGAGCCTCTGGCCTTTAAACAAGAGGTTGAACAATGAATTACCTGACGTATTTAACTGATTGAGTGCCATGGGATGATTAACCGGCTTAAGCGACTTGCTGTATCAGTCATGGGCTTGTGTATAGCCGATGTGTTGTCATTGCGTTATAATACAACACACCTGCTACCATATTAACAACTTTTAAGCCACATTTGTGACACACCAGTGCTTCCCATTTTCCGCCACCCATTTTTTATTTGATCCAAACCTACTTTGTGTTTGGCAACGAATCTGTTAATGATATTTTAAACGATAAATGAAACTGTTTACTACGGTACTTTTAAACTGACTATTATGTCTTTTTGTTTACACAACAATGATTTGGTCATACGAACCGCAGACTGCTTCAACAAATCTTAACGTGGGAATACTTAATGAGCATGCTCAGGAAGATAGAAATGGAGTGGATCCGAAGGCAGCGGTTGTTGCCTCTGGAGCGGCCACAGCTGACAAAGATTAGTTTCATTTTTGTGCCAGGGCATGCGGATGTACAGGGAAATGAGCAGACTGACAAGCTTGCAGGTAAGGCTACTGTGGAAGGCGGACGAGCCATGGACCAGACTGATATTGAAAGCTTTACGAGAAGTGAGTCGTTTGCGAGAACAGAGTGATGACTGTGAATCTACAACCATGGTCAGACTGCGAGAACAGCAAGTTAAAAGAAGTGTGGCCAAACAAGAACATTATGCAGGAAGCCAAAGAAGATTAATAAATTATACACTTACACAGAACTGGTGTCGTTAGCCGCTACACGCTGCAGGATTTACAGAGGAGTGGGTCCGAGCACTTATGGAGTGAATGGTTCGATGTGCAATGAGGATGATCTATCAACTAACTAATTTAACGTGGGAATATACGTGTTGTTGTGTTTCAGCTGGAATTATTCATCGTTTGCGTTGTTTTATATTGAGTGACTTCTGCAGTATGTACCTGACACATCGGTTTGCCACTGCTTTCAGAACGAGAATTCAACGTTGTGTGGAGTGAACCCCCTACCCTGCTATCAACTCACAAGAAGTTTACGCGCGAGCGCCTTTAACCTCTCGGCCAACATGTGACTGAAATGGTACATTATGCTACATAAACTGTAAAGAACAGTGTGTGACGTATGGATATATGCCAGGCGATAAGCTGGGCAATTAATTCTTTGTGTCTTCTTGATTCAAGTTAACTAGAGGGAAACGTTGTTTAGAACACTATTGTATATTTCTGCTTGATTTGTCTGACAAGCTGACCAGTGTACTGGACTCCAAGGCTTCTTCATATTTCACAGCTTTGGCGGTGGAACAGGCTCGGGACTGACCTCGCTGCTCATGCCTCAGCTAACCCATGACTACAGCAAAAAGTCGAAAATGGAGTTTACAATTTACCCAGCTCCACAGGTTAGACTAGGAATTATTTGCTTTAGAACTACGTACTTAAAGCCGTCTTCCAAAGTATTCTCTAATCTACCAATTAATCAATAATAAACCAACCACCCTAAACAACCAACCACCCAACCAACCAACCAACAACCAACCAACCAACCAACCAACCAATCAATCAACCAAATGGACAAACACTGAGAACATCGAAAAATTACCATAGATGTGAACACTAGGAAGAACCTGGAGGCAGCGGAAATGGTTTATGAGGAGAATCTTTCGCAAACCTTGCGCTGTCAGAATAACTAACAACTATTGCCTGGATGAAGCTAATGAAAGCAGAACAGTATACACCACTTTAAGAAGAAGACAAACGATACTCTCTGGACTTATAAGGAAAAGAGAGACATTGGAGATCATCGTGACGGCTGGAAAGATCAGCTTCAGAAGAGGTAGAAATAGACCGATAAATTTAATGGTTGATGGTCTAGGACAGTGGTTTTCAACCAATGGCGAATTCCCCTCAAGGGGGGAAAAAAAGGGGGGGGGGGGATTTTAGGGTTTCGGGGGGGGGGGGGGGAATTAGGATCACAAATTGGCAGACTCAAAATGGCTTCAGGCACAATATCCTGGTTTTCTATTGAGCGTTTTGTTTGATTAAGCACAGTTTTCTGGTTTTATGGTGTCGTGTATTAAGTGACAATTCTTTGACGCTTTAACAGTTTGTTTATTGTAATATGATTAATTTGGTGTGCTACTAAAATATTGTGAATATAAAAAATGCACCTTTTGAGGCTGACAATTTTGGAAAAGGGGGGTGGGGGTGGATTTCTTCTTTTGTTCACTGGAAAAGGGGGGGGGGGGGGGAATGACATCCTAACATATGGTGAAAGGGTGCATGGGCTAAACCAGGTTGAGAACCACTGGTCTAAGACTATGGCCGGGAGGAATGTTATCAATATAATTGATGGACAACACCAAGGACCGAGATATGTGGATCAGCATGAACGTTTACGCCACTTTGCACATGATGATGATTAAGACATGTAGATACATAGAAGAATATAGGATATTTCATAGAATGAAAAGCAAATACGGAAATCTGAGAAAGATGGGAACGAATAGAGAACCGATGAAAGAAATAAAAGAGAAGTAAGTTAAATATTTTGATCACATTAAATGTCATGACACACTTTGTAAAAACCATAGTGGCAGGAAAAGTTTAGGTAATGCAAGCAAGACATTAATATAAATAGAAAGGTAACATCGGTAAATGGACGAACTGCAGTTTGTTAGAGTGTCCAACAAGAGGAAATTAGCCTACGTTTTATATACAGTACTCATTGTATTGTTTAATTGATTCAGTGCCACATATATGGTACACAACTAACTATGGTACACAACTAACTATGGTACACAACTAACTATGGTACACAACTAACTATGGTACACAACTAACTATGGTACACAACTAACTATGGTACACAACTAACTATGGTACACAACTAACTATGGTACACAACTAACTATGGTACACAACTAACTATGGTACACAGCCAAAAATGGTACACAATCAAATGAACAAGCACTAGGAAGGGGATTCAACTGATAACCTTATTTTTGTTTTATTTTATTTTTGTATGGAAAGAGGGGAGGTGTGTGGTTTGAATATATTCTGAAAATGTACAGAACAAATGTGTCATGTTTCGATGAAGTCACCACTGCGTTTAATGCAAGTCCTCCAGCGCTGATAAAGTGCTTGGATTCCTGTAGAAAAAATCGACTCTAAGGTCACTACCCCGTCGTGAACAGTCTGTCATAGAAGTCACGCTGGTTTTGAAAAAAATCTTACCCCACTCATACACTTGCGGGACTGACAGGCATGTATCACCATACTGGACTTTCATTCGCCAATAAATTTCTATAGGTTTCACTTCACTGATAAAAAAACTGATAACAGAACGCCACTCCTCTTTGGTGCATGTCAAAAGTGTGACGGTCATCTTTAAACTGTCCTAATGACGTCTACACCGTGATGTCTACACTCTTGACATTCTTAACAACAACATTGACAGGTTACATGACAATGGCATGGTTATTGTAATTTCTTTCACAGTTTTAAAGTTTTCATGTGAAGCTCCATCGTATAATATAAATTTCTGTTCACTGAGAAGAAATATCATATTGCACTGTCTAACAACAACAACAACAACAACAACAACAACAACAACAACAACAACAACAACAACAACAACAACAACAACAACAACAACAACAACAACAACAATAACAACAACAACAACAACAACAATAATAATAATAATAACAACAACAACAACAACAACAATAACAACAACAACAACAACAACAAGCCTTTCTGCCTAAGACTATTATTTTAACCCATTCTGGCGTTTGTTAATACGGGAAATTTCAGCGCGATCGCGTTTGACCTCTCGGCCAACATGTGACCGAAATAATAAAGTATGGTACAGAAATTGTAAAGAACAGTGTGTGATGAATGGAACGTATACTGAACGTATACTGAGTTCCTTGGTACACAATACATTAATAATATGCATTTACTTGCAGATTTCTACCGCCGTTGTAGAACCGTACAACTCAGTCTTAAATGCGCACACTTGTCTGGAACATTCTAACGTCTGCTTTATCTTCGACAATGAGGCATGTTACAATATCTGTCAGCGAAACCTGGACATCGCCCGACCTAGATATACTAATATAAATAGACTTATTGCCCAGTTTTGTCATAAGTTTATTATTCTTAGTTTATGATTGCCAGAACTTATAACTGAGAAACCGGGACGTTTCTCTTAGAATCAAAGGTTTTACACCATTTAATAGTGCCACTCATCCTCCTTCTCCTCCTCATCCTCCTCCTCATCAACATAATCATCATGTGTCCTGCCAACTGGTGAAGGCGTTCATATCTTCTATCGGATCAATGCATATATTGTTTCTCTTGTCTAAGATTAACCTCACACGACTTTTTATGAAGTACTAGCTGACCCGGCCCGGCATCGCCCAGACCCTGGTGGGGAGCATCTCATTTAATTCATATAAGTAGTCATATAAGTTCTCGTTCCCGTTACCGACTATCTGTCTGTCTGTCTGTCTGTCTGTCTATCTGTCTGTCTGTCTGACCCGGCCCGTCTTCGCCCAGACCCTGATGGGGAGAATCTCATTTAATTCATATAAGTAGTCATATAAGTTCCCGTTCCGACTATCTATCTGTCTGTCTGTCTGACCCGGCATCGCCCAACTCCTGGTGGGGAGAATCTCATTTAATTCATATAAGTAGTCATATAAGTTCCCGTTCCCGACTATCTGTCTGACTGTCTGTCTGTCTTGGGTAAATGGAGGAGGGAGGAGGAAGAGGGAGGTGGAGGAGGGAAGAGGAGGGAGGAGACAAGAGGAGTAGGGAGGAATAGGAGGGAGGAGGAGGGATTAGGAGGAGGAGGGAGGAGTAGTGTGGAGGAGGAGGCGAGGAGGAGGGAGGAGGAAGAGGGAGGAGGAGGGAGAATGAGGGAGGAGGAGAACGCAGGAGGAGAAGGGAGGAGGAGGGAGGAGGAGGAGAGAGTAGGAGGAGGGAGGAGGCGGAGGGAGAAGGAAGAGGGAGGAGGAAGAGGGAGAAGGAGGAGGGAGAAGGAGGAGGAGGGAGGAGGAGGAATGTGAAGGGAGGAGGAGGGAGGAGGTAGAGGGAGGAGGAGGAGGTAGAGGGAGGAGGAGGAGGGAGGAGGAGGGAGGAGGAGGAGGGAGGAAGAGGGAGGAGGAGGTATGTGAAGGGAGGAGGAGGGAGGAGGTAGAGGGAGGAGGAGGGAGGAGGAGGAGGAGGTAGAGGGGGGAGGAGGCGGAGAGGGAGGAGGGGGAGGAGGAGTTATGAGGAGGAGGGAGGAGGAGGAGGGAGGAGGAGGAAGAGGGAGGAGGAGGTAGAGGGAGGAGGAGGGAGGAGGTAGAGGGAGGAGGAGGGAGGAGGAGGAGTGAGGAGGAGGAGGAGTGAGGAGGAGGAGAGGGAGGAGGAGGAAGGAGGAGGGGGAGGATGGAGGATGAGGAGGAGGGAGGAAGAAGGAGGAGGAGGGAGGAGGAGGAAGAGGGAGGAGGAGGAATGTGAAGGGAGGAGGAGGAGAAGGGAGGAGGGATGAGGAGGAGGAAGAGGGAGGAGGAGGGAGGAGGTAGAGGGAGGAGGAGGAGGAGGAGGAGGAAGGAAGAGGGGGAGGAGGGAGGAAGAAGGAGGAGGAGGGAGAAGGAGGGAGGAGGAGGAGGAGGGAGGAGGAGGAATGTGAAGGGAGGAGGAGGGATAAGGAGGAGGGGAAGAGGAAGAGGGTAGGAGGAAGAGTGGAGAGGAAGAGGGAGGATGTAGAGGGAGGAGGAGGGAGGAAAAGGGAGGAGGAAGGAGGAGGAGGAGGTAGGAGGAGGAGGAAGAGGGAGGAGGAGGTAGGAGGAGGAGGAAGAGGGAGGAGGAGGGAGGAGAAGGAAGGAGGAGGAAGAAGGAGGAGGAAGAGGGAGGAGGAGGATGGAGGAGGGAGAGGGAGGAAGAGGGAGGAGGAGGAAGGAGGAAGAGGGAGGAGGAGGATGGAGGAGGGAGAGGGAGGAGGGGAAGAGGAAGAGGGTAGGAGGAGGAGGGGAGAGGATGAGAAGGAGGAGGGAGGAGGAGGGGATAGGAGGAGGGAGGAGGCAGAGGGAGAAGAAGGAAGGAGGAGGAGGAAGGAGGGAGAATGAGGAGGGGAGGAAGGAAAGGGAGGTGGAAGAGGAGGAGGAGGGAGGAGGAAAGAGGTAGGGGGAGGAGGAGGTAGAGGGAGGAGGAGGAGGAAGGAAAGGGAGGAGGAAGAGGAGGAGAAGGGAGGAGGAGGGTGGAGGGAGGAGGAGGAGGTAGAGGGAGGAGGAGGGAGGAGGTAGGAGGAGGAGGAAGAGTGAAGAGGGAGAAGAAGGGAGAAGGAGGAGTGAGGATGATGAGGGAGAAGGAGGCAGGAGGAGGAGGAGGGAGGCAGGAGGAGGAGGAGGGTTAAGGAGGGAGCGGGAGGAGGAGGGAAGATGAGGGAGGAGGGGGAGGAGGCGGAGGGAGTAGGAGGGAGGAGGATGGAGGATGAGAGGAAGAGGGAGAAGGAAGAGGGAGAAGGAGGAGGGAGTCGGGAGAGGATGAGAGGGAGGAAGAAGAGGAGGAGGGTGGAGGGAGGAGGTAGAGGGAGGAGGAGGGAGGAGAAGAGAGAAGGAGAGAGTTCGCCATTCCGAATTCATACTCGTCTAGTTCTTCCCTTCTACACGACTGTAGATAACTTCCTTACACATAAAAAGATGAATTGTTATTGATATTGCCGTGGCATGGAGGAATATCAGCAGCAGAGTTGATCCAAAAAACCAAAGACTGAGATCTACGGAGAGCCATGAACGCCTACGCCAGCCGGCACGGCACTTGATGATAATGATTGCCGTGTGACGATTCTGTGTAGTCACGTCATTTCTTCCCTTTCCCTAGCGTTTTGGTTCGGGATTCTTTCATCATCATCATCATATATTTACGTACGTATTTTGGGAAGGGAAGGAGGGAGGAGGAGGAAGAAGAAAAAAAAACTATGACAGTTTACAGCTCTGGAATGAAAGGAAGGCGTGTAGAAAATTTCATCTCAATCGGATGGGCCGTTCGCGAACAAATAAAGGACATACATATTTACATACATATATACATATACACATACACTTTGTTTTATAGATATAGATGAATAAAATAATGTATTGGAGCAGAGAGATAAGAAGGGCAGAATGTCAGACGGGCCTGTGTGTCCAATTCTTAACCCTATGAAAATGAGGTCCGTTCGTTCGTTCTGTCCATTATGTTCCTGATCTACTCTATGGACGATATTTCTACATGCTACAGTCTCAGTCCACCCAGTATCATCTCTCTCGGACTGCCTCTGTCACTTCTCCTACTGATCTTTCCAGTCCATGTTTTCCAATGCCCCTATTCTCATTGTAAGACTAAACAACATTGTTTGTCTCTTTCTTACAGTTGTATATAATGTCCTACTTTCGCTAGCCTCTTTCATGCAATCTAGACCACCGCAACACACATTGCATTCATTACAGGTTCAAATAAGCTAAGTAAAGCGGAGAAGGGAATGTTTCGTGTGGAATGGCTATCCTCACTTCAGAGGTCACAGATTGTGAGAATTTTATGGATTATTTTGCCCTGGTTATGCGGGAGTGCAGGAGGAATGAACAGGCTGATAGGCTGGCGGGGAATGCACCTCTCGGTGGTAGATTACCTATGGGCAAGTGAGGGGTAGTCGAACGCCTGTCGAACCAGGTGGAGAAGGCGGGAGTACAGATTGAGAACCCGATTGTGGAAATAATGAGATTACGGGGGATCGGCAGGGGTTCTAGAAATATCTCAAAACTTAGAGAGAAGAACAGGAGAACTTTCAATCAGATAGCGGTGGGAACAATTAGTAGTACGACTCTTCGCTGGCTGTTGAACAAGGGGGCGGAGCGCGTATGGGAATGTCCAGAGTTCAGTGATGCCGGTTCTTAGCTCAACTCAACTCAACTTTCAGGCAATGGCTGTTAGGTAATCTGGCAGTTCAAGGCATTCACAACATTTGTCCAAGAAGTCACTCTTCGTTGCTTTGAAGATCTTTCTAATTTGTTCATTCGCGGTGAGTGATTCACTGCCATGCAGCAAATCTGGTTATATATAACATGTCAGTGCTCTCTGTCGGACATTCAATGATAATGACTTATTGCATAAGATAGTTTTCATTTGGTTACACCAACACATCTAGAACAAGACAAGCTGCCGAAGTAATATTCTGTCTACCTATCGGAGCCTCGATCATAGACCAGTTGCTGACCAAGGCTTAGGGTCTGATCTGCCCTGCCATGATATTTAGTCTTTAGGTTGCATTTCCTCGCTCTAGGGTAAGGTATCCCGGGACAGTGTCTCGAACGGCTAGTCTTCTCGGATAAGGGCAAAGACACAGAAGCCTAGTGCGCATGATGTTCACATTAACAGATTCAGTGCCTAACAAAATCTAGGAATGGATGAAACAAAAAGTAGAGCTGGATCAATCAAAAAGTAGGCCTGGATCAAACAAAAAGTTGGTCTGGATCAAATAAAAAGTACGCATTGATCAAACAAAAAGTACGTATAGATCAAACAAAAAGTACGTATGGATTAAATAAAAGTACGCATGGATCAAACAAAAAGTACGCATGGATCAAACAAAAAGTACGTATGGATTAAATAAAAGTACGCATGGATCAAACAAAAAGTACGTATGGATTAACTCAAAGTACGCATGGATCAAACAAAAAGTACGCATGGATCAAACAAAAAGTACGCATGGATCAAACAAAAAGTACGTATGGATCAAACAAAAATGACTGACAGAAAATGGGAAGTATGGGTGTGTCACAGAAGATTTAAAAGTTGTTAATATGGTAGCAGACATGTTGAATTATAACACGATGACAACATTTCGGCGATATATAAGCCCACAGAAGATACGGGAAGTCGCTTAAAACGATTAATAATCTCACGACGCCTTAATCAGTTAAACCCAGAGTTGGATATAAAAAAGAGTCGGCAAAACAGGTCGCCAACCAGACGACAATAATCACAAATCACAACTACCCAAAGAACATTGGTTATACTGGTACGCACATATTTGGATTCTCACCGCTGTTATGGAGTTTGTGCATTGTAGTTGAGAACCTTCTAGTGTGATGTACATGAGGAGACTTGACCACCCAAGGAGGTATGTGAGTGCAGTGAAGGGGATTGTGTATACCCCCCCCCCCCCCCACCCTAATCTAATTTTGAAAGCGGCGTAAGGCAGGAAGATTGACTTCAGTGCAACGTGTTATATCCCACGAAATCGTCGCACAGATCATGGATTCTGTAGCTCTAGCCACCTACTCGAAGGATCCTTAAAAAAATGCATCCGTCAACCGTGCATGTCTGAGAACGAAGCTCCGAATCCCTCGCCTTTTAAAAACCTGTTTAGTGCTCTAAATGAGGAGACCGGATCACTTATGAAGGTATCTGAATGCAGTAAAGGCGATTCCTTACAAACCAAAACCTACAATATTATTGTGAAACAAAGTTGTTATAGTGTTCTATGTTGCACACTTTGCCTTCCTGTGTGTATGTGTGTTGCCTAGGTCCTTGCCTCGGTTACAGCGTCACTGAGATTTGAAGGTTCCTTAAACACAGACCTAGTGGAGTGGCAGACTAACCTGGTGCCCTATCCCCGAATACACTTCCCACTGGTATCCTACGCCCCGGTGATATCTGCAGAGAAGGCCTACCACGAGTCTCTGACCGTTGCGCAGTTGACAAACGCATGATTTGAACCAGCCAATCAAATGGTTAGTATTTGTTAAAGTTAGTTGCTTATCCTTTACAGGACGTCGCAGTCAACTCCAGTATTCTTTTTGGCTGTTTGTGATCTCTTGGAAAGTTTACGTTCAGTAGTTTGCCATTGTTTTCTGAACGACCGGTACCTATACCATTAAAAAAACAACAACAACGCAAGGCGGTCTGCTGCCAAATCACCCGCAGCTGTGTCTCCGGCGGACACCTAAGCCACAGATAGCGATGTAGACTATGTCCAATTCCAAATCAAATTTTCAAAACAAAAATCCCAAATTCGGCCTCGTTCAACCTGCGTTTTTCAGCTGTGGTTATTGTTGAGGTCCGTGGTTTGTGTGGGTTTTTTCACCCTAATTCTTGCCTTGTGAGTCCTATCTCGGACTGGTTATGTTGGTTTGTGTCTGTGTCTGTAGACTATGCATAAAATGCACGTCTTTTATAGGGGTGTGGAAGGTAAGGGAAAACCCACATAATAAATTTCCCAAGAATAAGTTATTGCGATGTATTACATAAATAACAACTAATATATACAAGATAATATTTAAAGCGTGCAATTATTTTATAATTAGTACATATAATATTACATATCATTGTGTATTTATTTCAACTTACAATATTCTTCAGACGTAAGTCGTATACATGACCAGATCTGAATATGTTTTAAAAGATATTCATATTTTAAAAAAAATTTTAAATGCTGTTGACATGCTTTTTTGCTTTTGTTTTGCTTTTACAAAAGTGTATATATAATTCAGTTTAGTTTAGTCGATGGATCAACATCACGGCACACGGGTGTAACCCATAAGTGCTCCGTTCTCCGCCTAACTTAAACCTGAGTTTGGAGAAGCTCAGCTCAGTACACGAACTCCGTAGAACTAGCGAGGATCCTGAAATACTTTGGGTAGATGTTTAACTCTAAATTTTGTCTGGGCAGCGCCGTTAGGCTACTCTTTTTCGATTTCCAACTGCCAAGAGATTTTTTTTACGTGCACAACAATACACACGGGCGTCCGATCTCACTACCCAGAGACCAAGGGAAATTTTATTACTGAAAGTCCACGTGAAAAAAGTTCCTCTCCGCACAAGGGCTTGAACCCGGGACCTCCAGCTCTCCAGGCGGACACCGTACCTCGAGACCACGCAGCCCCTCCCCCTGTGTGTGTGTGTGTGTGTGTGTGTGTGTGTGTGTGTGTGTGTGTGTGTGTGTGTGTGTGTGTATATATATATATATATATATATATATATATATATATATATATAAGTATATATAATTCTGAAGTGTTTCATATATTGAGTTTTATTTTGTTAAGTATGTATAATTTATCATTTACTGACTGACCGAAGCGAGAAGATTCAGGGAGGGTGACATAATTAAGAAACCTATGACAGGTCAAGCAAACCTGAAGTGAATTTACTTGATCCTAGAAAAATACTGCTCATGAATCATGGAGGAAATTGACACAGACGTTGGAACTTCAATAAACCCTCCCCACGCCACCTAACGGCATAAATGGGAGACAACAGCAATTCTTGTATGGATTGTATAATTTATATATTTTAATGTAGGTGCCCGATATATTAAAGGCATCTGTCATCTGTCTTCTATTATCTACAATCTATAATACCTTAAGATGTAGAACACAGGGCGGGGGTCTTGAGCCTGACGAATTAATCCTGACTGGCTAGTGCAGTCGCCGCGAACTGTGCAGGTTAGGGTTTTCTTTTTATCCCAAAGATCCCGACAGAAAATCAAAACAATCCACACCTTAGCGAGGATTCGAACCCGGGTCTCCCGGAGGAGAACTCGGCATTCTAGCCACTTGACCAGCCGCTTCTAATGTAAAGGCACCAGGTGCATGAACATGACTGGACCCTGGGGAACTGGTGAAGGATCGATCATCTTTCCAATGGGTTGTTGGCATTAGCTCGCTTTGAACTCAAGCGTAATCCACACACGCTATACGTTAGTAAAACTGGGTTGAATTTTTGCGCATGGATTAGCTTTCCCTATTACCAGTGTCCCTCGCCATCAGGCGAACCCATTCTGACTTCAGAGGTACTTGTAATTTACTCCCCCAAGTCTGGGAACGAGAAGTCAACATTTTAGTCCAACTGACCAGTGTAAGGGTTGAACCCCCTTCCTCGGCATCAGCGCACTGGATGTTTAAGAACGGGGTCTCTTCTCCATTCGGCCATGCTGGCCTCTCCAGCAAGATATTAACCACATTACTCGAATGCCGATTGGTCTATCAAAATACATGTTTTGCAGTTGTGATTTCTTGGCAAGTTTACGTTCAGTAGTTTGCCATTGCTTTCTGAATACCCGGCACCAATACCATTTCGTAAAAAAACAACTCAAGGCGGTCTTCTGCCAAATCACACGCAACTGTGTTTCAAACGCTGATATGTGAGATTAAGAACTGCGTATTCGCCACTGAGTGGACTAAAAAAGACAGTGACATTCATACAAGCGACAACATTGTAGTTATAGACAACTTTCAAGCAAACGATAGCAGAAGATGCAATGTCAGCAGTTTCGTCAACTGAAGAGCAACATCAGTGCAGAACTAGCACGCTTAAGGGCAACACTATGTCCACTTATCCGACTATTTAAATAAAAGGATTGTAATCACATCTGATTGAAATATATCATTCATTCATTCATTCATTCATTCATTCATTCATTCATTCATTCATTCATTCATTCAGTAGCATGTCCTTTGCAGAACCTCGCTCCCATAACAACCTTCCGGAAAACCTCTCGATCATAAGCAAGATGTCCCGCGTCCGATACACCCATCTGAGATCATCCGCCACATCCTGCACCCATCTTCTCTTTGGCCTTCCTCTTCCTCTCTTCCCAGGCATACACCCCTCCATTATTGTGTGGCGTTTCAAGTGACCAAAATATTTCAATTTTCTTTGTTTTATCGTCTTTAATAGCCAACCTTCTTCAATATTCAGCTCTTGAAGTATGGATGCGCTTGTTCCTTTCTTTACCCAAGCTATTCTTAGAACCCGTCTATAACATTTATATTCAAATGTATTTATGCGCTGTTCAGCTTGTTTAGTAAGTATCCAGGTCTCACAGGCGTATGTTGCAATGGGAAAGATGCTTGCTCTTAAAACTCTCATTTTTGTCGTCTGTCCCATATATATATATATATATATATATATATATATATATATATATATATATATATATATATATATATATATATATATATATATATATATATATATATATATATATATCAAGCAATGAAATGACTGGAAATCTGGCTAATAAAATGGTGGATATAACCTGACAAAGATGTAACTGGGACATGTCTGGAAAAATGCTTTGGCTATATTAATTGTAACATTGATTTAGAGTGTAGTTTAGGAAGAAGTGGCGAAGCGGTTACGGACGCAAACTCAGCATACTGCGTTCGAAACACAGCTGCGGGCGATTTGGCAGCAGACCGCCTTGCAGTAGTTTTCGTACAATGGTATGAGTGCTTTTCGTTCAGAAAGCAATGGCAAACTTCTGAAAGTAAACTTGCCAAGAATTAACAAACAGCCAAAAAATTATGGGTTTGGCTGCAACGTCCTGTCGCGGGTATGCAACTAACTTTAGGAAGACATTCTTATTAGAGACAACATTGCAGTTATAGAAAAATTTCAAGCGAAGACAAAAAAAACAAACCACACACACACACACACACACACACACACACACACACACACACACACGCACGCACGCACGCATACACACACACACACACACACACACACACTTCTAATTTCGTGGCCAATGAATGCATGAAGTTTCTGGAATTCTCTGGCAGATTATGGTGGATCCACGGAGAGGCAAGTACATGGCCTGTACCCTGCTGTACCGAGGAGATGTTGTACCGGGAGATGTCAACTCCGCCATCGCGACCATCAAATCCAAGAGAGCAGTCCAATTTGTGGATTGGTGTCCCACTGGATTTAAGGTAGTTTGTGGGTTGGTGTTCCACTGGGTGTAAGGTAGTTTGTGGACTGGTGTCCCACTAAGGAAGTTTGAAAAGCTGCGAAATTTATTGTAGGTTTTTAAAAAAAAAATAACATATGCACGCCTCTCTCTCTCTCTCTCTCTCTCTCTCTCTCTCTCTCTCTCTCTCTCTCTCTCTCTCTCTCTCTCTCTCTCTCTGCCTCTCTCGCTCTTTCTCTTCCCCTCTCTTTCTGTTACTATTTTGCTTCTCCCCCTCTCTCTCATACACACACTCTCTCTCTCTTCCACGCTGAACTGATTTTTGTGTGTGGATTAGCTTTCCCTCTTAGTATTACGTGTCCCTCGCCATCAGGTCAACCCACTCCGACTTCTGAGGCATTTGTAATAGACATCTCCAAGTTAAGGACGAGAGGTCTTCGTAAATCTAACTCACCGATGTAGGGAGAGAATCTACTTATTTGCTATCAGCGCACTGGAAGTTCAAGACCGAACACTCATTCAGCCACGCAACTTTCTCTCTCTCCTCTCTCTCTCTCTCTCTCTCTCTCTCTCTCTCTCTCTCTCTCTCTCTCTCTCTCTCTCTTTCTCTGTCTGTCTGTCTGTCTGTCTGTATGTCTGTCTCTCTCTGTGTGACTCTTTCTCTTCTCTGTTTGTGTCTCCCTTTCTCTTTCTGACTGTACGCTGTCTGTTGGTCACTATCTCGATTTTTTTCCCGCATATCCTTTACAGGACATCACTGTCAACAGCAGCATCTTTCAGCTGTCTGTTGATTTTTTGGCAAGATTACTCTCAGTAGTTTGCCATTGCTTTCTGAGCGGCCGGCTCAGTTATCCCGCAAGTCACCAGCGGGGGTCGAACCGCTTTCAGCTCTCGTCCGCTGCGAGACTCTGCGTGATAAACGGGATTACGGAGAAAGTGTTGTAACCCCTCGGCCAGAGAGACCGGCATATATATATATATATATATATATATATATATATATATATATATATATATATATATATAGAGAGAGAGAGAGAGAGAGAGAGAGAGAGAGAGAGAGAGAGAGAGAGAGAGAGTTTAACTCGAAGTGTCACTCCTGTTGCCTGATTTCCTCTCTCTGTTGGGCGAAGTCAGGGCGGTCTTGTAAGGATTTGGTTTGGGTCTCCACATTTGCAAGTCTGTCAACCAGTGAGACCCATTCGGTGGAAGTGGGACGTCCAAGTCACTCTTCTCATGACATGCTTGAGACCTGGAAACTTGCGACAGATCGGGAGTCTTTCAGGCCAGTGGAAGCGAATATACATCTATGCGCTTTATACCCTTGTGCCTCTGGGAGATGGTATATAGTAGTGTTGTATACTGTTGTGTCACTGGGGTGGGTATACACCTATGTTTTATACTGCTGTACTGAAGGCAGTGGATAGGTCTCTACTCTTTTATACTGTTATACTGAAGGCATTTGGTAAGTCTCTACTCTTTTATACTGTTGTACTGAAGCGAGTGGCTAGAATGCCGGATTCTCCTTCGGGAGACCCGGGTTCGAATCCTCGGTAAGGTGTGGAGTTTTTTATTTCTGTCGGGGGCAAACAGAAAACTCTAACCTGCACAGTTCGCGGTGACTGCACTAGCCAGGCGGCCTTAATTCCTTAGGCTCAAGACCCCTTCTCCAGGTACTATAATGACAGTAAATGACAGTTGACAGTACTGAAGGCGGTGGGTAGGTCTCTACTGTTCTATACTGTTTCACTGAAGGCAGTGGATAGGTCTCTACTGTTTTATACTGTTGCACCGAAGGCAATGGGTAGGTCTCTCCTGTTTCTTCTTCTTCTTCTTCTTCTTCTTCTTCTTCTTCTTCTTCTTCTTCTTCTTCTTCTTCTTCTTCTTCTTCTTCTTCTTCTTCTTCTTCTTCTTCTCCTCCTCCTCCTCCTCCTCCTCCTCCTCTTCTTCTTCTTCTTCTTCTTCTTCTTCTTCTTCTTCTTCTTCTTCTTCTTCTTCTTCTTCTTCTTCTTCTTCTTCTTCTTCTGCGGTATTTGTTGACCGGGTTAACCTTCCCGGGGTCTCTCCTGTGTTATACTGCTGTACTGAAGGCAGTGGGTAGGTCTCTCCTGTGTTATACTGCTGTACTGAAGGCAGTGGGTAGGTTTCTACTGTTTTCCACTGTTGTACTGAAGGCTGTTGGTAGGTCTCTACTGTTTTCCACTGTTGTACTGAAGGCTGTTGGTAGGTCTCTACTGTTTTATACTGTTGTACTGAAGGCTGTTGGTAGGTCTCTACTGTTTTCCACTGTTGTACTGAAGGCTGTTGGTAGGTCTCTACTGTTTTATACTGTTGTACTGAAGGCTGTTGGTAGGTCTCTACTGTTTTCCACTGTTGTACTGAAGGCTGTTGGTAGGTCTCTACTGTTTTATACTGTTGTACTGAAGGCAGTGGGTAGGTCTCTACTGTTTTACACTGTTGTACTGAAGGCAGTGGGTAGGTCTCTACTGTTTTATACTGCTGTACTGAAGGCAGTGGGTAGGTCTCTACTGTTTTACACTGTCGACCTGAAGGCTGTGTGTAGGCCTCCACTGTTTTATACTGTCGTACTAAAGGCTGTGTGTAGGCCTCTACTGTTGTATACTGTCGTACTGAAGGCTGTGTGTAGGTCTCTACTGTTTTATACTGCTGTACTGAATGTAGTGGTTAAGCTCCTTTTTGGCGTTATACTTCAGTTCATGACAGGGCGACAATAAACCCTACGTTACAGAGAAGATATTAAGACTTAAGACAGGCTTGTTTTCCGTATTTCTCTGATAGTTGTAGTGAGAGAGCCGCGGTATCCTAGTGGCTAGACACTTGCCTGCCCACGTGGTGATCATGGGTTCCATCCGCATCGGGGCATATTCGAATTTTAAAATTTTTACCTAAGCTCCCAGGTCGACACTAAAACAGGCATCAGGAAATGTCGTGGGAAGTAAAGGCAGCCCATGTGACACTGGCCCCATCACCCAACCAGTGCCGAATGTTCTAGAAACTTATGGGTTTTGCACCACATGCCCAGTGTGTCGTGTAGAGGGTCATTATTTATACTTAGCTGTCAGTGATGTCTGAGTCAGATATGGCTGAGCTACCGTATGACAGTAGACGGTACTACCTGCTTTCTGTTAGCGCCGAATGTTGGGCGGCTCTCACGAAACCCGACACTCCACATTGTGCCAATGGCTTCGGGCGGAGGTGCGCAATTGGGAGGTTACAAGCCTTATCCTAGTTCGAGGAAATGCGGCCTAAAGATTAAATGTCATAGCAGGGCAGACCAGTCCCTAAGCCTTGGTCGGCAACTGGTTTCGGATCAAAGTTCCGACAGGTGGACAGTTTGAGCATTGCTTTGCTGATCCAGCAGCTTCTGCAGTTTACCTTGTTCCAAATGTATAGGTGTTATCTTTCCTTTGGAATAAATTAGGCAGGCTGAGAGAGGAATTAGGCTGCACGGGCAACACATTGTCTCTACAATTTAGACCAGGCGTTGTATTATGGAAAAGTATAACATTTGCTTCCCTCCATGGGCTGTAGTTATTATGCCTTGTTAGAAGCACAATTTACTGATGAGCTCAAAAAAGAGCGAAAATCGTCGAGTCAAGTGCTTCCAATCTGACGTGGACAAGGCTCAAGGTTCGTGTCGGAAAACGATCAGCGTTGCCAGTAGTGATTGTGCTCAGTCATCAAACCTCAAATCTCGAAACAGCCAAATAAATCAAACAATCGTCTGTCAAACCGGCAGGGTGGCAGTGTCAGTGATGTATTACAGTTTTAACCTGTTGTTGATTTCTTCAAACGCCAGGTGGGGATCAACTACCAGCCTCCGACTACTGTCCCTGGGGGAGACCTGGCTACCGTGCCCCGCGCTGCTGTCATGCTGACCAACACAACAGCCGTTGCTGAAGCTTGGGCCCGGCTAGACCACAAGTTTGACCTGATGTACGCCAAACGGGCCTTTGTGTTTTGGTATGTTGGAGAAGGCATGGATGAGTCCGAGTTCATCGAATCCAGAGTGGATATGGCAGCTCTGGAGAGGGATTATTACGAGGTTGGGATACCATCGAAGTGATGTTGACGTAGTCAGCACATCAACAGGTTCATCTGCTTGCCGGCTATCTCTTTCAGTTCCAGAAGGCATAAACAAATTGCCCAGAAAGAGATCATGTCCATTAACAACACCATCATTTTATGTCATGCATATAATCATGGGCGGTCATGTTTCGCCGTCTCACAATAGAGTCGTGGATCAGCTCTGTGTTACTATTTCGAATACGTCATGTAGTTAATCAATGTAGATATTTAACTTTCTGCCTTCCCTTGTTTCTTTCCCTTCAATCAAGCCAGTTGTCAACAAGTTCTCCAGTGTATGTCGTCACATAGTGTGCCCAAAAAACCTTAAATGTCCATCTTGTTCCTCTTCTAATTTCCCTAATCATTTTGCGGTTTTCATTTGTTTCTTGTAGGACTTGCTTATTGGTTTATGTCTGTGGCATTCTTTGATTTTAATTAGAAACCACATTTCTACTGCCATTAGATGCTTTTTTTTCCCCTCCAGCTTGTCTGCTCATTGTCCACATTTCACATCTATACAAAAGTACATGTTCTATGTAGCACTTCAATACTTTTTCTCATTGGAACTGACTTTTTATTGGCCACTATGTTTTCCATCTTGCAAAAGGCGCAGCTGTGCTATGACCATTCTTGTTATAATCTCTGTATGTCTATTTGATGCTGCTGTACTACTGGCGACGGTTATATAAAAGTTGCATTTCCTTTACAGGACGTGGCAGTCAACCCCAGCATCATTTAGCTGTTTGTGATTTTGTGGCAAGTTTACGTTCAGTAGTTTGCCATTGCTTTCTGGACGACCAGCACTCATACCATTGTATGAAAATAACCGCAAGGCGGTCTGCTGCCAAATCGTCCGCAGCAGTGTTTCTAACGCTGTATGTGGGAATGCAAATTGCGTCTGTAACTCCTTCGCCACAGAGCAACATATTTTTAGTACACAAACGTTGGTATAATTCTGTGATTCCAACCACATGAAAGCACTATTACTGCGGTCCAGTTCTCTTGTACAGATTCAGTGCTAAACAAGGAGTAAGTTTGGACTCTTCGCTGGCTGTTGAACGAGGGGACAGAGCACGTATGGGAATATCCCGAGTGCAGTGATGTCAGTTCTTAATTCACCTCAAATCAACTCAACTCAACAACTTAACTGGACCAAACAAAAATGGATGGCGGAGAATGGGAAGTAGGGGTGTGTCTCAGTTATGCCTTAAAAGTTGTTTATCTGGTAGCAGACATGTATTATATATCAACATAAAGGAGGTTGCATAAGATAAACAACTGTATATAGGCCTATGGCAGATACAGGAAGTCACTTAAGACGATTAACCACCCCATGGCAATGAATCAGTTAAATGAGAAAACCTCTGTTAGCTTCTTGGTCTTGTTTAGATTTCAAGTGTAATTTATGTACAGACCAAATGGTTTGGCCATATAACTAGGCTACAAACTAACAGTATACCACAACAATCAACGATGTACAGACTAACTGGAACAACAAGAGGCCGACCATGCAAACCATGGACAGAAGGAATAACAATCTCGATATATGAAGCCCTTCAACAAGCACTTTCCCGCTGTTTATGCTTCACATCGACACCGCAAGGTTCAAGAGGAACAAGATGAGATGAGATGAGTATAGTAAAGGTTCACAATCATGCGTCACAGTACACTTGTTCCTGCAGCCCGGAACTGTCATTTGGAGGTGACAGGTTCGAACCCTGGTCAGTAACTATAGCTTGTTGTTGTTGTCTAGTGTGTCCTCAAGTTTCTACTTCTATCAGCACCAAACAATACATGCATGTTTATTTATGAACTGCCGTTGAAGTCCCGGTAACACACGTGTGATTGATAAAAATAGCAACAATCTAACTATAAACAGAATTGTAATTATCATCCTCATTATGAGCCCCGGCTAGCTGGAGTAGGCATTCATATCACTCCACAGATCTCAGTATTTTGTGTTCTGGATCAACTCTGCTGATGATATTCCTCCATGCCACTGTCTGTCCATCCAGCATCATTTATCTTCGTCAACTTCTGCTCCCCTTGATATTTCCAGTGGTCTCGAGGTTCTCTAATGCCTCTCTTCTTATCACATGACCAAAGAGAGCTGTTTGAACAACTGTCATCAATATGATTATCCCGCCATTTGTAATCGTGACGGAATCAGTAATGTTCACTCATCGTGATTTCAACGGTATTTATTAGCAGTAATAAACCCTATAAAACTACTGAGCATAATATTGCCAAGAAATCAACAATCAGCTGAAAGATGCTGACGTTGACAGCGATGTCCTGTAAAGGATATGCGAAAAAAAACCTGTCCAACTTCATTTATCGAACCTCTTTACAGCTATATCTATATCTATAAAAGAGACTGTATGTTTGTGGTTGGGGATGTATTTGCTGCGTTCGATAACGGTACATCCGATTGAGATGAAATTTTCTACACGACTTCCTTTCATTCCAGTGCAACCAACTGTAATAGTTTCTTAGGGGGCAATCATCTATTTACTTACTAAAATTTCATTTTGTAATTACATGACTTAACACAAGAAATATTCTATAAAGGGATATAACTTTTAGTAGCATTGCTATATCCTAGGTTAAGTCCCCTGGCTAAATCAAATCAAATAAAATCAAATCAAAAGCTATAGATAGCTAGCTAGCTAGCTAGATAGATAGATAGATAGATAGATAGATAGGTAGGTAGGTAGGTAAGTAGGTAGATAGATAGATAGATAGATAGATAGATAGATAGATAGATAGATTGATAGATAGATAGATAGATAGATTGATAGATAGATAGATAGATAGATAGATAGATAGATAGATAGATAGATAGATAGATAGATAGATAGATAGATAGATAGATAGATAGATATATCTGACCCGATAGATAGAGAGGGTAGGATAGACGGAGGGAGAGACGTACGGGCAGGCAGACAGACAGATAGATAGACAGTCCAGACAGACAGACAGACAGTCGGGTCGACAGACAGACAGACAGTCGGCAACGGGAACTTATATGACTACTTATATGAATTAAATGAGATGCTCCCCACCAGGAGCTGGACGAAGCCGGGCCGAGTCAGACAGACAGACAGACAGACAAACAAGCAGACAGACAGACAGACAGACAGATAGATAGATAGATAGATAGATAGATAGATAGATAGATAGATAGATAGATAGATAGATAGATAGATAGATAGATAGATAGATAGATAGATCCCCGCCAGGGCCTGGGCGAAGCCGGGCCGGGTCAGCTAGTAAGTCATAAATAGCATTGTGGTGATTGTATCATAATCTCTTTTTCAGTTTAATTAAAGAGACCACAATTGTCATTTACATAATTGTTTAACTATGCTTTTAAACAGTTTTAAAGATTACAATTGTCAATTATATAGTTGATTATGTTTATAAACAGTTTAAAAGATTCACAAAGGTGCATTCCCTTAGAAAATGTAAACGCAAGAAGCTGCAAACAAAAGGTTGTATAATGTACTTCCAGGCATATTTTGCTGCACTTGATTAGTTCTAACAAAATATGCCTGGCAATAAATTGTGCAACCTATTTGATTGAGGCTTCTGTGCTTAAAAGTTAAAAAACATTATTTCTCTCATTTATGCAGTTGATGTAAACCATGTGTATATCATTACTACTGGTATCCATACAAATTATGTTGACATATGCCAAGCTGAGCATCTACGGTACCCAGTGTGTACATATACGACCACTATCATCTATATTATTACCTAAGTATACACTCATTACCTTTATCTTCTATATTAAATAAGTGTACATAAACTACCTTTACCATCTGTATTTACCAAGTATATGTACATATACGACCTTTATCATCAATATTACCCAAGTGTACATATTTTCCCCTCTATCATCTATATTTACCAAGTGTACATGTACAGTCAGTATCATCTATATTAAGTCAGTATGCATATATTACCTCCAACAACTGTATTAACCAAGTATAGATATATGGTCCGTACATCGGTCTCTGTGGCTAAGGGCTTGCGAACGCGGTTTGTGAGCCTGTATACCCAGGTTCGAAACACGGCGGTGCTGGTTTTTTCAAAAAAGGTATAGGAGCCGGTCGTTCAGAAAGCAATGGCAAACTACTGTACGTAAAATTTCCCCAGGAATCACGAACAGCGAAAATGCTGGGGTAGACTCCTACGTCCTGTGAAGGACATGCAACTTAATTTAAAAAAAAAAAAAGATATATGCCATTTATCTCTATCTATATTTACCAAGTGTGTACACATCTTTATCATTTATATATTAACCAAGTGTACATATATTACTTTTATCATATACATTAATCAAGTGTACATATATAATTTTTCACATCTTTAAATAATCTTATATACATCTATTTGCTCTGACAATTATAGCCACCTTATGTAAATATACTGCCTCTGATGTCTACAGTAAACTGATGCATATACAATATATCTGACAACCATTCTAATCATGTGGACATATATTTTACACCTATTTAATATACACATAGACTACTATTGACAAATATATGTTGCGTATAGTATTACTTTTGACACATATATGTTGTGTATAGTATTACTTTTGACACATATATGTTGTGTATTGTATTACTTTTGACACATATATGTTGTGTATTGTATTACTTTTGACACATATATGTTGTGTATTGTATTACTTTTGACATATTGTCACCAACTGGCTTGAGGTAGCTCCCGGTTGGGCAACCACTCAGCCAAAATCATTTTCTTCTACTGGGGTTTAGTTCTGGGTGCAGTTTGAGATCCCTTAACTCTGTCAGATGGGACTAAATACCACCCCAGATCCCAGAGAGAAAACCTGGAACAAATGTCTGTTATGCTGATTTAAGACACCGTCCCTGATACTAAAGAAAACAGCCAAGAAGTGGCTCATTGAAGATAGAATATATCTATATAGTTTTGGCTGTACTTGGTATCACCAGAAGTGAGAAAGGAGGAGTTAAGACATGCAACGTAATCTGGTTACTTATGACTGCATAGGCAAGATACCTCCCGGACATAGATTCCCACTTCTGGACAATATGTGTGAACCCCCACTAAATGATACAAAATGTGTGTACTTGATTACGCTACACAACATTTATAAACATTTAGAATTATACGGACAAATTGAGTTTTAAAATACGACAACTGTGTTTATTATTTCTAGTCTTGATGATCATATGATGATGATGATGATTATATTATGGTATACGTAACTTAAGAGGTCACATAGGTCATGCTTCCCCCAGTGAGACGCAGTTCACTGTCAGATTGAAGGAGTCCAAATTGGTCCCTTCACAAGGCTAAGTCACTTCCTGATATGGGTTGTTGACTGTCCATTGCTCCTAAGAGATCTGGAATGAAACGAACGGAGATGGGTAGTATCTACGTCTACACATCTCAAACACATATGTCTATATATTCATATAAACATGTATTCAAGTCATAATATATGATGGTATGATGATAGATGATGGCATGTTACCTAAACATTTATCAGTTCTAAATAAATAAATATATATGTATATATTCATAAAACCATTTAGAACATCTATAGCTCAAAACATACATCATCACATACATTTATGTAATGGGGTGTTTCCCATATAAGTTCACCTCACTTACTCTTTCCCTTTCTGATTCATTCATACTGTCTTGTCGGAAGGGCTGGTCGCACAGTCCTGTCGAACATTAAATGCCTTCCCTGAATCTGTCTGGGATATTGAATGTCCTAAGTCATGTCTGTCCTCATGCAGACATCATGCAGACAAGGTGAACTGGTGCCATTCCTCAAACCAAGTGGTTTCACCACAATCTTGGTAGGCACTCAAAGTGTTGGTCCAAATAATCAATGTTAATTGGACGCTATCAAGAGACTGGTAGCTCTCAGGAATTTCTCCTAAGTAGTCAGTCTCCCCAATGTTTAACATCATACAGGATGAATCTACATGTATCTCCTGTACATGCATAAGCCACACGCTCATGTAGCTTGGATAATGGATTTCTCCAAATTATCACATACAACAAATCAGACAACCAAGTGGTGAATGAAAGAAGAAAATAGTTCTCAGTGAAATCGTAAAGCTAGAACTGGAACATTAAGTACCAAGAAAATCCACCAGTGTAAAGTTTGGGAGAATATGTAGAACAAGAAACTACACAAGCCTTCAGACTAGCTGACAAACTGATCAGAGTAATGGTATTACCTGGGTTATAGCTAGGAAATCCTGTCATAATACTTCGTACAGAAGTCCAACAGAACGAAATGTTAATATTTCTCCAGTAGGTATCCTAAGAATGCTATTGTAAATGCGTCTGAGGATTGCTGGCCATGCATGTAGTTTTATTCTATTCAATTCCTGGCTAGTTTCCAGGTTGGCTAATTAATATGCCCCATATTAATTAACTCCACCTATTTTTCATGTAGGGCGATTTACCTAGATGGATTAAGTGCCAAATTCTTTTCACCCCTCCTCCTTTCCTGTGGACGGTAGTTTCATTTGTCAATCAAATTGACCGATGCCCCACCATGGCCTGAAACAATAAAACATGCTTCGCTAGCGATGCAATAGACGTTGCGTCATAACTACATACCAATCGGTTGTTAACACAAGCCTTCCCGGTTGCTGGCAGGAATGTGTCAGCCATGTGTTCCTACTTTGCCCTATAGTATTGCGGAGAGGTGTTAAGCATCTGGTCCTAATTGCTCATTTGTGGTGGCCACTACAGACGTTGTCCCGGCTCCCCAAAGTCTGGACTTTTACCGCATGTGTTATTTCAGACGGGTCTGGCTGACCCTCTTATCTCCCATTCTGCCGTGGCTGGTTTTCACGTTAGGTCATGTTAACCGTAAGGTGTTAGGTGTCAGTCCCTATTCCAACCGCAGGATTCTAAACTAACACGTCAATCTCAACTGACTGGCTCCGCGATGTATCAACGTCGTCGTCCCCAGCCCAGATTTCACACTTTGCCGTCTTTCTCTTCCCTGGTACTGAAAACAGTGAGTTTTCAACCTTTGATAGCACCCGCTGACTGGTGCCGTGGTGTCTGGGTTTTAACTTTGATCTGGACATCAAAGCTTTCTCAGACCCAGCATTACAGAAATGATTGGGCGTGCGTGGTCAAAATGTATTTTTCTCTTGTTTTAAATCCTCTTGCATTTCTATCATTTTCTGGTGGACGTTTATGCTTTTAGAGAATGATAGAAAAATATTGTGGGCTCTTTAATTCCTTTTTAACTTGTGTCATTCGGATGCTGCCGGGGCTGTCCCGTCACACATATATATGTTGTGTATTGTATTACCTTTGACACATATACGTTGTGTCTAATATTACTTTTGACACTTATGTTGTGTATTGTATTACCTTTGACACATATACGCTGTGTCTAATATTACCTTTGACATATATATGTTGTGTATAGTATTACTTTTGACACATATATGTTGTGTATTGTTTTACTTTTGACACATATACGTTGTGTCTAATATTACTTTTGACATACATAAGCCGTGTAGAGATACCAACCATGTGCATATATATTACCTATGACACTTATAACAATCGCATGTACATATATGAGCAGCACGCCGCAGTAGCACAGTGGCTAACATGCTTGCTTGACAATTCCGTGGTCATAGGTTTGATTTCACATTGTGGGGGGAGTTTTAAAACTGGACCCTAGCTCCCAGGTTGACCCAGCCTGAAATGGGTGCTTGAAAATGTCTGGGGAAGTCAAGGTGATACTGGCCACATCTCCTGACCTACCCAGCGCCAGCTCCTTCTCTTCACCTCTTGATTCACATGTGTTTATCTAGTTCTCTTCATGAGTTCCACATTTGTGATTCTGTCATATAATGTTAGTCCTAGCTTACATGCATCTCACTTACTATATGTATTATCATTAGCTCTTCTCTTTCTCTCTTTCTACCTCTCTCTCTTAGAGTTTGTCTTTCCTTGTCTGTATTTCTCTCTCTGTCTCACTTTCTTGTTTGGTTTTCCCGTTCGCTCGCTTTGAACTCAAGTGTAGTCCACACGCGTACTACTACTTTTAGTGCACTGGGCTGATGTTTCCATGTGGATTAGCTTTCCCTGTTACTTGTGTCCCTCGCCGTCAAGTGAGCCCACATCGACTTCAGAGGTACTTGTAATTTACACCACCAAGTTAAAAAAGAAAAGTCAAAAATTTCAGTCTAGCTGACTGGGCACTGCCCAGAACCTCCCTCCCATAACAACCTTATTATAATGTAAATTTACATTCCCTAAACATTACAATTGCAGAAACATATTACAAAACTAAATACATAACACAATGATCCTACTACAGCGTTATATGATCCTTCTGTCCAAATGGGATGTCACATTTGGTGACATAATATCCTTCAGCATTTAATCAGTTAATGCAAGTTTTCACTGACATCACAATTTAGATTCAACAACACATTTAGCTACAAGATCACAGTTATTTACAACAAACGACAAATTACTTGGCACAAAGGAATATATTCATTATGAAAAACATCTAGTAATTATGCACAAATTGTATACATTAAATGTGCTTTAACATGTTGATTTTCAGTAATCAAAAAGTTAGTTGCATGTCCTTTACAGGGTATTGCAATCAAGTCCAGCATTTATTGGCTTTTTGTGATTTACTAGGCAAGTCTAGCTCAGTAAAGTTTAGTAGTTTGCCATTGCTTTCTGAATGGCCTGTCTCAAAGCATGGAAATCAGTACAAAACAGTCTGCTTCCAAATTGCCTACACTGATTTCAAGCCCTCAACTTTGAATGTCAGGGAAAAAATATGAAATTAAATGATAAGCTTAATCTTTATTAAAGTTAGTTGCATATCCTTTACAGGACGTTTTGCAGTCAACACCAGCATTATTTGCTATTGTTGATGTCTTGGCAAGTTTACATTCAGTAGTTTGCCATTGCTTTTTGAAGACTGGCACCAATACCATTTCATAAAAAAAAACTAGCGCAACGTGGCCTGCTGCCAAATCGTGCACAGCTGTGCTTTGAACGCGGATATACAGGATCACGAACTGCGTCCGTAACCCCTTCGTCACGGAGACCAGCTATATTATAATAATCTTTATTACAGTCGCTTAATGCCTGTTTCTTAAGATCAGGCTTGTCTGTCTGGTTTGATCCTACTTGAATTTGGAGTTCTACGTATTTATTCAGTTTGGTAACTGAAAGCATTTGTTAAAACCATAAATTTAACACATGTCCATCTATAGAAACAAATATCCACATAAATTAAAGAAAAACACAATTTACTTATACGGACGATGACAGGAAAACAATAATGGTTTTTCTAGTTGATATGTTGTAGCTGTGATTAGCTATAGTCAAGGTTACATTCGTTAATGTTTTTTCCCGATGCTCTGTAATCAGCTGAAACAATTTATAGTGTTATGTGATATGATGAATTTTGTATATTGTGATTATAACAATAGACAAGTATCAAAGCAGCAAAAAACATTGGACTTGTCATGGGTGGCACTTGAATTTATACACTGCCACAAGTGGCCTTTTGTTCGCATGTATGATATGCCTTGATTAGAGAAATTAAAAAGATAAAATTGGCAAAAAGAGAAATTAAGCAAATGATTGTGGTTACTCTACCATATGACAGATATGGTACAAAAAATAATTCAATATACAAAATTCATAATTATTATTTGAGCAGTTTTGCTGGAGCAGAATGCTTTTGGCCCATGTGTTACTGCGGCCCATAAGGGAAGCAAACAAAGACTTTGTAATTCTAACCTAACATGCATGTCGCAAGAGGTAAAGAAAGTTTGGCATAAGACTGGCTTCTTCATCCTGTCAAAAACTCTGGCTGCAAATGCAACCAATCATGAACAAGTTAACAAGAGGCTTGGTGTGAATTGGTTGAGGGTGTGTCCTCCATTGGGAAGTGAAAGGCAGAAACAGAAACAGACATTTTGATGTTTATCTCCATTTTCATCCACCAAGTCAAATTTACAAAACTTAAAATTTAGTGTACTGGCTAAAAGAAACAACTATATTTTCACAAGCTTAGTTTTATGAGTGAAAGTTGGGTTATGATTCTGGCCAATGCTTAGAACTCAGAGGAAAGGCCAGATGGTCACATAATCATAATGCTATTGGTATCATTAGTATTGGGACTTTTCTGAGGCATGCAAGCTCTAAAGCTCTTAACTTGTTTAGTCTTGATTGGTAATAGTAATTTAAAGTTAATTAGATAAGATTTATTTCTACTTAAAACTTAGAAATGTCAAAACATGGATTACTGGAAGTGATTTATCGAAATAATGGACAGTGTTTAGTGTAGGAGAGCCTAGCATATGTTACCACAGCATCTAGTCTGAGAATGGAGGTGGAGGCAGTCACTACAGCGTTCTGTTGGCTGGAGGACAAACAACACACATATCGTGATTGTAACAGACTCACATAGCCAGCTGAGACAGGTTAAGACAGGCATGCTTCGTGGAGAGTGGCACGCTTCAATTAGAAAACAAATAATAGGGAGCATCTGTTAGATCTTTTCCTCAGGACATGCTGGTGTGGTGGGCAATGATTAGACTGGGGTTTGCACCGCTGGGTAGGTAATTGGTGCATGATAAGGCAGACATGGTCAGGGGCCTTTGAGATCATATGTATAATGTGGAGGAACAAATAAATCATCATTGCCTCGTGAGAATGGTTCTGCAGGAAATGACCAGAGGATCTGGCCGACACTCAGCACTCTGAGGAAAATCCAGATGGACACATAATCCTGTAGTGGTACCTTTAGTAATAGGACTCTTCACTGGCTGTTGAAGAAAATGGAGCATGTATGGAAATGTTCTGAGTGCTGTAATTTCAGTTCTTGAGTCAACTCAACTTGTACAAGTTGAGTTCATTATTGTTAAGCGAACGAAAGAATAATAATAATTCAATTTTTAGAAATAACGGACAAGAATCCATGCAATATATTTAACTTAATCTCGCTTACTGAAGCCAAGTGAAGTTTGGCCAGTTTGGAGTGATTTTTGAGCCAATTAAAGTGGTCCATGATAAATTAAGAATAAATAAAAATGAGATCTTAAGTTGTTTTCTTCATTCTCCTGAGTTGGATGTAAGTCAGGAAAAACAGGCCAAAGGAATATAGAAGAAGTGCTGTGTAATTACGCCAGAGGTCCCAAGGTTCCTTGTAGTCGACCTGCTGCATCTCCAGGTAGACATTTCCGCTTTGGCTGTTAGGAAAAATTAATGACAACAGATGAATGATAAAACTGATAATGAGGATGAGATTATTAATACCACTGAACTAACAGACTGTGGATTGAATTCAGTACTAATAAAACATGGCAAAGATGAGATTATTAACACTACTAAACTAACAGATTGTAGGACTGAATTCCGTACTTACATTTTAAATGCTTTGTTATGTTTATATTGAAATGTTTATATCCCCTCTGACGTGTCTCCACCTTATGGAGGTCACCTGCAAACTAACGTGGAAAAACATCTTATTAACACGAAATGGAATGCTTGGCTAGCGAATCCATTACGTGGAAGTCTGAAGCTGAGTGGATGTCATCTGCTGACTGACCGTTTCCGGTTTTGCATGGGAAGCGGCCAGTGGCGAATGAAATATCCAATACATCGGAGTGAGGAATTAAAGCAGCCATGAGCAGGACGTGGTGATTCCTTGGGTGAGCCCAGTACCAGAGTTCTGTGTTCTGGCTCTGCAATTATGGAAGCCTCCTTGGATTGCGGGGAATGCCCATGGTCTGCCCCTGCCTTCCCTTGAGAGTTGACCATGATGTCTTTGACCATCTACCTTGACCAGCTGAGATGTGGGTGACACCACAACAAAATGTCCCTCGAAACCCCAGGAAAGCTAACCTGATTTTAAAAACGCCCGCAGAAGTCAGATGTGCTGACCTAAAAGTTGCAAATAAATTGGCATAACGCAAAAACGTCAGAGTGAAATGTCCCTCGTGTCCGGAACAGCTGCGACTATCTAGTCTTCCGAATGTCCTTCTGTCTGGAACAGCTCTGACAATTTTGACTTCCTGGCACAGATACCAGCACATGTCCAAACCCAAAGCTCGCTGAGTGGATGCCGTCCGGTGATTCCTTGGATGAGCCCAGTACCAGAGCATTATGTGTCGACTCTGCAAACATGGAAGCCTCCTTGGATGGCGGATAATGCCCATGGACTGCCCCTGCCTTCCCTTGAGGGCTGACCATTAAGTCTTCGACCGTTCTAACTTGACCAGCTGGGATGTAGATGGCACCACAAAAGTGAAAGTCCCCCAGGAATGCTAACCTGGTTAAAAAACGTAAAAAAGTCAGATGTGTTGGCCTAAGGGTTTTGACCCACGGGGGCATAACGAGACACACCTCAATTACGTCTAAAAAAAAAAAAAAAAAACTCCGGATAAACGCAGAAGAAGAAATGTTTATACTGACTGTATGTTAAAGTAAATAAAGAATCCTTGTATATGCCTTAAGTCTCACTGGGCATATGCTGCAAGGCGCATATGTTTTATAGACCAATCGGCACATCGTGGGTGACGTGTTCAGTATCATGTAGGCCGCCTTGACTTTCTAAGATAATTTATGGTAGCCGTTTTTAGGCTGGATCGACCCGGGACTCCGGGTCATTTTTAAAAACAATCCCGCCTTAATGGGAATCCCAACACATGACCACCGGGCTGGCTGGAAAGTGAGTTAGCCATCGAGCTGTCATAGCTCCCGTTGTGTAGGACAGTGATATGTTAAGACAGTAGTAAATGGTAGGACAGTAATATTAGTTAAGATTGTAGCACAAGGGTAGGACTAATATATTTAAGGACAGTAGTATGAGTTAAGACAGTAGTAAATGGTAGGACAGTAATATTAATTAAGATTGTAGCACAAGGGTAGGACTAATATACTTAAGGACAGTAGTATGAGTTAAGACAGTAGTAAATGGTAGGACAGTAATATTAATTAAGATTGTAGCACAAGGGTAGGACTAATATACTTAAGGACAGTAGTATGAGTTAAGACAGTAGTATCTATGACTGAGCACAATAGTATGAGTTGGGTAAATACTCTAAATTATAAACGTAAATAAGGAAAGTAGTCTCTGATAGGAAAGTTGAAAATCGCAAACTGAGATAGTAGCTAAAGATATAAAGTATTTCTAAGTTTTGAAAGTAGTGCCGTAGGAAAGTAGTCTAGGTTAAGAAAGCAGCCTAGGTCAGGAAAGCAGCCTGGGCTACGAAAGTAGCCTAGGTTAGGAAAGTAGCCTAGGTTAGAAAGTAGCCTGGGTTAACAAAGTATCGTAAGCTCGAAAAAGTCGTATAAATTAAGAAAGTGGATGATTCTGAAAAGTAATCATAAGTATTGAAAGTAGTGTCTTAGAAAAGTAGTATAAGTTAGGAAAGTAGCTTGAGTTCGCTAAATAACTTTAGTAAGGAAAGTAGTCTAAATCAAGTGAGCAGCCTAAGTTATGAAATAGTCAAAGTGAAATGTAGCCTTAGTTAGGCAATTAGCCTAAGTTAGAAGGGTATTCTAAGTAGCCTTAGGACAGTAGACTAAATTTGAATACTAGACTAGGTTAGGAAATTAGTGTAAAGTAAATAGTATTATGCGTTAGAATGGTTACAAACGATAAGGCAGTAATAAAACAGTATAGTTGTGACGATGAGGAAAGTTGTGTTAGTATATACAACACAGAAAGGATAACACATCTACCCTGAGATTAGAATGGAGTTCACCCAAGTGTATCTTTTATCTTTGTCTTCTTCATGTTGTGTTTCCTGTATGAATTGCACCTTTTTCTGTATATCCTGCAGGTTTTCATGGAATCTGATATGACACGACATACCCTTCTTAGGACTACAAATCCTGACATGACATGACATATCAGTCTTCTGATTGAATAACCTGACATGACATACCAGTCTTCTGATTGAATAACCTTACATGACATACCAGTCTTCTGATTGAATAACCTGACATGACATACCAGTCTTCTGATTGAATAACCTGAAATACCAGTCTTCTGATTGAATAACCTGACATGACATACGAGTTTTCTGATTGAATAACCTGACTTGACATACCAGTCTTCTGATTGAATAACCTGACATGACATACCAGTCTTCTGATTGAATAACCTGACATGACATACCAGTCTTCTGATTGAATAACCTGACATGAAATACCAGTCTTCTGATTGAATAACCTGACATACCAGTCTTCTGATTGAATAACCTGACATGCCATACCAGTTTTCTGATTGAATAACCTGACATGACATACCAGTCTTCTGATTGAATAACCTGACATGACATACCAGTCTTCTGATTGAATAACCAGACATGACATACCAGTCTTCTGATTGAATAACCTGACATACCAGTCTTCTGATTGAATAACCTGACATGACATACCAGTCTTCTCATTGAATAACCTGACATACCAGTCTTCTGATTTAATAACCTGACATGACATACCAGTCTTCTGATTGAATAACCTGACATACCAGTCTTCTGATTGAATAACCTGACATGACATACCAGTCTTCTGATTGAATAACCTGACATACCAGTCTTCTGATTGAATAACCTGACATACCAGTCTTCTGATTGAATAACCTGACATGACATACAAGTCTTCTGATTGAATAACCTGACATGACATACCAGTCTTCTGATTGAATAACATGACATAAAAGTCTTTTGATTGAATAACCTGACATGACATACCAATCTTCTGATTGAATAACCTGACATACCAGTCTTAGGACTGCAAAACCTGACATGACATGACACATCAGTCTTTTGATTGAATAACTTGACATGACATACCAGTCTTCTGATTAAATAACCTGACATACCAGTCTTAGGACTGCAAAACCTGACATGCATGACATACCAGTCTTCTGATTGAATAACCTGACATAGCAGTCTTAGGACTGCAAAACCTGACATACCAGTCTTAGGACTGCAAAACCTGACATACCAGTCTTAGGACTACAAAACCTGACATATCAGTCTTAGGACTGCAAAACCTGACATACCAATCTTCTGATTGAATAACCTGACATACCAGTCTTAAGACTACAAAACCTGACATACCAGTCTTAGGACTACAATACCTGACATACCAGTCTTAGGACTGCAAAACCTGACATACCAGTTTTTTGATTGAATAACCTGACATATCAGTCTTAGGACTGCAAAACCTGACATATCAGTCTTAGGACTACAAAACCTGACATACCAGTCTTAGGACTACAAAACCTGACATAACAGTCTTAGGACTACAAAACCTGACATACCAGTCTAAGGACGGCAAAACCTGACATATCAGTCTTCTGATTGAATAACCTGATATACCAGTCTTAGGACTACAATATCTGACATATCAGTCTTCTGATTGAATAACCTGACATACCAGTCTTAGGACTACAAAACCTGACATATCAGTCTTCTGATTGATTGACCTGATATACCAGTCTACGGACTACAAAACCTGACATACCAGTCTTAGGACTACAAAACCTGACATACAAGTCTTCTGATTGAATAACCTGACATACCAGTCTTAGGACTACAAAACCTGACATATCAGTCTTCTGATTGAATAACCTGACATACCAGTCTAAGGACTACAAAACCTGACATACCAGTCTTAGGACTACAAAATCTGACATACCAGTCTTAGGACTACAAAACCTGACATATCAGTCTTAGGACTACAAAACCTGACATATCAGTCTTCTGATTGAATAACCTGACATACCAGTCTAAGGACTGCACAACCTGACATACCAGTCTTAGGACTACAAAACCTGACATACCAGTCTCAGGACTACGAAACGTGACATACCAGTCTTCTGATTGAATAACCTGACATACCAGTCTTCTGATTGAAACCTGACGTACCAGTCTTAGGACTGCAAAACCTGACATACCAGTCTTAGGACTGCAAAACCTGACGTACCAGTCTTAGGACTGTAAAACCTGACATACCAGTCTTAGGACTGCAAAACCTGACATACCAGTCATTTGATTGAATAACCTGACATACCAGTCTTAGGACACCAAAACCTGACATATTAGTCTTAGGACTGAAAAACATGACATACCAGTCTTAGGACTGCAACACCTGACATACCAGTCTTAGGACTGCAAAACCTGACATACCAGTCTTAGGACTGCAAAACATGACATGCCAGTTTTAGCATATGACATTACATGACAGACTATTTATACTAAATAACCTAACATACCATACCAGTCTTAGGACTGCAAAACCTGGCATGACATGATATGTCAGTCTTAGCACTTAATAACCAGACAGACATAACACCAGTTTTAGCACTGAATAACCTGTCATGACATGACATCACTTTTCATACTAAATAACTTGACATGACATACCAGACTTAGGATCAAATAACTTGACATGATACACCAGTTGTAGGACTGCACAACCCTACATGACATGACATACCAGTCTTAAGTTTGAATAAACTAATGTGATAGTTGAAATATGATACCTAAGCAATGGATAGGCTTGATATTGGTAGACAGAACTAACCATGTGACGTTACTACAGAACTGTCTGTCTTTGAACACATTTATGTACAGTATCTGAAATTTATGAAACAAATCAGTATATAACATCAGTTTAATTTAGATGTAACTTCTAAAGGATGGGAAAGCTGCTGATCCAGATAGTATCCTAGCAAAGGATATTAAAACTGACAAACACTCCCAACAAAATTACTGCATAAATTATTTAACAGAATCTACGTAACTGAAGAAATACCAGCAGAATGGGGAGACAGGTATTTGGTAAAGCTGTCAAAGACCTCAATCAATCAATCATGTGCCATGCCGGAAAGCGTGGGCGGTCATGACTCACCATTTCATTCGATCACTAGAGTCGTGGATCAGCTCAGTGTTCCTGTCTCATCCATGCCATGTGGCCAAGCCATCCAGATATTTTCCTCTCGGTCTTCCTTTTGGTCTGTTCCCTTCGATCTTGCCAGTTGTCACTAAGTTCTCCAGTCCATTTCTTCTCATAACATGTCCAAAACATTTTGACTGTCTACGTCTAATTTCTCTAATCAATCTACGATTTTTATTTGTCTCCTATAGTACTTGGTCATTGGTTTTTCTATCTGCCCATGGTATTCTTTGCATTTTCCTCAGAAACCACATTTCTGCTGCAGCCATCAGATGTTTTTTCAGCTTGACTGCACATTGTCCAAGTTTCACATCCATACAAAAGAACAGGCTCTATGTATCCCCTCAACACTCTTTTTCTCGTTTCAATTGACATCTTTTTATTGGTCAGAATGTTTTTCATCTTGCTAAAGGCTACTTTCGCCATGGCGATTCTTGTTCTAATCTCTTCAAGGCATCTCCCATCAGATGTTATGACTGTTCCGAGATAATTGTACCGATTCACTTGTTGAAGAATATTCCCATTTACTTGTATATTACATTGTGGTATTTCGTTCTTCCTAGTGACGACCATAACCTGTGTCTTCTTACAATTTAATTCCAACCCCAGCTGCTCACTGTGGACAACAACCGCGACTACTAATTGTTGCAGATTCTGTGCATTGTCTGCAATCAATACTGTATAATTTGCATATCTAATGTTATTTATGTTTCGTCCTCCAATGCTGATTCCATTTATGTCTTCTACATTTATGAAAATATTTTTACTGTATAGGGAAAAAAGATCTGGAGACATTACACATCCCTGCCTAACACCTCTCTTAATAGGTTGATATTGTCCCACTTCATTATCAATCCTTATGGCAGCTTGTTGTTTCCAATATATGTTTTTTATAAGTCTAATGTCTTTCCCATCAGTTTGTAGATCTGCAAGCATATCCACCATGGTGACATGTCTAACTCTATCAAAAACCTTTGTGTAGTCAATAAAGCACAGATGTATATCTTTGTTTACTTCTATAGCACGTTCAATAACTGTTCGCAGCATATACACATCATTTACTGTGCCCTTTCCTTCTACAAACCCACATTGTTCTTCCCCTATTTCAGGTTGTATTTTTTTCCTCACTCTTTGCATGATAATTCGTAACAAGATCTTTGTTATGTGACTCATTATACTAATTGTTCTATGTTGATCACATTCCAAGGTTCCTGATTTCTTTGAGATTGCAATAAATACAGAATTACATAATTCAGAAGGTATATCTCCAGTATCATATAATGTGTTCAGCAGTCTGGTGACTTGCTCTAGTCCAAATTCTTTTAAAACTTTAATCATTTCTGTTGTGATGTTATCTGCACCAGGGCCTTGCCAGCTTTCATATGCTTAAGAACATTTTGAACCTCCATCTTTAAAATTGGTGGTCCTTCATTATTAAATCTAATATCATACTGTTCCTCTCTGTTATCATTATACAAGTTTTTCAATAATCTGTCCATACATGTAGAATCTGATCTTTTTCTATTATGATTTTGCCATCTTTAGTTTTTAGACAGCCTGTTGATGTACTTGTTCTTTTATTAGTAAGTTCCTGAATTCTTTTGTGCACTAATTTGGTATTTTGACTGTTGTGTTGTTTTTCAATTTCTAAGCACTTTTCCTCAAGCCATGATTCTTTTGCCTTCCTAAATAATATTATGACTAGTCTGTGAATTTCTTCATATTTGGCAGGATTATTTTTTATTGAGTCTTCTTGTTTCCATTAGGTGTAAAATTTCTTCAGTCATCCATTTCTTACGACCCACCTTCTTTAATTTTGGAATAGTTGTGTCTGCAGCCAAACTGATTGAATTCTTTAACATTTCCCATTGATCATTCACATCTTGGAATAATATCTCTAGATCAGACAATATATCAAATCTGTTCTGTACTTCTATGTTAAATTTATTTTGTATTTCCTTGTCATTACTCAATGTACACAAATCATATTTAGTGTTTCCTGTTATACACTTGACTGTCTTCAGCTTTATCCTCAATGTTCCTGTGAGTAGTCTGTGGTCACTATAACAACAGCACTGGGAACTGTTTTTGGTACTGTTAGTGCGTTTCTAAATCTTCTGCTAATCATAATGTAGTCAATCTGGTTTCTGATCCTGCTATCAGGACTCCTCCATGTCCATAATCTTCTAGGGTGTTGCTTAAACCAAGTGTTTCCTACAATCATTTCCTTTTCTTTAGCTCATTCTACGAGTCTGTATCCTCTTTTATTTCTCTCTCCTAAACCATAGTTTCCTACTGTGTATCTATCACCTTGATTTCCTAATTTTGCATTGAAGTCTCCTATTATGATGTTTATTTCTGAATTTTTACATTTCTTTAAGGCAGACTCAATGTCATTATAGAATTCCTCTACACTATCTTCACTGGACTCTCCTGTTGGGGCATATACTTGAATAACATTTATACTAAAAGGTCTGCCACTCAATTTAACTAGTAGAACTCTGTCCGACACGGCCCAATATCCTTGAAAAGGTTTTGATGTTTTCCGGTCCAAAATTATTGCCACTCCCCTGTGTCGATCTTCACCTCCTGAATAAATAATCTTAAAATCTTCATCTATCTTGATGCCCGCTCCTGTTCATCTCGTTTCGCACATCCCTAAAATATTAATCTTTTCTCTTTGTATTTCTTGTTTTATGTTCTCTAATTTTCCGTCGTCGTTTAACGTCCTAACGTTCCATGTTGCTAATTTTAATGTCTCTGTCCTTGTCTTGCGATGATCAGTCTTTAAGCGAATCATAATTTACTAGGCACTTTCAAAGAGGTAGTTTGTCGTTGCTTTCCTCTATGGCAGTGACCATACTGGCCGAATGACCGCAACCATTGTCTCTCGAAAGAGATCCTCTGTCTGCCGTCGCAAAACTCGAGACCATGACCACCAAATATCTGTCGGCTGCCCTCAAAATTGCTTCCACCACCTGCCTTCCGTGGCTTCTTTTGAAAACTTCCAATAAACGAACACAAAATAACATCACATAATCCACAAGAAAACACAATCCATATGAAATCCCCAGGAAATCCACAGGAAAACACTAAACAGCGTCTCCCCGAAGAATAACGAATCATTTCGTCGCCATTGTACCGGAAGACACACCAATTATTCGCTTCTCCTTAAAAATAAAAACTCCTTGGGCTATACGGCTGCAGGCTCAATTTATTTTAAAATTAAATCACCATAAAAACGGTGCGGATATCATGTTTTGAGAAAAGGACAATCTTGTTTTTAAAAAGTTCTAAACAATCCTCAAGGGAGAAAATATTTAACCTTTTTCTTACTTTTTTCAACTCACGTTGCGGACCGGCAAAGAAGCGCTCGCGGACCGGCACCGGTCCGTGGACCACCACTTTGGGAAGCACTGCTATAAAGGATATGTGGGGGAAAAAATACGGCAACGAAGAGGAAGAATAATGTAATGATAACAAATTAAAACGAATACTAAAGAACAAACATGTATCAATAACTAATAAGAAAGCACTTTACAGTACAATCTTCCTACCAACTCTATGTTACCAATGCCAAACCTGGACAATGACAGAAAACAGAAAAGAAAAGAAAAAGCACAACAGAAATGAGATGCCTGAGAAGAATATTCAATGTATCACGAAGAGATAAGATCAGAAATGAAGAAATCATGACTAAAGTAGGGGTTATAGCTCCCCTAGATTTTATTAGATGGCAGAAGTCAAATGGTTTGGCCATGCAAGTAGGTTACCAACTAACAGTATACCACAACAAGCAATAATGTACAGACCAGATGGAAGCAGAGGAAGAGGCCGACCACGTAAACGATGGACGCAGGGAATAACAGAGTCCATGGGAATATCGATACATGAAGCCCACAAGCGGGCACTCTCCCGCTGTTTATACTTCACCTCGACACCGCAAGGTACATGAGAAACATGATGAGATGAGAACAAATTAATAAAAACATACAAGGACACAGTATAAACACTTGACATAGATCAACCATAAGATATCTGTCACAGACCCGAATCTGGACTGCCACAGTATTAGAACCTCATATCTGAATTTTAGACATGCATGAGACGTTCAACTATGGAGATCTTTTGAGACACCCCCCTGTGAGCGCGAAATGTTTGGCGTATGTGTCAATGAAAGCGTTTGTCACAGCCAAGGTCTAGTCTGTGGTCTAAATCATCATCATCATCATCATCATCATCATCATCATCATCATCATCATCATCATCATCATCATCATCATCATCATCATCATCATCATCATCATCATCACTACCACCACCACCACCACCACCACCACCTTCATCATCATCATCATCATCATCATCATCATCATCATCATCATCATCATCATCATCATCATCATCATCATCATACCATTAAGAGTCTAGATAACGAAGATCGAATGAAACAGGAATAAATATTTCTTCATGACAAGCTGTCAGATTCAGAGTTATATTGATCGACGTGATCTATTCACCTCCACGCGGTGTAATACTCGACGGGTGGAGAAACATGTACCCACTGTGATGAAGCCTACTGATATATCAAATTCTTAACATTGATTGAAAGAAGTATAGCAGTGGTTCTCAACCTTTTTTGGTCCATGCCTCCCTTTACCATATGTTCAGAACGCCATCCCCCCCCCCCATTTTCGAATTTCCTCCCTATAAATTCCCCCCCCTCCCCACCCTTACACAGTATAATTAAAAATGGAAGCTAAATTTAATAACACACACTAGAACAAGTCTAGACATCTACATAAAACGTGATTTGCGGGTCTACTTACGTTATAAAAACCAATTTCATTAGTTCGAGAAGTACAGCATCGTAAAATTTAGAGGGAAAAACAATAAAAAGTAACTGGTTCTTGTATTAATGCGATCTTGAAAAAATCTTAATTCCTCCCCTGGAAACCATAAAATTCCCCACAGGGGAGTGGGGGTGGGGGTGGGGGGGTGGGGGGAATTCCCCACCGTTTGACAACCACTGAAGTATAGTGTGTATTTCTTTTCAGATGTGTGAAAATATGTGTTTAGTTTAGTTTAGTTTAGTTTAGTCGACGGATCAACATCACCCATAAGTGCTCCGTTCTTCTCCTAACTCAAGTCTGAGTCCAGAGAAACTCAGCTCAGTGCACGAACTCCGTAGCACCGGCGAGGATCCTGAAATATGTGTATGGGTATTGAGATCTTCGTAACAGGTATGTGGCCTGTTCTGGTTCCGTGGCGAATGTGTTATGGACTCGCAATCCAACATACCCACGTTCAAAACACAGCTGCGGGCGATTTGGCAACAGAACGCCATGCGTTGGTTTATTTACGAATTGGTATGGGTGCTGGTCGTTCAGAAAGCAATAGCAAACTACTGAACATATACTTGCCAACACATCACAAACAACCAAAAAATTCTGGGGTGGACTGCGACGTCCTGTATAGAATATGCAACTTGCTCTATTTTTTTGGGTTTGGCGATTCCCCCGCCTCCCCTTTTTTTTGGTGGACCCTTAGTCTCACTGTGAGCTATTGCCCACAGTGGTCCACCAGGCCCACATTTAAGGTGAAGCTATGTGATGAGTTTTTATTTGATCATCCCGGCCCCCGACCAGACCAGGCGCACTACTGTGTGTGTGTGGGGGGGGGGGGGAGGGGAGCAGCAAATGAGTCTGATTCTAGCCAAAGGATCGAGAAGGTTCATCCCGACCTCCGACCAGACCAAGTGAACTACTGAAAGCCAGCAAATACACTCGGATCTTAGCCAAAAAGTCGAGAACCGATATTTTTGGCCTGTTAAACAGACCGAATAAAAATTTCTGTAATGAACTGGGTAAATACATCTATCATTGAAAGGCTAAAAACAATAAATGTAATATCGAAGAGAAATAGGAAAATAGGTTTGAAAATTTCACGCATAAAAATTTAGTCATTATATTTACAAAAATCTTTGAAGATATTTCAAAGTTGTTATCGCTATATTTATAGACATGAAGTGGAAGATAATTTATTAAAAGCTTTTTATCAAAGATTAAGATTAATGCTACAGCTATTTAAATTACGTAATAGTCATATACTGTTAATAATGTCCCTTGAAACAAACTTATGTTGTTATGTCCTTTGGAAATATTTCAATTATATACTGTCATTTACTGCCAATATAGTATCTTGCGGTGTATGGTGGGGGGGGGGGGGGTGCTGGGGGGGGGGGGAGGGAGTTATGAGGAATTAAGACCGCCTGGCTAGTGTAGTGGCCGCGAACTGTGCAGGTTAGAATTGACTTTTTGCCTCACCTTTCCAAGGATTCGAACCCGGGTCTCCTGAAAGAGAATCTGGCGCTCTAATTATATGTCTTTATCTTTAATGTGGTGTTTATTTCGTTCAGAACTGTGTTTTTACAAGGCGCTTTACGTGTTTTCCTTTACATTTACACAATACAAGACCTCCAGACGTCTAATGCAGCAAGATTCTCTAACAGTAACAAGTAACAGCGGCATTCCAGTGGCTAGAGGAGATTGCTGCGGCTCACGTTGTGCTCATTGCGGATCCAGGGAGTATGCTTGGCGGGGTGGAGAGGGCCGGGGGGGGGGGGGTTGTTTCGTGTGGAGTGGCTCTCGTCGCTTCAGAGGTCACAGATTATGAGAATTGTATGGATGTTTTGCCCTGGCCGTGCGGGTGTACGGGGGAATGAACAGACTGATAGGCTGGCAGGGAATGCACCTCTTGGTAGTTTCTTGCTTATGGACAAGGGGGAGGTGGTCGTGTGCTTGTGGGACCAGGTGGAGAAGGCGGAGTAACAGACTGAGAACCCATATGTGGAAAGAATGAGATTGCGGGGGATCCGCAGGGGTTCTGGAAGAGTCTCAAAACTGAGAGGGGAAACCAGGAGAACATTTAATCAGATAGTGGTGGGAACGATTAGTAGTATGACTCTTCGCTGGCTGTTGAACGAGGGGACTGGGCACGTATGTTAATGTCCTGAGTGCAGTGATGTCGGTTCTTGACACAACTCAACTCAACAACACAACTCTCAAATTTTTTGTGTAATGACTGCTTACTTAGTCGTTTTAGTAGACGGATGAACATCACGGCACACGGGTGTATCCCATTGTGGCGTGAAGAAAACCAGAGACAGCAAGGGGCTGAGTTAAATATAAACAAAATGAAATCCGCTTGTATAAGAAAGCCAGAGAATGTCTCACGAAAATGTCTTTCTCTAAAACCCCACCCCCCTCAGAGTGGTATGAAGATAATTAAGTAACTACAGATTCATTCAGTAGCATGTCCTTTGCAGAACCTAGCTCCCATAACAACCTTCCGGAAAACCTCTCGATCATGAGCAAGATGTCCCGCGTCTGATACACCCATCTGTAGATCATCCGCCACATCCTGCACCCATCTTCTCTTTGGCCTTCCTCTTCCTCTCTTCCCAGGCATATACCCTTCCATTATTGTTCTCTCCAAACTTTCGTGACTTTTCAAGTGACCAAAATACTTCAATTTTCTTTGTTTTATCGTCTTTAATAGCCAACACTCCTCAATATTCAACTCTTGAAGTATGGATGCATTTGTTCTTTTCTTTACCCAAGATATTCTTAGAAATCGTCTATAACATTATATAACAATATAATATATAACTATAACATAACTACAGATACGAATAGAAAATAGACTTTCCTATTACAAGGCGTCGTGAGTCTTAGGAAGTTACCGAGACAAAGAGGAGTTTACTCACTCTATAAATGAAGCTTGACCCCGTGATTTCTCCTAGCCACTGGAAGTTCAGTCAAAGAAATATTACAAGGTGCATGTTGTAACAAATTGCAACAACCAACAATGCTGAACATAATCAACAAGTAAATGTACTCAAACTCATAATTCATTTAACAAATCTATTGAAATAACTTTCTGGGGGTGCTGGAATATAAATGATCTTTTGATGATGAAAAAACAAACAAACAAACAAACAAACAAACAAACAAATATATAACCAACATGGTGCCACCCCACATGAAAAAAAATTATTCCCGTAATCAATCACCAAAAATCATGTTCTTAATCAAATCAGTGTCTATATTGTCCAATATAACTCAAACAAAGAGTTCAATACCTCTTGGGAAAATTGTTGGTCCACTATCTAGTTGCTTCTAATAATAATGTTAATAAGTCCATTGCCAGTAGGCATCAGAAATAGTTCCTGTAATAATTCTGCTGGAACACCATTCTTCTCCAATTACCACATGGGAGCATGGTAAATTCTCCTGGGTGAATTGAAGATGGTTCCTTCGGAATAACTAGTGTTGGAATTCATAAAGTGTATGTGTATGTTCTAAATCACAATTTTGCAAGTACTTAGCTTCTTAGGCGAGACTCTATGACGTGGATGCGGATTGGAAGTCGATAAAAATAACCTGGATCCACTCTTTAGTTGTCCCAAAGGCGACCAATCAATCATCGGTCACAATGAGGGAAACAACCCGTCCCATGACAGATGTTCATGGTACCAACAACTCACCAGTCTTCAGCAGTCAAGCCAGTACGCAAAGTGTTAGGTTAAGATGAAGACGAAAAAAGCCAAAAACCGGCCATCTAGCTCTCTGGTGATGTGAAACAAAAAAAAGCCAACCGCTATATTCTTGAAAAATATACTCAAATGTAATGATGATATGATATCATCATCAAAACAAACAACAACATATGATGGGACAAAACATCATAATGTTATAAAGATGTCATAAGAAAATAAGGCGTCAGGATGAGATAAATATGTTACAATAAGACAACCAACATCCAGTATGGAGACAACATGTCTGTTGAGACAACCGTCCGTTGAGACAAATCGTCCATAGAGATAAAACGTCTGTTGTGATAAATATATGTTGTGATAAACCTATGTTGAGATAAACACCCGTTGTAATAAACGTCTGCTGAGATAAACGTCTGCTGAGATACACGTCTGTTGAGTTAAACGTCTGTTATGATAACAACGTATTGTTGATATGACGTCAAGGACAAAAAGAATTATCAAAAGGATACGATGACATCCGGTAGAGATAAAGACGTAAATGATAAACTGAAATGTCATCATGTGGGGGGGGGGGGGGGGGGGGACCGTCATAAGGAAATAATGAAATCAGAATAAGACACACGTCATTGTAAGACATGGTCGCCGGCCAGACCAGAACATCAATGAGAAGGTAAGTGACGTCTTGAGAAAGGCAAACGTCTTATAAAATCTCATCATCTCCCGTCATGTCTGTAACTCCCCAAAATTACCAACAACTCAACACTCACAGGTGATACATTCACAAACAGAAATAACACATAGATCTTTTCACAAAATCATGATCATACCAATTATTGAGAGAGGCATCAGATATATATCTCACAATATCAACAAAGGTTCGAACACTTGAACGTAATTTTGCCCTTCCAGCCTACTTCCATTGAATAGGGGTTACAGACACAATTGGAACTTCTGTCCTTTTCACAGGCACAAAAGTTGCACCATAAATTCATTAAAACTGGTTTATGGCATTCACTAAAAAATTGGCAGAAATCTGAACGTAAAATTCCGTCAGGTCACTACCAGCAATGAAATCATGTTGGTCTTGAGTGCAATGTCCTGCAAAATACTGCACCATCCAACTATTGTTCCTTATCACATGAGTAATCATCTCCGACAAAGAGTGTGTCACTCACTCTAATATCTCAGAACATATTTAAGAAACGATGTGTGAAATGTGATATTCCATTGAATATTGAATAAGTGCACATACGTCAAGATAGCAATTCATAAGAGCAGTCCCTACTGCACTTATAGCGAAATTCTATAGTACAAGGAATAAAGTTTAATGGTGTACTGTTATAGCTGCATAAAACTCATATAGCATGTAGAAATTGCATTAACAAGAGATGATATTTTGAGAATGGAAAATCATCAGTTGACACAGCATTGTCACTCTGCAGAAGTCGATTTTCAGTGAGCGAAGAAATCAATTTATATTTCCTCAAAGAAACAACATTGTCACATCGGCACACGTTTACATATAAAATTACACGCTACACGCCTTAAAATATTCTCACTAGTATCGTCAAAAAATGTTTGAAATGATAAACTCACCTTGGATCCCAGAGAGCACAGAAAATAGTAATAAAATGTACGAAATAGGACATAAATGTGCAGGACAAATCCTAACATGTGTCTCTCTCCAGTACCATTGGTCTTGAAGACGATAGTTTGTTACATTGTGCTTCAAAAAGACATAATAGCTACAACCCATGGCAGTGGCGAATGTGACCGATAAGGCCGATTCGCGCTGTAAATGTTCGTCCACAGTGGATGCATGTGAAGACATGGTCATTTCCACCATCATGCACCATTTACGTCTCACATGCTCGGTGTGTGATTTATCTGCAATAATTTTCTCCTGTGTTTTTATTCAATTTCTGATATTTGCCCTCCATGCAACACGTTCAGCGGCGACTTGCCCCATTGTGCATTATCAATGCATGTATCAATGATGCCCCGCTTACACACATCTTTTCATCGTAGTAGAGGCCGACCCTGAGATCTCTTACCCATCTGTAATTCACCAAAAAAGATATCCTTTGGTATTCTACCATCATCCATCCTCCTAACGTGTCATATCAATCCAAGACTACGAAGACTGAGCTTGGAGTAAACCGTCACACAACCTGATCTTTCCAATACTTCAGTATTTATGATTTTGTCTTGCGACTTAATACCAAGTATTCTTTGTAGACACCGCATATGAAAGCTGTTTAAACGTTTCTCTTGATGTGAGTAAGTTGGCCAGGCTTCACTGCAATAAAGAAGAGTACTAAGGACACATGCTTGATAGACAAGGACTTTTGTTTTAGCAGTAAGCTTCCTGTTCTCCCAGACTCTTTTTATTAGCATGTTCATTGTTGCTGCTGCCTTGCCAATCCTGATGTTGATTTCCTGATCTAGGGATAATTTGCTATTTACCTCTGATCCTAGATATGTAAAATGGTCTACTATCTCTAGTTCGGCGTCGTCAATAAAGATTGATGGTAGCCCATGTACACATTGTGACACAATCTGTGTCTTCTTTTTGCTAATTGTTAAACCAAATTGAGAACAAGCATTAAAGAATGCAAATAGTAGACTTTGTAATTCTTCCTCAGAGTGAGTCGTAATTGCAGCATCATCTGCAAAAAGCAACTCTCTGATCAGTACCCTCATAATTTTAGTCTTGGCCTTCTATCTCTGAGCATTGTAAAGGCCGCCATCTGAGTGTGAGTGAATGTATATACCACTATTCGGATCACGAAAGGCATATTTCAGTAGAAGTGAAAAGTATATTCCAAAGAGGGTGGGAGCTAGTACACAACCTTGCTTAACTCCACTCTTGATTTCAAACTCTTCTGAAGGTGCACCATGAAACTTGATTACATCATTCATGCCTGTGTGGAACGATTCCACAATGGACAGAAGAGTTGGTGGGCAGCCAATCTTCTTTAGTGCCCTGAACAGACCCTCACCACTGACCAAATCAAATGCTCTCATGAGATCGCGGAAAGCAATAAACAGTTGTTGATTCTGTTCACTGAATGTTTCTTTCATTTGTCGCAATGAGAATATCATATCAATGGTAGACCGGTTCTTTCAAAAGCCTTGATCTTCTAGGACAGTGGTTCTCAACCTTCTTTGGCCCATGCCCTCCTTTACCATATGACCGGCAGAACGTCACCACCCCCACACCAACTTTCGAATTTCGTCCCTATAAATCCTACCCACCTTTACACAGCATACTTACAATGGAAGCTAACTTTAATAACACATACTAGAACAAGTCTACATAAAACGTGATATGCGGGTCTACTTACGTTATAAAACGAATTTCATTAGGGCGAGAAGTACAGAAACGTAAAATTTAGAGGGAAAAGCAATACCAAGTAACTGGCTCTTGTATTAATGCTATCTTGAAATAATCTAAATCCCCCCCCCCCATGAAAACCCTAAAATTCCCCCCTGTGGGGGGGGGGGGAAATTCCCCACCGGTTGAGAACCACTGTCCTGGGACTTGAAGTCTGCGCAGAACAATTCTGGCAAATACTTTCCCAACAATACACAGAAGTGATATACCCCTATAGTTGTTACAGTCGCTCCAATCGCCCTTGTTCTTGTTCAGTGTTATGATGCTTGGAATCCTGTGGGACTTGTCATTCTCGCTAGCATAGCTCTATTAGCTGGTGGATCTGTAGAGCGAGTGTGTCCTGCCCACTCCTGCTAACCTCTATTGGAATCACATTCTTACCTGAAGCCTTGCCAGATGCAAGTTCATTTTAGCACACTTAACTTCTGTTATGGTGGGAAGTGTGTCCAGATGTTCAAGAGTTGGCAGGGCCTCTATGGCGTTGAGGGCATCATCCGCTAGTTTGGTCTCACTTGAGTAAAGCTCCAAATAGTGCTTTACCCATCTGTCCATCTGCTGTGTCTTGTAAGTGATTTCTCCAGTCAAGGTTTTCAGTGATGCACTTCTTTTGATTATTTGACCGCATGCTTTCTTTATCCCCTCATACATGCTTCTGATGTTTCCCTTATCACTTGCATTTTGAATGGACTTACATAACTTGATCCAATAGTACTTGCACACTGCCTGGCAGCCTTTTGCTCATCATTCCCTGCTTGCTTCAGCTCACTGAGAGTGTTACGCATTGTTCTTTCCTTGTTTCTTAAGAGAGCTATCTTCTTTTTATCAATGAAGGACTGAAGTGTTTGGCTGTTTGCCGCAAACCAGTCCTACCTCTTATGATCCACAGTTTCGTAATCCCCCTCCGCTGTTTTATAAAGCGTACATTTTTCAGATGTATCAGTGAAAGCGTCTTCAAGCTGCTGTTGGAACTCAAATCACTTATCAGGATCGTGGCTTTTAATAATATTAATCCTGGGGCTAGATTTGTGTTTAGTCTCAGTCTAAGCCTTGCAACAACCAAAGAATGATCCCTATCCCATTCAGCACTGTGGTAACTTCGAGTTAATGATGTTTGGTGTAGATGTTGTCTCCATGTGCTGATGAAGTCCAGCTGATGCCAATTGCCGGATCATGGGTGACCTTATGCAGCTCTTTTATTTAAAAAAAAGGAGTTTGTAATACATAGGTCATTTCTGGTGCAATGCTCCAGTAGCCTGTGCCCATTTTTATTCATGCGACAGATGTTGTATTTTCCAAGGCACACGGGCCGTGAACTCAAGTCTTTGCCCACTTGAGCATTGAAATCACCGAGCATATAAATGTAGTCGGATTTTGGAACTGCCTTGATCACAGAGTCTAACTCCTCATAGAACGAAGCCTTCACGTCATTAGGGGAAGTGAGTGTCGGTGCATATGCAGTGATAATGGTGGCAAAACCACAAGAGGTTGCCAAGTGCCGGGACAATAGTCTTTCGTTACCTCAATCTGGAATTTCAATCATTCCCAGTAGCGAATTCTTCGCTACAAAGCCCACACCATTTTGCCTTTTTTTCTGCATGCTCTCTACCTTTCCCAAAAAAAAAGTTGTAATTGTTTTCCCTGAGTGACCCTTCCTCAGCGAGGCGAGACTCCTGCAGGCCAGCAATATCAATGTTAAGATGATTGAGTTCAGCATCAATCACAGCCGTTTTTCTCACATCGTCAATACTCGTCAGTTCAGTGGAAAATCCTGAACACATGGTTCTTACGTTCTAGGTTGCAAGCCATAGCTTGAGGTTTCTATTTTCTAGTTTCTATGTCTACACTTTGGGAAGCACTGCTGTAAAGGATGTGCGAAAAAAAAAAATACGGCAACGAAGATGAAGAATAATGTAATGATAACAAATTAAAAAGAATACTAAAGATCAACCATGTATCAATAACTACCAAGAAAGCACTTTACAATACAACTTTCCTACCAACTCTATGTTACCACTGCCAAACCTTGACAATGACAGAAGAAAAAAAATCGCTACTGAAATGAGAAGCCTGAGAAGAATATTCAATGTATCACGAAGAGATAAGATCAGAAATGAAGAAATCATGACTAAAGTAGGGGTTATAGCTGCGCTAGGTTTTATTAGATGACAGCGAGTCAAATGGTTTGGCCATGCAAGTAGCTTACCAACTAACAGTATACCACAACAAGCAATGATGTACAGACCAGATGGAAGCAGAGGAAGAGGTCGACCACGTAAACGATGGACGCAGGGAATAACAGCGTTCATGGGATATCGATACATGAAGCCCATAAGCGGGCACTCTCCCGCTGTTTATACTTCACCTCGACACCGCAAGGTACACGAGGAACATGATAAGACGAGAACAAATTAATAAAAACATACAGGGACACAGTATCAAACACATGACATAGATCAACCATAAGATATCTGTCATAGACCCGAATCTGGACTGCCACAGTATTAGAACCTCATATCTGAATTTTAGACATGAATGAGACGTTCAACTATGGGGATCTTTTGAGACACCCCTGTGTGGGCGGGTCATGTTTGGCGTATGTGTCAATGAAAGCGTTTGTTACAGCCAAGGTCTAGTCTGTGGTCTTTATCATCATCATCATCATCATCATCATCATCATCATCATCATCATCATCATCATCATCATCATCATCATCATCATCATCATCATCATCATCACCATCGTCGTCGTCGTCGTCGTCGTCATCATCATCATCATCATCATCATCATCATCATCATCATCATCATCATCATCATCATCATCATCATCAACATCTTCATCATCATACCATTAAGAGTCTAGATAACGAAGATCGAATGAAACAGGAATAAATAATTCTTCATGACAAGCTGTCAGATTCAGGGTCATATTGATCGTCGTGATCTAATCACCTCCACGTGGGGTAATACTCGACGGGTGGAGAAACATGTACCCTCTGTGATGAAGTCTACTGATATATCAAATTCTTCTCATTGATTGAAAGAAGTATAGCAGTGGTTGTCAACCTTTTTTGGCCCATGCCTACCTTTACCATATGTTCAGAAAGCCATTCCCCCCCCCTCCTCCTTTTCGAATTTCCTCCCTATAAATCCCCCCCCCCCCCAACCATTAGCCTACACTTATACATGAAAATGGAAGCTAAATTGAATAACACACACTAGAACAAGTCCAGACATCTACATAAAACATCTACAGGAAAAACAATAAAAATAACTGGTTCTTGTATTAATGCGATCTTGAAATAATCTTAATTCCTCCCCTAAAGGAATTTCTCCCCTAAAATTCCCCTCCGGGGTTGGGGTGGGGTGGGGGGGGGGGATGAATTCCCCACCGTTTGAGAACCACTGAAGTATAGTGTATATTTTTTTTCAAATGTGTGAAAATATGTGTTTAGTTTAGTTTAGTTTAGTTTAGTCGACGGATCAACATCACCCATAAGTGCTCCGTTCTTCTTCTAACTCAAGCCTGAGTCCAGAGAAACTCAGCTCAATGCACGAACCCCGTAGCACCGGCGAGGATCCTGAAATATGTGTGGGGGTATTGAGATCTTCGTAACAGGTATGTGGCCTGTTCCGGTTCCGTGGAGAATGTGTTATGGACTCGCAATCCAACATACCCACGTTCAAAACACAGCTGCGGGCGATTTGGCAACAGAACGCCATGCGTTGGTTTATTTACGAATTGGTATGGGTGCTGGTCGTTCAGAAAGCAATGGCAAACTACTGAACATATACTTGCCAACACATCACAAAGAAAACTTTTTTTTTTTTAAAGCGACATCACAAACAACAAAAAAATGCTAGGGTGGACTGCGACGTCCTGTATAGAATATGCAACTAGCTTTATTTTTTTGGGGTTTGGTATGCATGGCAATAGCAAACTACTGAACATATACTTGCCAACACATCACAAAGAAAACTTTTTTTTTTTAAAGCGACATCACAAACAACCAAAAAATGCTGGGGTGGACTGCGACGTCCTGTATAGAATATGCAACTAGCTTTATTTTTTTTTGGGTTTGGCGGTTCCACACGCCTCCCCCTTTTTTGTGTGGACCCTTAGTCTCACTGTGAGCTATTTGCACACAGTGATCCACCAGGCCCACATTTAAGGTGAAGCTATGCGATGAGTTTTTTTTTTATTTCATCATCCCAGCCCCCGACCAGACTATGCGCTCTACTGGGGGGGGGGGGGGGGGGGAAGGGAGGGAGGGGAGCAGCAAATGAGTCTGATTCTAGCCAAAGGACCGAGAAGGTTCATCCCGGCCTCCGACCAGACCAAGTGTACTACTGAAAGCCAGCAAATACACTCGGATCTTAGCCGAAAGGTCGAGAACCGGTATTTTGGCCTGTTAAACAGACCGGATAAAAATTTATGAGTTAAACTTAGAACGAACAGCTACCATTAAAAGGATAAAAATAACAAATGTAATATAGAAGAGAAATAGGAAAATCAGTTTGAAAAATTTCACGCATAAAAATGAAGTCATCATATTTACAAAAATCTTTGAAGATATTTCAAAATTATTATCGTTTTATTTGTAGGAATTAACACTTATTAATTTCTTACAATATTTTTTTTATCAAAGATTAAGATAAATGCTACAGCTGTTTAAATTACGTAATAGTCATATACTGTTAATAATGTCCCTTGAAACAAACTTATGTTGTTATGTCCCTTGGTAATATTTCAATTATATACTGTCATTTACTGCCAATATAGTATCTTGCGGTGTATGGTGGGGGGGGGGGGGGTGCTTTACGTGTTTTCCTTTACATTTACACAATACAAGACCTCCAGACGTCTAATGCAGCAAGATTCTCTAACAGTAACAAGTAACAGCGGCATTCCAGTGGCTAGAGGAGACTGCTGCAGCACACGTTGTGATCATTGAGGATTCAGGGAGTATGCTTGGCGGGGTGGAGAGGGCGGGGGGGGGGGGGGTGGGGGGGGGGGGGGGTTGTTTCGTGTGGAGTGGCTCTCGTCGCTTCAGAGGTCACAGATTGTGAGAATTGTATGGATGTTTTGCCCTGGCCGTACGGGTGTGCGGGGGAATGAACAGGCTGATAGGCTGGCAGGGAATGCACCTCTTGGTGGTATCTTGCCTATGGACAAGGGGGAGGTGGTCGTGTGCTTGTGGGACCAGGTGGAGAAGGCGGAGGAACAGACTGAGAACCCATATGTGGAAAGAATGAGATCGCGGGGGATCCGCAGGGGTTCTGGAAGAGTCTCAAAACTGAGAGGGAAGACCAGGAGAACATTTAATCAGATAGCGGTGGGAACGATTAGTAGTATGACTCTTCGCTGGATGTTGAACGAGGGGACTGAGCACGTATGGGAGTGTCCTGAGTGCAGTGATGTCGGTTCTTGACTCAACTCAACTCAACAACACAACTCTCTAATTGCTTGTGTAATGACTGCTTACTTAGTCGTTTTAGTCGACGGATGAACATCACGGCACAGGGTGTAACCCATTGTGGCGTGAAGAAAACCAAGACCACAAGGGGCCGGGTTAAATATAAACAAAATAAAATCCGCCTGTATAAGAAAGCCAGAGAATGTCTCACGAAAATGTCTTTCTCTCCCCCCCCCCCCCCCCACCCCCATCAGAGTGGTATGAAGATAATTAAGTAACTACGTATACGAATTGAAAATAGACTTTCCTATTACAAGGCGTCGTGAGTCTTAGGAAAGAGACAAAGAGGAGGTTACTCACTCTATAAATTAAGCTTGACCCCGTGAATTCTCCTAGCCACTGGAAGCTCACTCAAAAAAATATTACAAGGTGTATATTGTAACAAATTGCAACAACAATGCTGAACATAATCAACAAGTAAATGTACTCAAACTCATAATTCATTTAAGAAATCTATTGAAATAACTTTCTGGGGGTGCTAGAATATAAATGATCTTTTGATGATGAAAAAACAAACAAACAAACAAACAAACAAACAAACAAACAAACAAACACACAAACAAACAAATATATAACCAACATGGTGCCACCCCTCATGAAATAAATCATTCCCGTAATCAATCACCAAAAATCATGTTCTTAATCAAATCAGTGTCAATATTGTCCAATATAACTCAAACACAGAGTTCAATATCTCTTGGGGAAAATATTGGTCCACTATCTAGTTGCTTCTAATAATAATGTTAATAAGTCCATTGCCAGTAGGCATAAGAAATAGTTCCTGTTATAAATCTGCTGGAATATCATTCTTCTCCAATTACCATATGGGAGCATGGTAAATTCTCCTGGGTGAATTGAAGATGGTTCCTTCGGAATAACTAGTGTTGGAATCATAAAGTGTATGTGTATGTTCTAAATCACAATTTTGCAAGTACTTAGCTTCTTTGGCGAGACTCTCTGACGTGGATGAGGTTTGGAGTTCGATAAAAATAACGATGATCCACTCTTTAGCTGTCCCAAAGGCGACCACTCAATCATCGGTCACAATGAGGGATACAACCCGTCCCATGATAGATGTTCATGGTACCAACTACCAACAACTCACCTGTCTTCAGCAGTCAAGCCAGTATGCCAAGTGTTAGGTTAAGATGAAAACGAAAAAAGCCACAAACCCATCACCTAGCTCTCTGGTGATGTGAAACAAAAAACCAACCGCTATATTCTTGAAAAATATACTCAAATGTTATGATGATATGATAACATCACCAAAAACATATGATGGGACAAAACATCATAATGTTATAATGATGTAACAAGAAAATAAGGCATCAGGATGAGATAAATATGTCACAATAAGACAACCAACATCCAGTGGAGACAACATGTCTGTTGAGACAACCGTCCGTTGAGACAAATCGTCCATAGAGATAAAACGTCTGTTGTGATAAACGTCTGTTGATATAAACATCCATTGTGATAAACGTCTGTTGAGATAAACATCTGCTGTAATAAACTCTGTTGTGATGAACGTCTGTTGTGATAAAAGGTATTGTTGATATGACGTCAAAGACAAGAAGAATTGTCAAGATAATGCAATGACATCCGGTAGAGATAAAGACGTAAATGATAAACTGAAATGTCATCACGTGGAGACTAACCGTCATATGGAAATAATCAAATCAGAATAAGACACACGTCATTATAAGATTGTTGGTCCGGCCAGACCAGAGCATCAATGATGAGGTAAGTGACGTCATGAGAAAGGCAAACGTCTTATAAAATCTTATCATCTCCCGTCATGTCTGTAACTCCCCAAAATTACCAACAACTCAACATTCACAGGTGATACATTCACAAACAAAAATAACACATAGATCTTTTCACAAAATAATGATCAAAAGAATTATTGAGAGAGGCAACAGATATATATATATATATATATATATATATATATATATATATATATATATATATATATATATATATATATATATATATATATATATCTTATATATATCTTATATATAAAAGGCAATCTCCGTCTGTATGTATGTCTGTAGGTATGTATATATGACCTTTATGCGTTCGCGAACGGTCCATCCGATTGAGATGAAATTTTCTACACGTCTTCCACTCATTTCCGCGCTGGCAACTGTCATAGTTTTATTCCTTCTTCCTCCTCCTCCCTCCTCCCCCTCCCTAAATACGTACGTAAATAGAAGAGATCAAAGAATCCCTGAACCACAACGCTAGGAAAAGCGAAGAAAATGACGTGACTACACAGAATCGTCACACGGCCATGTCAATAACAATTCATCTTTTTATGTGTAAAGAAGTTATCTACAGTCATGTAGAAGGGAAGAACAATCAATAGAAGGACCGAAATCACAGAACCTAGACGAGTATGAATTCGGATTGGCGAACTCCCTCCTCCTCCCTTCTCCTCCTCCCTCCTCCTCCCTCCTCCCTCTACCTCCTCCCTCCATCCTCCTCCTCCCTCTTCCTCCTCCTACCTCCTCCTACCTCCTCCTCCCTCCTCAACCTCCCTCTCCCCTCATTCCTCCCTCCTCCTCCTAATCCCTCCTCTTCCCTCCTACTCCTCCCTCCTCCTCATGTCTCCTCCTGCTCCCTCCTGCTCTCTCCTCCTCCTCCCTCCGCCGAATATGAAATAAATTATATGCTCCCCACCAGGAACTGGGCGAAGCCGTGCCGGGTCGTCTTTTTGGGAACGGGAACGGGAGCAGTGGCCGAATATGAATTAAATAAGACGCTCCATTTGTTGGGGGAAGATGTATAGATCTTTCAAGTGCTCTTTCTAATAATAGACAGACAGACAGACAGACAAACAGTAGATAGTTGGGAACGGGAACGGGAGCTTATATGACTACTTATATGAATTAAATGAAATGCTCCCCACCAGGGACTGGGCGAAGCCGGGACGGGTCAGACAGACAGACAGACAGACAGACAGACAGACAGTCGGGAACGGGAACTTATATGACAACTTATATGAATTAAATG
>OY992884.1:34334126-34354126 GCA_963921405.1 Cepaea hortensis | reverse complement strand
CATGTATCAATCATGCCCCGCTTACACACATCTTTGTATCATAGTAGAGACCGACCCTGAGATCTCTTACCCATCTGTAATTTACCAAAAAAGATGTCTTTTGGTATTCTACCATCATCTATCCTCCTAACATTTCCTATCAATCCAAGACTACGAAAACTGAGCATGGAGTAAACCGTCACACAATCTGATCTTTCCAATACTTCAGTATTTGTGATTTCGTCTTGCGACTTAATACCAAGTATTCTTTGCAAACAAAGCAAATGAAACCTGCTGAAACGTTTCTCGTGGTGTGAGTAAGTTGGCCAGGCCTCACTGCCATAAAGAAGAGTACTAAGGACACAAGCTTGATAGACAAGGACTTTTGTTTTAGCAGTAAGCTTCCTGTTCTCCCAGACTCCTTTTGTTAGCCTATTCATTTTTGTTGCTGCCTTACTAATTATGATATTGATTTCCTGATCTAGGGATAATTTGCTATTTACCTCTGATCCTAGATAAGTAATGGTCTACTGGAAAATGCAGATAGTAGACGTTGTATATCTTCCTCAGAGTGAGTCGTAATTGCAGCATCTCTGCAAAGAGCAACTCTCTGATCAGTACCCTCCTAATTTTGGTCTTGGCCTTCAATCTCTGAGCATTATAGAGGCCACCATCTGAGTGTGAGTGAATGTATATACCACTATCCTGATCACGAAAGGCATATTTCAGTAGAAGTGAAAAGTATATTCCGAAGAGGGTGGGAGCTAGTACACAACCTTGCTTAACTCCACTCTTGATTTCAAACTCTTCTGAAGTTGCACCATCAAACTTGATTATACCCTTCATGCCTGTGTGGAACGATTCTACAATGGACAGAAGAGTTGATGGGCAGCCAATCTTCTTTAGTGCCTTGAAAAGGCTCTCATGACTGACCAAATCAAATGCTTTCTTGAGGTCGACGAAAGCAATAAATAGTGGTTGATTCTGTTCACGGCATTTTTCTTGCATTTGTCGCAATGAGAATATAATATCAATGGTAGACCGGTTCTGTCGAAAGCCACACTATGGTTCGGGGTAGACTTGATCTCCTAGGACTTGAAGTCTGCGCAGAACAATTCTGGCAAATACTTTCCCAACAATACACAGAAGTGAGATACCCTATAGTTGTTGCAGTCGCTCCGATAGCCCTTGTTCTTGTACAGTGTTATGATGCTTGAATCTTTGAAATCCTGTAGGACTTGTCCTTCTCGCCAGCATAGCTCTATTAGCTGGTGGATCTGTAGAATGAGAGTGTCCTGCCTACTCCTGATAACCTCTATTGGAGTCACATCCTTACCTGGAGCCTTGCTAGATGCAAATTCATTTATAGCACACTTAACTTCTATATGGTTGGAAGTGTGTCCAGGCGGTCAAGAGTTAATAGGGCCTCTATGGCATTGATTGATTGATTAATTGATTGATTTAGGAACCGACATCACAGCATTCGGGGCATTCCCATAAGCTCTTCGTCCCCATCATCAGCAGCCAGCGAAGAGTTCCAACACCAATAGTACCAGTAGCAATCAGATTATATGTCCGTCTCACCTTTCCTCTGAGCGTCGAGCGTCTGCCATATTTCCTCGTCTCTCCTCGCTGTCTCATTCTTGCCAGATCATGGTGATCCATTTGCTCCTTCCAGGTGTACAGTGCTCCCACAAGGCCGCAACCACGTCTGCCTTATCATGCATCAATACTCCACCAAGTTTTGCCGAGCTAGCCAATCTGTCCACCTGTTCATTCCCCAGCACACCGCATGTCCCGGAGAAAAGTTCCAGGCTATGCGTGCCAACCGTGACCTCCGAAGCGAAGCAAGACACTCTGCTCGAAGCTTGCCTGTCCCCACCTTCCTCAGCATGCTTTCTGAGTCGGTTACAATCACGATGTGTGTGCGTGTGCGTATCGTATTCTCCATCCAGCGGAAAGCTGCACTGACCGCTGTCATAATCTCCCCACCAGTTCAACCGCGTCGTCGTCAATGACGCCTGGCAATTACGGCCAGGTCCACCTGTGAGCGACACTAACCACGCTGTGACTGGAACGGTCAGTCGGTGCATGCGTGGGACATGAAGTCCTCTCAGGGACACAACCCCGACTAGCGAGAACTCAGAGTGGTTAGCAGCCAGACGGCTGGGGACTGTTGTACAGGACAGACGGATTGAACGGAGCTCGTATGACTTGTGTGTATGAACGCTAATAGATAGACAGCCTGTGTGAGTATAGGAGACTGTGCGCCTGGTATGTAGGATTGTGAGTTGTATACATTACATGTATATATCTCTTGATTGTATTATGGCATCGATATTGTAATTGCGCGATGCATGTAATCGTTGTGATGAGTGAGAAATGTGAATAAAGTGTTTGAATTGTATTTGTAGTATGTCACGTAAAGTCATTCTGTGACAGTGTTTGTATCACACTTGTTAGTGAGTACGAGCCTGTGTTATTGCTGAATGCAAGATTCTGACAGGTGTGAACGTGGGTGCTATTTCCGGCTTTGAATCATGAATAGAAAGGAGTGAACGTGGGTGCATCAGCCATCTTGGAACTAGTTGTAAAATAGGATTGAACGTGTGTGTAAGCGAAAAGTTTTGGAAAGAAAGCAACAGGGAAACTAAGTTGTTGAATGTGGTGAACGGACGACAGTACGATTAACAAACATACTCGACAGCACACAAACCTACAAAACTTAGTTGACAACGCATACACCACATAAACATACATGTCCTAATATTTTCTTCTTCCAAAAAGCAACAGGTTTTTGTGTCACAACAGGTTTTTGTTTTTGCAAGTAAATTTCATTTTTATCCGGGCAGTAACGATCAGGCAGCCATTCTCTGGTACAGTTCTCCATCATACTCCAGAGCTCCAAAGTCACTTAAGTATTATCTTTTTTCATATATACTTTTACATGTAGGTCTAGGCACAAGCTGTATTTCATAAAGCTTGTACAAATTATTGTATTTACTAACACCTTATAATTAATTTGTTTGTACATTCATTGTATCTGAAATAATTCACCATGTCTACACTGAACGATTTCATCGAATCTGGTTTGAAAATGAAGTTATCTGGTGGTGAGTTGACAAAATGGAGCGATGCAAAATATGCAGAGTATGTTAAGCGTGAAGAGAGAGCTGCGGAAAGAGAGCTGAAAAAGGCAGAATTAGAGGCTGAGGCTAGAAAATCAGAAACTGCTGTAAAACAATCAGAGGCCGCTGTAAAACAATCAGAGGCCGAGATTTTAAAAAAAAAGCTGAGATCTTAGCCCAAAGTAAGAGGGAAGAACTCGAAATGCAGCTGAAAATTAAACAGCTGGAAGCTGAACCATCAGCAGATAAAGATTCTAGAAAGTCAGAAAGACTAGAAAAAGAAAATCAGTACAAAAAGTACCAAGGGATCGTCAAAAATTTCACCACGGGCGTCTGCATTGCAGCCTTCACCAAAAATTTTGAAACGATAATAGAGCATTATCAGATCCCAGAGACTGAATGGAACATTATATATATGAGAAGTCTTTCATGGGAACCTCTCAAAGTGATATAGACCATTCCCAAAGATCTCAGGAAAGATTATCAATATATTAAGTCCAAAATTATGTCACACTTCCTGTTAGATGAATCAGGCTACAGAGAACAGTTTAGCAAATTAGCTCCAAAACCTACACAAACTTTCTCTGACTACACCTCAGTAGTACAGGATGTATTTAGTAAATGGCTGTCAGCAGCCAAAGTAAATAACAGCTTTGATAAGTTGAAAGATCTTATTCTTAGAGATAAAATTATTTCATCTCTATCACCACCATTTTCTAAATTTCTGCAAGAATGTGAGTGTGAGAGTGTGCAATATATAGAGAAACGAGGTTCGGCTTATTTCACAGCCAACAAACAGTGTTTTACTAGTGGATTGACTGACACAGACTTTGTAGCAGCCGCTACCTATGACAGAAAGAAGCCAGGTCCCTACACGAAACAGAAACCCTTTAAGCCAATGATATGTGCGGCAAACACCCAGGGTACCTCACATACTTGCAAAACTATATAGATAAGCAAGATACGGACAGAAAGAGCTATAAACGACTAACCAAAGGCTTCCTTTGCAAGGCATTTGGCCACTGGCGCCATTCTTGTAAAGATAAACAAATGACCAGAAAGGCTAATGCAGCCATGTTTGATAGCTCTTCCTCAGATGAGGAACAAGTAGAAAATCATCCTGTTAATGCAGCAAAGGCCATTGATGTATTTCATCTTGAAAAATGTACCATCTGTGATCGTTTTCATGAAGATGGCTTATTAACATGCGGCCACTCAATACCTATTGCCAATGAAGAAGCTAATTTGGTAATAAACTCCAACGGTAAACTTAACATCCACCAAGGGTTTGTAAATGGCAAATCTGCCACCGTTTTACGAGATAGTGGATGTACTCTTATTGGTTTGAAGAGATACTTTATTTTACCTTCAGATTATACAGGCAAACATGTTACATGCAGAACTTTCTCAGGTAACATCGAGAAATACCCACTTGCATGGGCATATATTGACACCCCATTTCTCACAGGAAAGGTTAAATGCGCAGCATTATCCAACCCATGTTGTGACATAATCGTGGGTAACCTTCCTGAGGTTAATGATATGCCACATGACAGTATAACATCTTCTGCCAAATGTATTGATGATAATGCAATATCATCTTCAACTGAATATATTGTTGACAATGTATTATCATATTCGAATGAATGTATGTTTGCGAATTCATTAACTTCATCACATGATTGTATTGGTCTAAATGTAACATCACCTTGTCATGTTGTTGATATTTCAAATGCAGTAACTAGATCCACTGCAAAAGTGCAAGATCAAATTAACCAGACTGAGGCTTTGGAAATGTTAAGCCCAGGTATATTACCTCCTAAGACCATGAGGGAAAATTTCATAACAGCCCAAAAGGCCGATTTATCTTTGCACAAATATTTTAATTTAATAGGCCAAAAGCCAAGAATAACAAAGAATGCTAGATGGCATTTTGCCATAAAAAGTGGTTTCCTTACACGGTACTACACCAAAGGTACCAGCACAACTGAGCAAACGGTGTTACCAACCGAACACCGCAAACAAGCATTACATCTAGCACATAACATACCCTTTGCAGGGCATATGGCTTTATTCGAAAACTAGATCTAGATTACTTACCCAGTTCTGCTGGCCTAAATTCTGCAGTGACACCAAGCAATATTGCAGAACTTGTGACATCTGCCAGAAGCTTGTTAAAAAGGGTAAACAACCGCAAGCTGAACTGCAAATAACAGATTTAGCAAGTAGACCTTTCGAAAAGATCTCTGTTAATATTGTAGGTCCACTAAACCATGTGACATCAAGAGGAAATAAGTTCATTACAACGATAATTGACCTCTGTAGCAGATGGCCTGAGGGAATTCCACTTAAAAACATAACAGCCAAGGATGTAATGAACGTTTTCTTCCATATTTTTTCTAGAGTAGGGTTTCCTGATACCATTCTCTCAGATCTTGGGAGTCAGTTCATAGCTGCAGCCACTCAAGCCTTTACTAGAATGTTAGGGGTAAAGCAGTGCTTTAATAGCCCCTACCACCCTCATTCTACGGGGATTATAGAAAAGATGAACGGTGATCTCAAACATATGCTCTCAAAAGTTACCCAGGAACACCCTGAAGACTGGGACACTTATTTACCTGCCATACTATTTGCATATCGCGAAGTACCTCATTCCAGTACAGGTTTTTCACCATTTGAACTTGTATATGGAGCCAAAGCACGCGGCCCATTATCTATGTACCATTCTATGTTAACTGAAAGTGTAACTGTACATAAACCAGTATCATCATATGAACATGTAACATCATTGCGTGATAGGATAATGAAATCTTGTGTATTAGCTAAAGAAGCACTAAAACAATCTGGTGCTATTTACAGACAGTACGCAAACAGAGAAAATAGGACAATAACACCGACACCTGGACAAGACGTACTACTTCTTTTGCCAAGCGACAGACATCTTTTGACAGACTCATGGCAAGGACCGTTTAAAGTACTGAGACAAATCTCGACAGTGGACTATGAGATCGCAGTAAAGGACAAACAAAATATTTCACATCAACATGTTGAAACCGTACTACAACAGAGACGAAAACCAGGACGAGACAGCAGCAAGCACAACAATAGACCAGGACGAGACAGCAGCAAGCACAACAATAGTGGACCATACAGACGATGACGATACCGACGAAATACCGACCCCATCACTTGACACGACAAACAATCTGCTGGACATCAAAATAAATCCTAACCTTACTCAGAGACCGACAATTGCAGACAACTGTTACAAGACTACAGTAGCAGTTTCTCCAGCCACCCAGGACAGACAAACTTAGTGCACCATCACATTTTTCTGACATCCAACACACCAATCAAATGCAGACCATACTCCATTCCCATTCACTACAAAGAGAAATTACATCAGGAAATTCTAGACCTAGAAAAGAATCACATCATCAAACTATCACAGTCACATTTTTGTTCACCAATAGTCATTGTGAAAAAGAAGGACAACACTATACGACTGTGTTGACTATAGGAAACTTAACAATATCACACAGTTGGATTTAGAACCAATGAACAACTGTGAAGACATACTGACTGAACTGACAGATTCAAGATACTTTACAAAACTGGACATGACGAAAGGGTATTGGCAAATACCGGTACATGATGACAGCATACATCTGACAGCGTTTGCCACTCCCTGGGGTCTATACGAATGGTGCAAGCTTCCATTCGGGGTAGTTAATGCCCCTGCAACATTTGTACGGATGACAAGACTTCTTCTGACAGACATCCCTAATATAATTTCCTACATGGACGACATTTGCATACATACAAAGACAATGACAGACCATGTACCAACATTACAGCGAACATTTGACCGCATCAGACACCACGGACTGACAGTCAAACCATCGAAAGTCGACATAGCCTACCAAGAAATTTCATTTTTGGGTTATAAAATTTGTAATGGCTTTGTCATGACTGACGACAACATCGTGTCAAGAATTCTTAAATTGTCGCTTCCGACAACAAAGAAAGAGTTGCGAAGTGTCCTAGGTCTGTTAAATTATTACAGACAGTTTATACCAAATTTTGCTACGTTGACCGAGTGTTTCACTAACCTACTAACGAAAGACAAACCTAACAAAATTGTAAACAGTGAATGCTTAAGATCTGCATTTACAAAAGTGTTATCCTACTTTTCTAGTAACCCGATTCTTAAATTACCAGATTTGGACATTATTTTCAGATTTAGAACGGACGCGAGCTCCGTAGCGATTGAGGCAGTACTTTTGCAAGAACACGACCATATTCTCCACCCAGTGTATTACGTAAGCCGTAAGCTAAAGAAAAGAGAACGAAATTGGTCTACGCCTGAAATTGAGGCCCTTGCTCTTGTGTACTCGGTTAGAAAACTATCCAAATTTCTTCTTGGGAAACATTTCATAGTCGAGACAGACAACAGTCCACAGGGTAGCAAGATGATTTCCACATGGCGTTTAGACAGAATGACGTCATCGGAAAAGGCGGTAGAAAATAATATAGGGAAAACCCCACAAGAAACTAAGAAAACTTAGAAACGGGGTACGTCAGACGACAACAGAGAAGGACAACAGGGAGGACCTTGTGTGATTCGGCTGAGGCGAGACATATTTCGTGGAGCGTGGGCGTTCAGAGTTTTTGGTTATCAGGTGGAAGATGTCTGACGAGAAGATTTTCAATATCGAATAGGAGACCCGTGGGCATGGAATACCTAGACAAGGTTTCAGATGAGAATGGCGGGATAAACGGCGATCCGAGGTAAAGTCAGATAATACGTGGATATAGTTTGCAGATATTGTGTAAATGCCATCCCTGTGTTAAAGGGGAACTTTACGGTCTGGACGACCACTGTATTGATCTAGCACCACAAATAAACGTGTGTGTAAGTACTTTCACTATCGGAATGGCGTCGGTTGATTCTTCGTATTTCATTTTCAAAGTTGATTTGAAACTTTAACTGTTGATGAGCCAAAGCTTTGACGTTGACTTTACAGTTAATTGTTACGGGAGTAGTTGAGTCAAGACAATGGTCACTATTACTACAAGATTTCAGTTTTGAAGTCAGGCATATTCGTGGCACACAAAATACGATTGCCGACCTTCTTTCCAGATGTCCTTACGACACATCCGAAAGCCAAATGGTGCCTGAGCGCACATAGCAGACCATTAAGTAATCTGCAGATTAGTATAGCGCCCAGCAACACGGCGACTAGTGAAATTATTTCAGAAACGCTGTGTAGAAATTGTGATAGGGACGACGTCCCAATGTAAATATAGTACATATATCTTATAATTATTGTAATAATTGTGGTGAATACTTGTTTAGTATGTGATCGAAAGGGAATATTATTTTAAATATGTATGAACATTGTAACGAACAGTGCTAGGTGATTTCAAGACTTACTTTACTTGAACTGTTCCAGTATCCCTAGGACCTGCATAGCAGAGTGTTCCGACTTATTTTAATCTGTGCGAGAGGGACAGTGATATCCGAATTCTTCAGAACACTTTAATCCATACTTTGAAAGAAAGAGTTAATCCAGCAGCTGTTCCTATGAACTGTGTACTCCGTTCGTTTATACAACATCCAGACGGAAGAACATTGTGTTAGCTACATCTTAAAAAACCAGCGGTGTACTTCCGGTGTTTATGAAATTAATCTATCAGATTATATTGAAATTCTCACAAAGAAGTGACGCTGTATATAAACTTTGTGAACTAAAATTTTGCATATACAAATTGTATGTAAGGATTTTGATAGATGTGATCTGAGAATTATAAGTTGATTAACTTGTTCACAATAGTGGCATTTGGCTCACTATTGTCAATAAGCATCAAACTATGACGCTTAGAAATTGATTTACTAATGTAATTTATTTTATTTGAAAGCATGTGGAAATTATCGCCCATAAATTTAGTATTGTTTCACTGAGTACAACCAAGGGAAACAATTGAAATTAAGGGTAATGTGTAACAGTTATAGAAACCTCCCTCATGTTGCCAGATTGGCGACACATCAAGATGACATCAACTATGCATGGAAGTAATTACCGAAGCTGTAGACCCACATAAGACTTTCCGACCAGATGAGGTTGGGGTCAAATGTTGGAGTCATCTTATAGGGAGACGACTCGCAGTCTGACATGTCGTATTTGTAATTTGTGTTTAATTGTCGAGAGGTAGTTGCGTGATAAGTCGCTGATAGCTACCGGACTGGCTGTGTCAAATTACAACTAACGTAAGAATCCATCTAGTGGATTGTACTTGAGGAGTGTTGCTTGATGACAGCATTAAAGATTATGTGTATATAACTTACAATTATCTACATATTTCAATATAAACCAAAGTGTCACGTCAGATGACAAACAATGGGTCGATTCTGACAGGTTTACTAAGAAACCCAAATGTATATAACTTACATGAAAGGATTCTCCTTTCATGAAAAGGAGGGCGGAGAATGTCATAATCTCCCCCACCATTTCTACCGCGTCGTCGTCAATGACGCCTGGCAATTACGGCCAGGTACACCTGTGAGCGACACTAACCACGCTGTGACAGGAACGGTCAGTCGGTGCATGCGTGGGACATGAAGTCTACGCAGGGACACAACCCCGACTAGCGAGAACTCAGAGTGGTTAGCAGCCAGACGGCTGGGGACTGTTGTACAGGACAGACGGATTGAATGGAGCTCGTATGACTTGTGTGTATGAACGCTAATAGATAGAAAGCCTGTGTGAGTATAGGAGACTGTGCGCCTGGTATGTAGGATTGTGAGTTGTATACATTGCATTTATATATCTCTTGATTGTATTATGGCATCGATATTGTAATTGCGCGATGCATGTAATCGTTGTGATGAGTGAGAAGTGTGAATAAAGTGTTTGAATTGTATTTGTAGTGTGTCACTTAAAGTCATTCTGTGACAGTGTTTGTATCACACTTGTTAGTGAGTACGAGCCTGTGTTATTGCTGAATGCAAGATTCTGACAACCGCCTTCACCTCAATTCTTAAGCTAGATGTTGTGGTATCATATGCCAGGCTCTCCTGCACCAAACGTTGACCATTAGCTTTTGCTAAGAACCCCCAGGCACTTCTCCTACCTCTCAACACCGACCCATCTGTGTAGATAATCACATCACCCGAGCGAGCATTATCCTGAATTAGTTGCTGGATTTCCACTTCCGTGGCCCATGTTGGCCACTTCCTGCACTCCCGACTCAACGTGATTATAACTTTGCACAAGTCTCACTGCTCCGCTGGCACTCTGACCCACTCCTCTTCTCGCCTAATGTTCTCCAAGATGCACACCTGTCTGATCGTATCCTTCGCCTGAGCCATCCATGATTTCCCTCTTATTAGTCGCTGACCCTTAACTGCGTCCAGCGCCTCATGCAGCGGGTGATCTATGTCTGCAGCTACTCTGAGGTATGCCTTCGCCTGCATCACCTTGAGCCTACCAGCAACAGTCGGCAGACCAAGGATGTAACGCATACACACTACTGGGGTGTCTCTGGTGCATCCCAGAATGACCCGCATAGCTTCCTTCTGTATGCGCTCTTATTTCACCAGCTGACTCTTTGAGACAGTAAACAATCCTAGTCCATAATCAATCATTGAGAAGATCAAGTGCTGGTATAGTGTGAAAAGCATTCTCTGCTCTGTATCCATTGCAGCCATAGTTTTAAGTGTATTGAGTCCCTTTTGAGACCTTGTCACAACCGTCTTCACATGGTCCTTGAAGGACAGGCTCCTGTCAAATGTGATTCCCAGATACTTCAGTTTGTTCTCTCTGTTGACGCTTCTACCATCTATCGCGAGGCTTGGGACATCAGCTCTCACAATCCTGTTGTCCAGAGAGCACCACAAAACAGCCGCCTTTTCCTCTCATTAAGTTCTCTGGATTATAGACATTCTCTTCCTTCGCTTCACCAGATCTTGTCCTGATCATAACAGTGTCTTTTTTCCTTCATCGCTGTTCCCCGTCTGTTTCCTTGTGACGCTTTTCATCACCAAGTCAGTTATTGTGGGTTCAATGTGTGCTGTATTTTCCTATTTCCCGATTATCGCATTATCTGTCCTGCGACACATGGCAGACCTTTCCTCGGCGAGGTGAGTCTCCTGCAGGCCAGCAATATCAATGTTAAGACGATTGAGTTCGGCATCAATCACAGCCGTTTTTCTCACATCGTCGATATTCGTCGGGTCAGTGGAGAATCCTGGACACATGGTTCTTACGTTCTAGGTTGCAAGCCATATTGAGGTGTCTATTTTCTTTTTTAGTAATACCTGGTGCATTGGTTTTACAGCCTGCGATTCAGATTTTGTCCTAGCCTCAAGCACCCATTGAAGCAGGCAGGCTGTGGCGGATCAGCACCAAATTGGTCGGGGGCTGCCCAGCTTGAGGCGGGCGGTAGCTGATCAGTGACACCTGTAGGTGTCTTCCACCGTCATAGGCTAGCCGTGGCGCCCCATGTCTACACCAATTGACAAGGACCTATAACCCGTAACTGCTACCTCTTGTTTTGATTCCGAGACCGGTTAAGACCAGGGATGGAGTTGTACCTCTCCATAGCACAAAGCCTGGCCAAAATATAGAGACCATGTGTCGCCCATGCAGCATGATCCCTCTCTCGGCCTGTTTAGTTAACTCCAGAGGAACGATAACAGCAATACATCTGGAACAAGACAAGCTGCAGAAGCTGCCGGATCAGCAAAGCAATGCTCTAACTGTCCGCCTGTCGGAGCTTCGATCCTAGACCAGCCGCCAACCAAGGCTTAGGGCCTGGTCTGGCCTACCATGACATTGTGTCTTAAGGCTGCATCTCCTCGCACCAGGATAAGGCCTGTACCCTCCCAATTGCGCTCTTCCGCCCGAAGCCGTTGGCACAATGTGGTGTGTCGGGTTTGGTAAGCGCCGCCCAACAATCGGCGCTAAAGGCAGCAGGTAGTATCGTCTGCTGTCATTACGGTATCTTAGTCATATCTGACTAAGACCTCTCTCCAGTACTGGGTCAAGAAATGAAATTTAAAGATGTCCCGGTACCTTTGTTCAGCGGCGTAACGCCAATGACGTCAAAGTTCATCCAATCATTTCACCGTATTCGTGAACTCAACGCAGTGTCAAAAAGCTTCTAGAACGTTCCTTACTATTAACACTGTGAGGTTGTTGTGACTATGGGGTTTTTGAAAATATTGCCGGTCCAAGTTTTGTATTCACCCTCTGTAAAGTTGATGCAACATAATAGGTAAATACAAAACTTGGACCGGCAATATTTTCAAACACTGCAGTCATTAAAAATTACAATAAGCAAAGGGGCCTTAAGGCTCAACGGGCTTATGGTGAGAGACCCATAGTTAGTTAGTTAGTCGACAGATCATCCTCATTGCACATCGAACCATTCAGTCCATAAGTGCTCGGAACCCCTCCTCAGCAAATCCCTCAGCGTGTAGCGGCTAACGACACCAGTTCTGTGTTGGTTTATCAATCTTTTTTGGCTTCCTGCGTAGTGTTCTTGTTTGGCCACCCCTCTTTTAATTTGCTGTTCTCGCAGTCTGGCCATTGTTGTAGATTCCCAGTCATCACTTGGTTCTCGCAAAAGTCTTACTTCTCGTAGAGCATTCAGAATGCCAGCCTGGTCCATGGCGCGTCCGCCTTCCACAGTAGCCTCAACTACGAGCTTGTCAGTCCGCTCATTTCCTTGTACTCCCGCATGCCCTGGCACGAAGATGAAACTAATCTTTGCCAGCCGAGACCCCTCCAGAGGCAGCAACCATTCTCTTCGGATCGACCCTTCCTCTATCCTCTTGATCATGTTCATTGAGTCGCCAAGGAAACATGCCCTACTGAATGTCTGTGTCTCGAGCCATGTTATCGCTTTACTTACTGCCATGACTTCCATGGTCAGGCTACTTGTGGTTTCAGTGAAAACACCAGAGTCCTCCTTCACAATTCTCCCTCCGGCCCGAGCCGTAAAGGCCCATGAGCTTCTCACATGTCGGACGACCGACCCATCTGTGTAGATGACCGCATCACCGTGTAGCGAATTCTCGAAAATCAAAGCTTGTACTTCAGCCTCCACAGCAGCCGGATTTTCTTGTCTGCATTTTCTATCTAGTTGGATGCAAACTGAAAAGGATGTACATAAATCTGTTGGCACTTTCACCCACTCCTCGCCAGGTTCTAAGTCCTCAAGTGAACACACCTGTTGAAGAATGTCTTCGGCTTGACCCATCCACGACCGTCCTCTTTTTAACCTGCTGCCCTTCACCTTCATAATTTCACTATGCAGTGGATGTTGTGTGTTTGCGTTGACTCTGAGGTAGGCGCGTGCCCTGCAAACTTATATTCTCTCTTCAATGGTTGGAAAATCAAGAAGCTAGCGCATCGCCCTGCATGCTGTATCTCTTGTACATCCAAGAATAATGCACATAGCTTCATTTTGTATCCTTTCCATCCTTTCTATCTGCTTACGGCTGAGAGTGAGAATTGCCATTGCATACTCCAAAACAGATATGACCAGCCCCTCGTACAGAAGACATAGATGGCGCTGCTCACAGTTTGCTGCGCCATCACCCGCATCGCAGCCAAACCCCGCTTGGCCTTTGTTATCACCTGGTCTATGTGCTCATTATAAGCAAGGCTTCGATCAAACCGTATCCCCAGGTAATTCATTGCCTGCGTTCTTTCCATCGTCTCTGAACACAGCTTTACAGTTGGTGTTGGAGTGTTGACAATATGATTATTCCACGAGAACCAAGTCACTGTTGCCTTTGTTGGGTTGACCATTGCCCCAGCTTCATCCAGGTGTGATAGATCCATTTATAGACCAATCGATACTACAGGAGGGAGATGATCATTCTCGCAGCGGCCGTCCTTACTTCCAAAGACATTACCTAGGACTCATTTTAGGCTGGGTCGTCCTGTGAGCCAGGTCAATAAAACAAAAGAAAAGAAGTTGTCGTTTTCATGGAAATAAAATGAATCAATTACAGAGGTTCTATAAAAAACTGGGAATGAAACGAGAGTTGTTGAAAGAAATGTAAAAAATAAAAAAAGAGGCAAATGAAATATTTCGGCCCAGGTAAAAGACATAACACTCTTTAAAAAAACCACACTGGAGGGTAAAGTTGAAGGCAAGCGAGCAAGAAGTATACAATGATACAAGTGGGAAGATAACATCAAAAGATTTGCGAACAGCTATCTGGCAGAATGTACACTCAAGGCGAGAGACAGACAGTGGTGGAGATCAATTGCAGCCAACCTTCATTGTGGAGATTGATATTAAAATTTGATTGATATTATAAGTTGATTGATATTATAATTTTCTTAAAAAATATATAGACGAATGACACAGTGTGAACAGCTGGTAATCTGGCAACAATGATCGCAAACCAGATAAATACATTATTTATGTGTGGTGTGTGTGTGTGGGGGGGGGGGGGGGGGGGCAGGCGAGCGGGCGGGCGCACTTGCTTGCTTATGTATGTGCATGTAAGAGCACTCACGCGTGTCTGTGTGTGTATTTCAATCAATCAATCAATCAATCATGTGTGTATTTACTGACAATAAAACACCTAAAACATTTGTAGAAAATATTACCAGCCCGTGTCTATTCCCACCATACCCGTGAGTGTGAGACACTGAATAATAACCTGATTCCATCTTAACATAACTGAAAGATTGAGTCCAGAAAGGAGCCCACAACTTCTGGAGCGTGAGGCAGGAGGCTTAACTACTCTGCTGATGTGAAGTTTCAGCACCCATTTTACAACCCCAGTTGGTTTTGTTTGTCTGGTTAGCTTGGACACAGAACTGAGAATTCTGTAACACAGTTTACGCCGTGTTGCTACTTTAGCATCGAGATGGATCGAGAGGAAACTCTTCAGACCAACTGTTCTCCACTTTCTTATTTTGTTGCCTTCGCCGGATTTTGAGCACAAGCGTGGTCCATACACATGCTACTACTTCTTGTGCACTGGACTTATTGTTTGTGTGTGGATTAGTTTTCCCTATTACGAGTATCCCTCGCTATCAGGCAAACCCATTCCGATTTCTGAGGTACTTGTAAATTACATCCCCAAGTCAGGGACGATATTGTAATTCAGTTGACCAGTGTAGGGGTTGAGCCCGTTACATCAGCATCAGCACACCGGATGTTTATGAACGAGCAGTCTTATCCATTCGTCCATGCTGGTCTCCACCACTCTTCAGTTATTGCAAGTCCGCTTCTAAAGGATTCAAACGATCTGATAGTGGAGAGTTAAGGCAGACCTTCAACTGATTCACCACCTATCTCCAACTAATCAACCAACCCCTACCAGCCAACCCAAACCAACCAATCAACCAAGTAACCCCAACCAACCAATCAAACAACTAACCTCAACTAATAAATCAACCAACTAATCCCAACCAAACAATCAACCAACTAATTCCAACCAAATAATCAACCAACTTACCCCGACCAACTAATCAACCAAACAACCCCAACCAACCAACCCAAACCAACCAACCAATCAACCATTCCCAACCAAGCAACCCACTCCAACCTACCAATCAACCATTCCAAACCAAGCAACCAACCCCAACCAACCAATCAACCAACCCTAACCAACCTCGACCAACCAACCAACCATCCCCAACCAACCAACCAACCAACTAACCAACCTACCAACCAATCAACCATCCTTAATCAACCAACCATCCTCCATCAACCCAAACCAATCAACCAACCCTAATCAGCCAATCCAAACCAACCAACCCCAACCAACCGTCCAGTCAACCATCCTTAATCAACCAACCATCCCCCACCAACCCAAACCAACCAACCAACCAATCAACCAATCCAAACTAGCCAAACCCAACCAACCATCCCCAACCAACCAACCAGTCAACCATCCTTAATCAACCAACCATCCCCCACCAACCAATCAACCAATCCAAACCAGCAAACCCCAACCAACCATTCAACCTTTCCCAACCAACCAACCAATCAACCATCCTTAACTACCAACCATCCCCCACAAACCAACCAATAAACCATCCCCAACCAACCAACCATCCTTAATCAACCAACCATCCCCAACCAACCAACCTCCCCCACCAACCAATCAACCAATCCAAACCAGCCAACCCCAACCAACCTTCCCCAACCAACGAACCAATCAACCATCCTTAACTACCAACCATCCCCCAGAAACCAACCAATAAACCATCCCCAACCAACCAACCATCCTTAATCAACCAACCATCACCAACCAACCAACCAACCAACCAACCAACCAGCCAGCCAGTCACCCACCGTTATCATCAGTTGATTTTTCCCCAGATGAAGTAAGGACGGGAGCCTACCGCCAGTTGTTCCACCCTGAGTGTCTGATCACCGGAAAGGAAGACGCCGCCAACAACTATGCGCGGGGATATTACACAAAAGGGCGGGAAATACTTGAACTGATTCTAGACAGGGTCAGGAAACTGGTACGTAAATATTTAGACAGTAATTTAGTGGGCCAGCAATAAATAACATTATACATGTATATGCAGTCTGGGGTCTCCCCGACCTAGTTGTTAAGTCGCCTACCCCTCGATCTAACGGTTTGGGTTCGTTTCCGGACGGCTTCCGGACTTAATCTTTCAGCTCACGAGTGCAGTTTTCAGTGAGAGGGGATCGTCGCTGGAGCTACGGAGTTGGTGCTCTGTGCGAAGCTTTCACAGGCCGCTCCGTGGAAGGGGACTGAACCATATGGGATAAACCAGGTGCAATAAAATCGAGCCTCTGGCCTTTAAACAAGAGGTTGAACAATGTATTACCTGACGTATTTAACTGATTAAGTGCCATGGGATGATTAACCGGCTTAAGCTACTTGCCGTATCAGTCATGTATATAGCCAATGTGTTGTCATTGCGTTATAATACATCACGCCTGCTACCATATTAACAACTTTTAAGCCACATTTGTGACATACCAGTGCTTCCCATTTTCCGCCACCCATTTTTTATTTGATCCAAACCTACTGTTTGTTTGCCACCGAATCTGTTAATGGTATTTTAAACGATAAATGAAACTGTTTACTACGGTACCTTTAAACTGACTATTATGTCTTTTTGTTTACACAACAATGATTTGGTCATACGAACCGCAGACTGCTTCAGAAAATCTTAACTTGGCAATACTTAATGAGCATGCCCAGGAAGATAGAAATGGAGTGGATCCGAAGACAGTGGTTGTTGTCTCTGGAGCGGCCACAGCTGACAAAGATTAGTTTTATTTTTGTGCCAGGGCATGAGGATGTACAGGGAAATGGGCAGACTGACAAGCTTGCAGGTAAGGCCACTGTGGAAGGCGGACGAGCCATTGACCAGGCTGATATTGAAAGCTTTACGAGAAGTGAGTCGTTTGCGAGAACAGAGTGATAACTGTGAATCTACAACCATGGTCAGACTGCGAGAACAGCAAGTTAAAAGAAGTGTGGCGAAACAAGAACAGGAAGCCAAAGAAGATTAATAAATTATACACTAACACAGAATTGGTGTCGTGAGCCGCTACACGCTGCAGGATTTACTGAGGAGGGGATCCGAGCGCTTATGGAGTGAATGGTTCGATGTGCAATGAGGATGATCTATCAACTAACTAACTAATTTAACGTGGGAATATACATGTTGTTGTGTTTCAGCTGGAATTATTCATCGTTTGCGTTGTTTTATATTGAGTGCCTTCTGCTGTATGTACCTGACACATCGGTTTGCCACTGCTTTCTGAACGAGAAGTCAACGTTGTGTGGAGTGAACCCCCTACTCTGCCACCGACTCACAAGAAGTTTACGCGCGAGCACGTTTAACCTCTCGGCCAACATGTGACTGAAATGGTACATTATGCTACATAAACTGTAAAGAACAGTGTGTGATGTATGGATATATGCCAGGCTATAAGCTGTGCAATTAATTCTGTGTGTCTTCTTGATTCAAGTTAATTAGAGGGAAACGTTGTTTAGAACACTATTGTATATTTCTGCTTGATTTGTCTGACAGGCTGACCAGTGTACTGGACTCCAAGGCTTCTTCATATTTCACAGCTTTGGCGGTGGAACAGGCTCGGGACTGACCTCGCTGCTTATGCCTCAGCTAACCCATAACTACAGCAAAAAGTCGAAAATGGAGTTTACAATTTACCCAGCTCCACAGGTTAGACTAGGAATTATTTGCTTTAGAACTACGTACTTAAAGCCGTCTTCTAAAGTATTCTCTAACCTACCAATTAATCAACAATAAACCAACCACCCTAAACAACCAACCAACCATCTCCAAACAACCAACCAACAAACCAACCAACCAACCAATCAACCAACCAACCAACCAACCAACCAACCAGCCAGCCAGCCAGCCAACCAACCAATCAACCAACCAACCAATCAACCAACCAACCAAAAGGACACACACTGAGAACATGGAAAAATGAACATAGATGTGAACACTAGGAAGAACCTGGAGGCAGCGGAAATGGTTTATGAGGAGAATCTTTCGCAAACCTTGCGCTGTCAGAATAACTAACAACTATTGCCTGGATGAAGCTAATGAAAGCAGAACGATATACTCAACTTTAAGAAGGAGACAAACGATACTCTCTGGCCTTATAAGGAAAAGAGAGACATTGGAGAACATCGCGACGGCTGGAAAGATCAGCTTCAGAAGAGGTAGAAATAGACCGATAAATTTAATGGTTGATGATCTAGGACAGTGGTTCTCAACGAATGGGAAATTCCCCTCAAGGGGGAATTTTAGGGTGGGGGGGGGGGATTAAGATCACAAATTGGCAGACTCAAAATAGCTTCAGGCACAATATCCTGGTTTTCTATTGAGCGTTTTGTTTAATGAAGCACAATTTTCTGGCTTTATGGTGTCGTGTATTAAGTGACAATTCTTTGATGCTTTAACTGTTTGTTTGTTGTAATATGATTAATTTGGTGTGTTAATAAAATACTGTGAATATAAAAAATGCACCTTTTGAGGCTGACAATTTTGGAAGGGGTAGGGGGGATTTCTTCTTTCGTTCGCTGGAAAAGGGGGGGGGGGGGATGACATCCTAACATATGGTGAAAGGGTGCATGGGCTAAACCAGGTTGAGAACCACTGGTCTAAGACTATGACCGCGAGGAATGTTATCAATATAAGTGATGGACAACACCAAGGACCGAGATATGTGGATCAGCATGAAGGTCTACGCTACTTTGCACATGATGATGATTAAGACATGCAGATACAGAGAAGAATATAGGATATTTCATAGAATGAAAAGCAAATACAGAAATCTTAGAAAGATGGGAACGAATAGAGAACCAACGAAAGAAATAAAAGAGAAGTAAGTTCAACATTTTGATCTAATTAAATGTCATGACACACTTTGAAAAGCCATAGTGGCAGGAACAGTTTAAGTAGTGCAAGCAAGACATTAATATAAATAGAAAGGTAACATCGGTAGATGGACGAACTGCAGTTTGTTAGAGTGTACAACAAGAGGAAATTAGCCTACGTTTTATATACAGTACTCAGTTTATTGTTTAACTGATTCAGTGCCACATATATGGCACACAATCAAATATGGTACACAATTAACTATGGTACACAGTCAAATATGCTACACAATCAAATGAACAAGTATTACGAAGGGGATTCAACTGAAAACCTTATTTTTGTTTAATATATTTTTTTTTGTGTGTGGAAAGGGGGGAGGTGTGTGGTTTGAATATATTCTGAAAATGTACAGAACAAATGTGTCATGTTTCGATGAAGTCACCACTGCGTTTAATGCAAGTCCTCCAGCGCTGATAAAGTGCTTGGATTCCTGTAGAAAAAATCGACTCTAAGG
>OY992884.1:34116626-34329126 GCA_963921405.1 Cepaea hortensis | reverse complement strand
ATTAATAATCTCACGACGCCTTAATCAGTTAAACCCAGAGTTGGATATAAAAAAGAGTCGGCAAAACAGGTCGCCAACCAGACGACAATAATCATAAATCACATCTACCCAAAGAAAATTGGTTATAATGGTACGCACATATTTGGATTCTCACCGCTGTTATGGAGTTTGTGCATTGTAGTTGAGAACCTTCTAGTGTGATGTACATGAGGAGACTTGACCACCCAAGGAGGTATGAGAGTGCAGTGAAGGGGATTGTGTATACCCCCCCCCCCCTAATCTAATATGGAAAGCGGCGTAAGGCAGGAAGATTGACTTCAGTGCAATGAGTTATATCCCACGAAATCGTCGCACAGATCATGGATTCTGTAGCTCTAGCCACCTACTTGAAGCATCCTTAAAAAAATGCATCCGTCAACCGCGCATGTCTGAGAACGAAGCTCCGAACCCCGACCTTCTCAGCGCAAGACAGACGGCTGGACCAAGTGATCTAAGTTGTCTCCGTGGCCAAGTGGTTATTCCGCCTGCATCCGGCTCTGAAGATTGTCGGTTCGATTCCGGACCAAGTCGGCCGGCTCACGAGCACAGTTATCTCAGAGACACCTGGGGGCCATCGCTGAAGCTACGGGGTTCGTGCTTTTTGTGTGACGCTTTCGCTGGACGCCCTGAGGAAAGCGACTGAACCATATGGGCCGGTGCAATAAAGTCGAATCCCTCGCCTTTTAAAAACCTGTTTAGTGCTCTAAATGAGGAGACCGGATCACTTATGAAGGTATCTGAATGCAGTAAAGGCGATTCCTTACAAACCAAAACCTACAATATTATTGTGAAACAAAGTTGTTATAGTGTTCTACATTGCACACTTTCCCTTCCTCTGTGTATGTGTGTTGCCCAGGTCCTTGCCTCGGTTACAGCGTCGCTGAGATTTGAAGGTTCCTTAAACACAGACCTAGTGGAGTGGCAGACTAACCTGGTGCCCTATCCCCGAATACACTTCCCACTGGTGTCCTACGCCCCGGTGATATCTGCAGAGAAGGCCTACCACGAGTCTCTGACCGTTGCGCAGTTGACAAACGCGTGCTTTGAACCAGCCAATCAAATGGTTAGTATTTGTTAAAGTTAGTTGCTTATCCTTTACAGGACGTCGCAGTCAACTCCGGTATTCTTTTTGGCTGTTTGTGATCTCTTGGCAAGTTTACGTTCAGTAGTTTGCCATTGTTTTCTGAACGACCGGTACCTATACCATTAAAAAAACAACAACGCAAGGCGGTCTGCTGCCAAATCACCCGCAGCTGTGTCTGCGGCGGACACCTAAGCCACAGATAGCGATGTAGACTATGTCCAATTCCAAATCAAATTTTCAAAACAAAAATCCCAAATTCGGCCTCGTTCAACCTGCGTTTTTCAGCTGTGGTTATTGTTGAGGTCCGTGGTTTTTGTGGGTTTTTTCACCCTAATTCCTGTCTTGTGAGTCCTATCTCGGACTGGTTATGTTGGTTTGTGTCTGTGTCTGTAGACTATGTATAGAATGCACGTCTTTTATAGGGGTGTGGAAGGTAAGGGAAAACCCACATAATAAATTTCCCAAGAAAAAGTTATTGCGATGTATTACATAAATTACAACTAATATATACAAGATAATATTTAAATCGTGCAATTATTTTATAATTAGTACATATAATATTACATATCATTGTGTATTTATTTCAACTTACAATATTCTTCAGACGTAAGTCGTATACATGACCAGATCTGATTATGTTTTAAAAGATATTCATATTTAACAAAAAATTTTAAATGCTGTTGACATTCTTTTTTGCTTTTGTTTTGCTTTTACAAAAGTGTATATATAATTCAGTTTAGTTTAGTCGATGGATCAACATCACGGCACACGGGTGTAACCCATAAGTGCTCCGTTCTCCTCCTAACTCAAACCTGAGTTTGGAGAAACTCAGCTCAGTGCACGAACTCCGTAGCACCGGCGATGATCCTGAAATACTTTGGGTAGATTTTTAATTCTAAATTTTGCCTGGACAGCGCCGTTAGGCTACTCTTTTTCGATTTCCAACTGCCAAGAGATTTTTTATGAGCACAACAATACATATGGGCGTCCGATCTCACTACCCAGAGACCAGGGGAAATTTTATTACTGGAACCCGGACACCATACCTCGAGACCACGCAGATCACTTCCCCCGTGTGTGTGTGTGTGTGTGTGTGTGTGTGTGTGTGTGTGTGTGTGTGCGTGCGTGCGTGCGTGCGTGCGTGCGTGCGTGCGTGGGTGCGTGCGTGCGTGCGTGCGTGCGTGGGTGCGTGTGTGTGTGTGTGTGTGTGTGTGTGTGTGTGTGTGTGTGTGTGTGTAAGTATATATATATAAGTATATATAATTCTGAAGTGTATAATATATTGAGTTTTATTTTGTTAAGTATGTATAATTTATCATTTACTGACTGATGAGCGAGAAGATTCAGGGAGGGTTACATAATTAAGAAACCTATGACAGGTCAAGCAAACCCGTAGGGAATTTACTTGATCCTAGAAAAATACTACTCATGAATCATGGCGGAAATTCACACAGACGTTGGAACTTCAATAACCCCTCCCCACGCCACCTAACGGCAGAAATGGGAGACAACAGCAATTTTTTTATGGATTATATAATATAATTTATATATTTTTATGTAGGTGCCCGATATATTAAAGGCATCTGTCATCTGTCTTCTATTATCTACAATCTATAATATCTTGAGGTACAGAGGGCGGGGGTCTTGAGCCTGACGAATTAAGGCTGACTGGCTAGTGCAGTCGTCGCGAACTGTGCAGGTTAGGGTTTTCTTTTTATCCCATAGATCCCGACAGAAAATCAAAAAAATCCACACCTTAGCGAGGATTGGAACCCGTGTCTCCCGGAGGAGAACTCGGCATTCTAGCCACTTGACTAGCCGCTTCTAATGTAAAGGCACCAGGTGCATGAACATGACTGGACCCTGGGGAACTGGTGAAGGATCGCTCATCTTTCCAACGGGTTGTTGGCACTCGCTGGCTTTGAACACAAGCGTAGTCCACACACTCTATACGTTAGTTAAACTGGATTAAATTTTTGCGCACGGATTAGCTTTCCATAATACCAGTGTCCCTCGACATCAGGCGAACCCACTCTGACTTCAGAGGTACTTGTAATTTACTCCCCCAAGTCAGGGAACGAGAAGTCAACATTTTAGTCCAACTGACCGGTGATTGGATGCGTTTCTTCTTTTCTTTACCCAAGATATTCTTAGAACTCGTCTATAACAATTATATTCAAATGCATTTATGCGCTGTTCAGCTTGTTTAGTAAGTGTCCATGTCTCACAGGCGTATTTTGCAATGGGAAAGATGCATGCTCTTAAAAATCTGATTTTTGTAGTTCTGTCTGTCCCGTATATATATATATATATCAAGCAATGAAATGACTGGAAATCTGGCTAATAAAATGGTGAATATAGCCTGCCATAGATATAACTGGGACATGTCTGGAAACATACTTTAGCTATATTAAGTGTAACATTTATTGAGAGTGTAGTTTAGGAAGAAGTGGCGAAGCGGTTACGGACGCAAACTCGGCATACTGCGTTCGAAACACAGCTGCGGGTGATTTGGCAGCAGACCGCCTTGCAGTAGTTTTCATACAATGGTATGAGTGCCTTTCGTTCAGAAAGCAATGGCAAACTTCTGAACGTAAACTTGCCAAGAATTAACAAACAGCCAAAAAATTATGGGTTTGGCTGCGACGTCCTGTCACGGGTATGCAACTAACTTTAGGAAGACATTCTTATTTGAGACAACATTGCAGTTATAGAAAAATTTCAAGCGAAGACAAAACAAAACAACACACACACACTTCTAATTTCGTGGTTAATGAATGCATGAAGTTTCTGGAATTCTCTGGCAGATTACGGTGGATCCACGGAGAGGCAAGTACATGGCCTGTACCCTGCTGTACCGAGGAGATGTTGTACCGGGAGATGTCAACTCCGCCATCGCGACCATCAAATCCAAGAGAGCAGTCCAGTTTGTGGATTGGTGTCCCACTGGATTTAAGGTAGTTTGTGGGTTGATGTCCCACTGGGTGTAATGTAGTTTGTGGACTGGTGACCCACTGGGTTTAAGGTAGTTTGAAAAGCTGCGAAATTTATTGAAGGTTTTTTTTGGTATAACATATACACGCGTCTCTCTCTCTCTCTCTCTCTCTCTCTCTCTCTCTCTCTCTGTCTCTCTTTCTTTCTTTCTCTCTCTCTCTCTCTCTCTCTCTCACACACACACACACACATACACATACTTTCTCTCTCTCTCTTCCACATTGGACTGATTTTTGCGTGTGGATTAGCTTTCCCTCTTAGTATTACCAGTGTCCCTCGCCATCAGGTCACTTTCTGAGGCATTTGTAATTGACATCTCCAAGTTAAGGACGAGAGGTCTTCGTAAATTCAACTCACCGATGTAGGGAGAGAACCTACTAATTTGCTATCAGCGTACCGGAAGTTCAAGACCGAACGCTCTTTCGACCACGCAACTCTCTCTCTCTCTCTCTCTCTCTCTCTCTCTCTCTGTGACTCTCTTTCTCTTCTCTGTGTGTGTCTCCATTTCTCTTTCTGACTGTCCGCTGCCTGTCTGTCACTAAATCGATTATATATATATATATATATATATATATATATATATATATATATATATATATATATATATAGAGAGAGAGAGAGAGAGAGAGAGAGAGAGAGAGAGAGAGAGAGAGAGAGAGAGAGAGAGAGAGAGAGAGTTTAACTCGAAGTGTCACTCCTGTTGCCGGATTTCCTCTCTCTGTTGGCCGAAGTCAGAGCGGTCTTGTAAGGGTTTGCTTTGGATCTCCACATTTGCAAGTCTGTCAACCAGTGAGTCCCATTCGGTGGAGGTCTGACGTTCAAGTCACTCTTCTCATGACAATGCTTGAGACAGGGGAACTTGCGACGGATCGGGAGTCTTTCAGGCCAGCTGTGATAAGAGCCACGTTCTGCAAAGGACTTGCGACATGATGGTAGTGGCCAGTGGAAGCGAATATACATCTAAGCACTTTATACCCTTGTGTCACTGGGAGATGGTATATAAAAAAACACATTTTGTTGCGTATCCCGTACGGAACGTTGCAGTCAACACCAGCATTTTCAGCTGCTGTTGATGTACTAGGCAAGTGTTACGTTCAGTAGTTGCCATTGCTTTCTGAACGACCGGCCCCTATATCTTTTTCGAAAAAACCAGCACCACTGTTTCGAACCCGGGTATACGGGCTCACAAACCGCGTTCGCAAGCCCTTAGCCACAGAGACCGGTAGATGGTATATAGCAGTGTTTTATACTGTTGTGTCACTGGGGTGGGTATACAACTATGTTTTACACTGTTGTACTGAAGGCAATGAGTAGGTCTCTACTGTTTTATACCGTTGTACTGAAGGCAGAGTAGGTCTCTACTGTTTTATACTGTTGTACTGAAAGCTGTGTGTAGGTCTCTACTGTTTTATACTGTTGTACTGAAGGCAGTGGGTAGGTCTCTACTGTTTTATACTGCTGTACTGAAGGCTGTGTGTAGGTCTCTACTGTTTTATACTGCTGTACAGAAGGCTGTGCGTAGGTCTCTACTGTTTTATACTGTTGTACTGAAGGCTGTGTGTAGGTCTCTACTGTTTTATACTGCTGTACTGAAGGCTGTGCGTAAGTCTCTACTATTTTATACTGCTGTACTGAAGGCTGTGTGTAGATCTCTACTGTTTTATACTGCTGTACTGAAGGCTGTGTGTAGGTCTCTACTGTTTTATACTGCTGTACAGAAGGCTGTGCGTAGGTCTCTACTGTTTTATACTGTTGTACTGAAGGCTGTGTGTAGGTCTCTACTGTTTTATACTGCTGTACTGAAGGCTGTGCGTCTCTACTGTTTTATACTGCTGTACTGAAGGCTGTGTGTAGGTCTCTACTGTTTTATACTGCTGTACTGAAGGCTGTGCGTAAGTCTCTACTGTTTTATACTGCTGTACTGAAGGCTGTGTGTAGGTCTCTACTGTTTTATACTGTTGTACTGAAGGCTGTGTGTAGGTCTCTACTGTTTTATACTGCTGTACTGAATGTAGTGGGTAAGCTCCTTTTTGGCGTTATACTTCAGTGCATGACAGAGCGACAATACACCCTATGTAACAGAGAAGATATTAAGACTTAAGACAGGCTTGTCTTCTGTATTTCTCTGATAGTTGTAGTGAGGGAGCCGCAGTATCCCAGTGGCTAGACACTTGCCTGCTCATGTGGTGATCATGGGTTCCATCCGCATCGGGGCATATTCGAATTTTAAAATGTTTACCTAAGCTCCCAGGTCGACACTAAAACAGGCATCAGGAAATGTCGTGGGAAGTAAAGGCAGCCCATGTGACACTGGCCCCATCACCCAACCAGTGCCGAATGTTCTAGAAACTTATGGGTTTTGCACCACATGCCCAGTGTGTCGTGTAGAGGGTCATTATTTATACTTAGCTGTCAGTGATGTCTGAGTCAGATATGACTTAGCTATCGTATTATAGTAGACGACACTACCTTCTTTCTGTTGGCGCCGAATGTTGGGTCTTAGTCAGATATGACTTAGCTATCGTATGACAGTAGACGGTACTACCATCTTTTTGTTGGCGCCGAATGTTGGGTCTTAGTCAGATATGACTGAGCTATCGTATGGCAGTAGATGGTACTACCTTCTTTTTGTTGGCGCCGAATGTGGGGGTATTAGGCTGCATGGGCAACACATTGTCTCTACAATTTAGACCAGACTTTATATTATCGGTTCCATTTATTATGCCTTGTTTGGAGCACCGTGTACCGACGAGCTCAAAAAGAGCCAAACCTGAGTCTAGTGCTTCCAGTCTAACGCGGACAAGGCCCAACATTCGTATCTGAATACGATCAGCGTTGCCAGTAGTGGGTTGTGCTCAATCTTCAAACCTCAAATCCCGAAACAACCAAATAAATCAAACAATTGTCTGTCAAGACGGCAGGGTGGCAGTGTCAGTGATGCATTACAGTCTTAACCTGTTGTTGATTTCTTCCAACTCCAGGTGGGAATCAACTACCAGCCTCCGACTACTGTCCCTGGGGGAGATCTGGCTGCCGTGCCCCGCGCCGCTGTCATGCTGACCAACACAACAGCCGTTGCTGAAGCTTGGGCCCGGCTGGACCACAAGTTTGACCTGATGTACGCCAAACGGGCCTTTGTCTTTTGGTATGTTGGAGAAGGCATGGATGAGTCCGAGTTCATCGAATCCAGAGTGGATATGGCAGCTCTGGAGAGGGATTATTACGAGGTTGGGATACCATCGAAGTGATGTTGACGTAGTCAGCACATCAACACGTTCATCTGCTTGCCGGCTATCTCTTTCAGTTCCAGAAGGCATAAAAAAATTGCCCAGAAGGAGATCATGTCCATTAACAACACCATCATTTTATGTCATGCATTTAAGCATGGGCGGCCATGTTTCGCCGTCTCACACTAGAGTCGTGGATCAGCTCTGTGTTCCTATTTCGAATACGTCATGTAGTCAATCAATGTAGATATTTAACTTTCTGCCTTCCCTTGTTTCTTTCCCCTCAATCAAGCCAGTTGTCAACAAGTTCTCCAGTGTATTTCGTCACATAGTGTGCCCAAAAAACCTTAAATGTCCATCTTGTTCCTCTTCTAATTTCCCTAATCATTTTACGGTTTTCATTTGTTTCTTGTAGGACTTGCTTATTGGTTTTCTGTCTGGCATTCTTTGAATTTTCCTTAGAAACCACATTTCCACTGCCATTAGATGCATTTTTTCCCCAGCTTGTCTGCTCATTGTCCACATTTCACATCTATACAAAAGTACATGTTCTATGTAGCACTTCAATACTTTTTCTCGTTGGAACTGACTTTTTATTGGTCACTATGTTTTCCATCTTGCAAAAGGCGCAGCTTTGCTATGACAATTCTTGTTATAATCTCTGTATGTCTGTTTTATACTGCTGTACTACTGGCGACGGTTATATATAAGTTGCATATCCTTTACAGGACGTGGCAGTCAACCCCAGCATTATTTAGCTGTTTGTGATTTTGTGGCAAGTTTACGTTCAGTAGTTTGCCATTGCTTTCTGAACGACCAGCACTCATACCATTGTATAAAAATAAACGCAAGGCGGTCTGCTGCCAAATCGCCCACAGCTATGTTTCTAACGCAGTATGTGGGATTACAAATTGCGTCTGTAACTCCTTCGCCACAGAGCAACATATTTTTAGTACACAAACGTTGGTATAATTATATGATTCCCGCCATATGAAAGCCCTATTACTGCGGTCCAGTTCTCTTGTACAGATTCAGTGCTAAACAAAGAGTAAGTTTGGACTCTTCGCTGGCTGTTGAACGAGGGGACGGAGCACGTATGGGAATGTCCTGAGTGCAGTGATGTCAGTTCTTAACTCAACTTAAATCAACAACTCAACTGGACCAAACAAAAATGGATGGCTGAGAATGGGAAGTAGGGGTGTGTCTCAGTTATGCCTTAAAAGTTGTTTATCTGGTAGCAGACATGTATTATATATCAACATAAAGGAGGTTGCATAAGATAAACAACTGTATATAAGCCTATGGCAGATACAGTAAGTCACTTAAGACGATTAACCATCCCATGGCAATGAATCAGTTAAATGAGAAAACCTCTGTTAGCTTCTTGGTCTTGTTTAGATTTCAAGTGTAATTTATGTACAGACCAAATGGTTTGGTCATATAACTAGGCTACCAACTAACAGTATACCACAACAATCAACGATGTACAGACTAACTGGAACAACAAGAGGCCGACCATGCAAACCATGGACAGAAGGAATAACAATCTCGATATATGAAGCCCTTAAACAAGCACTTTCCCTCTGTTTATGCTTCACATCGACACCGCAAGGTTCAAGAGGAACAAGATGAGATGAGATGAGTGTAGTAAAGGTTCACAATCATGCATCACAGTACGCTTGTTCCTGCAGCCCGGAACTGTCATTTGGAGGTGACAGGTTCGAACCCTGGTCAGTAACTATAACTTGTTGTTGTTGTCTAGTGTGTCCTCAAGTTTCTACTTCTATCAGCACCAAACAATACATGCATGTTTATATATGAACTGCCGTTGAAGTCCCGGTAACACACGTGTGATTGAAAAAATAGCAACAATCTAACTATAAACAGAATTGTAATTATCATCCTCATTATGAGCCCCGGCTAGCTGGAGTAGGCATTCATATCACTTCACAGATCTCAGTATTTGGTGTTCTGGATCAACTCTGCTGATGATATTCCTCCATGCCACTGTCTGTCCATCCAGCATCATTTATCTTCGTCAACTTCTGCTCCCCTTGATATTTCCAGTGGTCTCGAGGTTATCTAATGCCTCTCTTCTTATCACATGACCAAAGAGAGCTGTTTGAACAACTGTCATCAATATGATTATCCCGCCATTTGTAATCGTGACGGAATCAATAATGTGGACTAATGTTCACTCATCGTGATTTCAACGGTATTTATTAGCAGTAATAATCCCTATCAAACTACTGAGCATAATCGTGCCAAGAAATTAACAATCAGCTGAAAGATGCTGATGTTGACAGCGATGTCATGTAAAGCTGTATGTTGATTTCTTGGCAAGATTACGCTCAGTAGTTTGCCATTGATTTCTGAGCGGCCGGCTCACATACCCTGTAAGTTACCGATGCGATTCGAACCACTGCTGATTCAAACCGTCATCACGTTACCAACGAAAGTATACGAGATTACGGAGAAAAGTCATAACCTCTAAGCCACGAAGCCGGCAAACTACCTTTACCATCTGTATTTACCAAGCATATGTACACATACGACATTTATCATCAATATTACCCAAGTGTACATATTTTCCCCTCTATCATCTATATTTACCAAGTGTACATGTACAGTCAGTATCATCTATATTAAGTAAGTATGCATATATTACCTCCAACAACTGTATTAACCAAGTATAGATATATGGTCCGTACATCGGTCTCTGTGGCTAAGGGCTTGCGAACGCGGTTTGTGAGCCTGTATACCCAGGTTCGAAACATAGCGGTGATGGTTTTTTCAAAAAAGGTATAGGAGCCGGTCGTTCAGAAAGCAATGGCAAACTACTGTACGTAAAATTTCCCCAGGAATCACGAACAGCGAAAATGCTGGGGTTGACTCCTACGTCCTGTGAAGGACATGCAACTTAATTTTTTTTTTTTTTAGATATATGCCATTTATCTCTATCTATATTTACCAAGTGTGTACATATCTTTATCATTTATATATTAATAAAGTGTGAATATTCCCTTTATCATCTATATTAACCAAGTGTGCATATATTACTTTTATCATCTACATTAACCAAGTGTACATATATAATTTTTCACATCTTTAAATAATCTTATATACATCTATTTGTTCTGACAATTATAGCCACCTTATGTAAATATACTGCCTCTGATGGTTACAATAATCTGATGCATATACAATATCTCTGACAACCATTCTAATCATGTGGACATATAGTTTACACCTATTTAATATACACATAGGCTACTATTGACAAATATATGTTGCGTATAGTATTACTTTTGATACATATATGTTGTGTATAGTAGTACTTTTGACACATATATGTTGTGTATTGTATTACTTTTGACACATATATGTTGTGTATTGTATTACTTTTGACACATAAATGTTGTGTATTGTATTACTTTTGACATATATATGTTGTGTATTGTATTACTTTTGACATATATATGTTGTGTATTGTATTACTTTTGACATATATATGTTGTGTATTGTATTTCTTTTGACATATATATGTTGTGTATTGTATTACTTTTGACATATATATGTTGTGTATTGTATTACTTTTGACATAAATACGCCGTGTACAGATACCAACCATGTGCATATATATTACCTATGACACTTATAACAATCGCATGTACATATATGAGCAGCACGCCGCAGTAGCACAGTGGCTAACATGCTTGCTTGACAATTCCGTGGTCATAGATTTGATTTTACATTGTGGGGGGAGTTTTAAAACTGGACCCGAGCTCCCAGGTTGACCCAGCCTGAAATGGGTGCTTGAAAATGTCTGGGGAAGTCAAGGTGATACTGGCCACATCTCCTGACCTACCCAGCGCCAGCCCCTTCTCTTCATCTCTTGATTCACATGTGTTTATCTAGTTCTCTCCGTGAGTTCCACATTTGTGATTCTGTCATATAATGTTAGTCCTAGTTTACATGCATCTCACTTCATTAAATTTGTATTATCATTAGCTCTTCTCTGTCTCACTTTCTTATTTTGTTTCCCCCTTCGCTCGCTTTGAACTCAAGCGTAGTCCATACATCTGCTACTAATTTTAGTGAACTGGACCGATGTTTGCATGTGGATTAGCTTTCCCTTTTACTTGTGTCCCTCGCTGTCAAGTGAACCCACTCCGACTTCAGAGGTACTTGTAATTTACACCACCAAGTCAAGGAAGAGAAGTCAACATTTCAGTCCAGCTGACTGATGTAGGGCAGTGGGATCAAATGTTGATTTCACAGATTTGTGTTCAAGCACCAAAATGATAAAGGGACAGGCTTTGCAATATCAGAACAGTCCAACAGATTCTCAGAAATAACAAGAGAAGATTGGCTGAACAGACAGGCAAAGGAAACGACATGATAAACTTTCTTTTTTAACAAAATGCAGCAACCAAAATTGAATTACAACAAAAATGGCCGTAGCAGAAAAAAAACAGAGCTGAACTTTTCAGTTTCGAACAATAAGTAAGTAAAAGACCCTTTACCATGCCTTATGGTGCACTGGGCAAATTGCTAAACCCACATCTGTATAGACCACAGCACTCAGAGGTTGATGTGGTATATATCACGTTGGCTACCTTCACTTTCCCATGGCATTTCCTGGTACCCATTTTTAGACTGGATCGACATGGAAGTCCTGGTCAATATTTAACATCTACCATGATATGGATTCAAATCCCTGAAGGCAAGTAACCTTAATGTTACTACGGCTCCCAGTTTTGAATGGGCCATGCTAGAATCAATAGCCATCTAAACTGCATCAATTCCTGATATGCATCCTTGGGCAGGCACTTATCTTTGTGAAACCATCAAATACCTTCTCTTCAAGCACCCCATTCTTTAAAACATCAGGGAAAAGCTACCCCAGCTGTCTCCAAGAGTTACTCACTCTTTGAATCACTAGAAAAACTGCAGTGACCTGCATCTTCATAAGAATGGCATTGGGCTGCCATAGGTAGACAGCTGAGTAGTACTGGGAACATCTCACCTACAGCAAGAACAACAACAACAACTGCCCTGACCTCTCATTGTCTCTCCCTGTCTTTTCTAAGCCTATGGTATACTCTACAACTTTATTATGTTTGAGAATTATATTGATTCTGGTTTAAAACAAACAATAAACTGATAGAAATAATATGCGTATTGGTTGTTTGTGTTAGTATGAAAATCATGATACAATGTTGGTAAGAGGCATTGGCAAAGAGTAATGAATTCTTCATCGTTGTCTTCATCACCTCTCCCTTTTTCTCCACCTCATTAACCTTCTTTTCATCTTCCTCCCCCCTGTCTCCTGTTCCCACAGACAACTTTAGCACATAAGACACAACAGAAACAAAACAAGAGTTTTCACAATCAAAAAACAGACTGATGGAATATCTCAGTATGTGAAGACAACCTTGTATGAAGCACATGTCAACATTTACTCAGATATCTTTTCTTTTCTTAACTTGACTTTGAAAGGCAAAACACTGATAAAGATAAGAAGGAAAATAAATCGACTCGTGGAAGAAGCTAAGTAGCATAGAAAGAACAGATATGGTATTTATATTAGATTTCAAGAGTATTGTACTTCTTCTTCTTCAGCATTCCGAGCAATTTAGGTTCTTTGCTGCAGATACAATCCGTCTCCATTCGTCTCTTTGGTTGACCCTCTCTTGCCAGTCGTTGATTCCAAGTGCTTGTGGGTCTGTATGTATATTATCTCTCCACCGTCTTCTTGGTCTACCTCGGGGTCTACGGTCTTTTATTTCCTGAGTGTAAGCGAGTTTTGTTTCCCTATTATCTTCCATTCTTTCTATATGCCCCAGCCATTGTAGTCTATTAGCCTTCATGATACCAGTGATTATTGTACACTGGTGTAAAGCCAAGTCTACATCACATGAGTCCCCACACCAAGCAATAGAACAACATACATCATTAACTGATCAAGTGTCAAACAAAAAGCACGTTTGCACCAAACATGGTGCACAATGAAATAAAACAAGTATTATAATGTAAATGTCCATTCCCTGAGCATTACATTTGCAGAAAGATACCACAAAACTAAACACATAACACATTGATCCTAGTACTGCGTTATATCATCCTTCTGTCCAAATGGGAGGTCACATTTGGTGATATATTATCCTTCATCACTTAATCAGCTAGTACAAGTCTTCACTGTCACAAACACTGTCATTTCCCGCCAATATAGTACCTTGCGGTGTATGGCAGGGGGGGTCTTGAGCCTGAGGAATTAAGGCCGCCTGGCTAGTGCAGTCGTCGGGAACTGTACAGGTTTTTCTTTTCGCCCTCGACAGAAAAAAACTCCATACCTTACAGAGGATTTGAACCAAAGAAAGCTGTTTGAACAACTGTCACCCGAGGGAAAAATCGGCATTCTAGCCACTCGGCCAGCCGCTCCTCACAAAATTTAACTGACATCACAAGTTTGACTCAACAACACATTTATCTACAAGATCGGTTATTTACAACAAACGACAAATTACTGGCACAATGGAATATATTCATTATGAAAAACATATATAGTAATTATACACAAATTTTATACATTAAATATGTTTTAACATTTTGTTTTCAGTAATCAGAAAGTTAGTTGCATGTCCTTTACAGAACAATGCAATCAACCCCAGCATTTATTGGCTGATTGTGATTTACTAGGCAAGTCTAGTTCAGTAAAGTTTAGTAGTTTGCCATTGCTTTCTGAATGGCCTGTCTCAAAACATGGAAATCAGTACAAAACAATTTGCTTCCAAATTGCCCATACTGATTTCAAGCCTCATCTTTGTAAACTTTGTACGTCAGGGAAAAAATATGAAATTAAATTATAAGCTTAATCTTTATTAAAGTTAGTTTCATATCCTTTACAGGACGTTTGCAATCAACACCAGCATTTTTTGCTGCTGTTGATGTCTTGGAAAGTATACGTTCAGTAGTTTGCCATTGATTTCTGAACGACTGGCACCCATCTATTTCATTAAATATCAGCTCAATGTGGTCTGCTCCCAAATCGCGCGCAGCTGTGTTTCCAATGTGGGTATACAGGGTCATGAACCGCATCCGTAACCCCTTAGCAACGGAGACTGACTATATTGTAATAATCTTTATTACAGTGGCTTAAATGCCTGGCAGTGCTTTATATAGGGACTTGTTTCTTAAGATCAGGCTTGTCTGTCTGGTTTGATCCTACTTGAATTTGGAGTTCTATGTATTTATTTATTCAGTTTGGTAACTGAAAGCATTTGTTAAAACCATAAATTTAACACATGTCCATCTATAGAAACAAATATCCACATAAATTAAAGAAAAACACAATTTACTTATACGGACGATGGTGGGAAAACAATAATTGTTTTTCCAGTTGATATGTTGTAGCTGTGATTAGCTATAGTCAAGATTACATTCGTTAATGTTTTTTCCCGATGCTCTATGATGAATTTTGTGTTTTATGACTATAATGATAATAGGCAAGCATCAAAGCAGTAAAAAAAAATTGGACTTGTCATGGGTGGCACTTGAATTTATAAACAGCCACATGTGGCATTTGGTCTGCATGTATGACATGCCTGGATAAGAGAAATTAAAAACAAATTGGCAAAAAGATAAATGAGACAAATTATTGTGTTATATTGTACCATAAGACAAAAATATAGTAGATGCAAAAAGTTAAATATACAAAATTCATAATTTTTATTTGAGCAGTTTTACTAGAGCAGACCACTTATGGCTCATGTGTTACTGCGGCCCATTAGGGAAGCAAAAAATTTGTAACACTAACCTAGCATGCATGTTGCAAGAGGCAAGAAAGAAAGTTTGGCATAAGACTGGTTTTCTCATTCTGTCAGAAAAAAACTGGCTGCAAAATGCGATCAATCATGAACACGTTAACAAGAGGCTTGGTGTAAACTGGTTGAGGGTGTGTCCTCCATTGGGAAGTGAAAGGCAGAAGCAGAAACAGACATTTTGATGTTCATCTCCATTTGTATCCATTGGGTTAGATTTACAAAACTTAAAATTTAGTGTACTGGCTAAAAGAAACAACTATCTATTCACAAGCTTAGTTTTATGAGTGAATGTTGGGTTATGATTCTGGCCAATGCTCTGAACTCAGAGGAAAGGCCAGACGGACACATAATCATAATGCTATTGGTATCATTACTATAGGAACTTTTCTGTGGCATGCAAGCTCTAAAGCTCTTAACTTGTTTAGTCTTGACTGGTAATAGTAATTTAAAGTTAATTAAATAAGATCTACTTCTACTTGGAAATGTCAAAACATGGATTACTGGAAGTGATTTATTGAAATAATGGACAGTGTTTAGTGTAGGATAGCCTAGCATATGTTACCACAGCATCTAGTCTGAGAATGGAGGGGGAGGCAGACACTACAGCGTTCTATTGGCTGGAGGACAAATCACACACACATATCGTGACTGTAACAGATTCACAGAGCCAGCTAAGACAGGTTAAGACAGGCATTCTTCGTGGAGAGTGGCACGCTTCAATAAAAAAATAAAAAATAGGGAGCGTTTGTTAGATCTTTTCCTCAGGACATGCTGGTATGGTGGGCAATGATTAGACTGGGGTTTGCACCGCTGGGTAGGTAATTGGTGCATGATAAGGCAGACATGTCAGGGCCCTTTGGGATCATATGTATAATGTGGAGGAACAAATAAATCATCATTGCCTCGTGAGAATGGTTCTGCAGGAAATGACCAGAGTATCTGGCCGACACTCAGCACTCTGAGGAAAATCCAGATGGACACATAATCCTGTAGTGGTACCTTTAGTAATAGAACAATAGTATGAGTTGGGTAAATACTCTAAATTATAAATGTTTATATCCCCTCTGACATGTCTCCACTGGCTGTTGAAGAAGATGGAGCATGTATGGAAATGTCCTGGGTGCTGTAATTTCAGTTCTTGAGTCAACTCAACTTGTATAAGTTAATTCATTTTCATTATAACTCAATTTTTAGAAATAATGAACTAGAGTCCGTGCAATATATTTAACTTAATCGGCTTACTGAAGCCAAGTGAAGTTTGGCCAGTTTAAAGAAATTTTTGAGCCAATTAAAGTGGTCCATGGTAAATTAAGAATAAATAAAAATGAGATCTTAAGTTGTCTTCTTCATTCTCCTGAGTTGGATGTAAGTCAGGAAAAACAGGCAAAAGGAATATAGAAGAAGTGCTGTGTAATTACGCCAGAGGTCCCAAGGTTCCTTGTAGTCAATCTGCTGCATCTCCAGGTAGAAATTTCCGCTTTGGCTGTTAGGAAAAATTAATGACAACAGATGAATGATAAAACTGATAATGAGGACGAGATTATTAACACTACTTAACTAACAGATTGTGGATTGAATTCAGTACTGATAAAACTGAAAATGAAGATGAGATTATTAATACCAGTAAACTAACAGATTGTGGATTGAATTCAGTACTGATAAAACTGATCATGAAGATGATATTATTAACACTATTTAACTAAAAGATTGTGGATTGAATTCAGTACTAATAAAACATGATAAAGATGAGATTAATAACACTACTGAACTAACAGATTGTAGATTGAACTCAGTACTTACATTTTAAATGCTTTGAAATGTTTATATTGAAATGTGTAAACTGAAATGTTTATACTGAGATATTTATGTTTAAATGTTTATACTGAATGTTTATATTGAAATATTTATATTGACTGTATGGTAAAGTAAATAAAGGACCCTTTTATATGCCTTAAGTCTCATTAGGTATATGGTGCAAGACATATATTTTTATAGACCAATCGTCACATCGTGGGTGATGTGGTCAGTATCATATCAGCCGCCTTGACTTCCTAAGATAATTCCTGGTAGCCATTTTTAGGCTGGATCAACCTGGGATTCCAGGTCATTTTAAAAAACATTTTTGCCTTAAAGGGAATCCCAATAAAGAACCACCTGGCTGGCTGGAAAGTGAGCTAGCCATCTAGTTGTCATAACTCCCGCTGTTTAATATAGGACAGTGATATGTTAGGACATTAGTAAATGTTAGGACAGTAATATTAGTTAGGATTGTAGTACAAGGTTAGGAAAGTAGCCTGGGTTTAGGAAAGTATCGTAAGCTAGAAAAGTAGTATATAGATTAAGAATTTGATTCTGAAATAGTAGTCTTAAGTTTTGAAAGTAGTGTCTTAGAGATGCAGTATAAGTTGGTAAAGTAGCTTAAGTTAGCTAAATAACCTTAGTAAGGAAAGCAGTCTAAATCAAGAGAGGAGCCTAAGTTATGAAATACCTTAGTGGAAGATAACCTTAGTTAGGAAATTAGTGTAGTTAAAGAGGTATTCTAAGCAGCCTTAGAACATAAACCTAAATCTGAAAAGTAGCCCAGGTTAGGAAATTAGTGTAAATTCACATAGTACTATACGTTAAAATAGTAACAAAAAGTAGGGCAGTAATAAAACAGTATAATAGTGACAGTGAAGAAAGTTGTGTTAGTATATACAAAAATAGCTACTCTAGAGATTATAATATAGTTCAACCAAGTGTATCTTTTATCTTTGTGTTCTTCATGTTCTGTTTCATGTATGAAATGCACCTTTTTCTGTAGATTATGCAGGTTTTCAGCGAGTTTGATATGACATGATGTACCTGTCTTAAGACTGCAAAACCTGACATGACATGACATACCAGTCTTCTGATTGAATAACCTGACATGACATGCCAGTCTTAGCAATGAATAACCTGACATGACACCAGTTTTAGCTCTGAATAATCTGTCATGACATGACAGCACTATTTATACTAAATAACTTGACATGACATGACATACCAGTCTTAGGATCAAATAACTTGACATGACACATGTCATAGGACTGCACAACCCTACATGACATGACATACCAGTCTTAGGTTTGAATAACTTGACATGACATACCAGTCTTAGCATTGAATAAACTAATGTGACAGTCGTAAAATGATCTCTAAGCAATGGATAGGCTTGATATTGGTTGACAGAACTTACCATGTGACGTTACTACAGAACTGTCTGTCTTTGAACTCATTTATGTACAATATCTGAAATTTAAGAAACAAATCAGTATTTAGCATCAGTATAATTTAGACTTGACTTATAAAGGGTGGGAAAGCTGCTAGTCCAGATAGTATCCCAGCAAAGGGTATTAAAACTAATGTAAACACTCCCAACAAAATTACTGCATAAATTATTTAACAGAATCTGGGAAACTGAAGAAATACTAGCAGACTGGAGAGACAGGTATTTGGTAAAGCTGTCACAGACCTACAGAAGTGAAAATTATAGTTATAATATTGTTGTCTGTTCCTGGGAGAATATTAAGTAGGATCTTATTTGATTTTAACATTAAATCAAAACCACTGTATGGATCAGAAACATGGATAGTGACTAAAATTATTACAAATAATCTGCAAACATTCATTACTTGGTGTCTGCATAAAATAGAAGAATGAAAATGATATGATAGAATCACCAATGTGGAGCTCATGGAGAGAACTAGATAAATACAGTGAGTCAAGAGGTATTGACAGGATGCTGGCGCTGGATAAAACATACATTTTGAAAACTAGAGAATAGTTAACTAGAAAGGCCTTTATCTGGAATTCACAGAGTGAAAGAAATAGAAGAAGACCCAAAAAGCACATGGAGAAGAGAAGTTGAGACAAATTAATAATATGTCGAGAACATGGGCAGAGCTGCATGGGATAGCTAAGGATAGGGCGCCAATGGGGAATAAAGGACAAAAGTAAAAGAAGAAGAAAATAAATTAGCTTTGTTTATATCTGCAAATTGTAAAACTTACCGCTAATCCATATTTGAAAAGACTGAGATATTGTGCCCAGTGCAACCATGGACCTATAGAGTCTAACTGGATCAAGAACCCTCCAAACAACTGCAATAAAAAGAATTAAATGGCATTCACGGTGAACCTTACATCTGATTTACCAAAATAAGCAATGATAACCTCAAGCAGATAATGACCAAATGGATGCAAAGTATTCAAACAACTGCAAAGTGTTCTCCAAAGAACTGCAATAAAAATAATAAACTGGCATTGATTGTGAACCATACATGTCATTTAACAAAATAGGTAATGGTAACCTCATAACGAGAAAAAGAGTGTTGAGGGGATATATAGAGCCTGTTCTTTTGTATGGATGTGAAACTTGGACAATGTGCAGTCAAGCTGTAAAACATCTGATGGCTGCAGAAATGTGGTTTCTGAGGAAAATGCAAAGAATACCATGGACAGACAGAAAGACCAATGACCAAGTACTACAGGAGAGAAATGAAAATCGCAAATTGATTAGAGAAAGTAGACGTAGACAGGAAAAATTGTTTGGACATGTTATGAGAAGAAATGGATTGGAGAACTTAGTGACAACTGGCAAGATCGAAGGGAACAGACCAAGTGGAAGACTGTGAGGAAAATACCTGGATGGCTTGGCCACATGGCATGGATGAGACAGGAACACTGAGCAGATCCACGACGCTGGTGATCGAGTGAAAGGTGAGTCATGACCGCCAACGCTTTCCGGCATGGCACATGATTGATTGAACCTCAGATAATGTCAAAATGGATGCAACATGGTCTTCTTCTTTTCATCTCCCAGTGGAGCATAGGTCTTCAACCAACTCACACTGAGCCTTTTAAATACTTGAATATGATTGGCTGGATATTGTAGCTAAAGTTTTCTGTGGGTTGAGGTGGCCATTCTCACACCAGAGGTGGCCATTCTCACACCAGAGGTAGCCATTCTCACACCAGAGGTGGCCATTCTCACACCAGAGGTGGCCATTCTCACACCAGAGGTGGCCATTCTCACACCAGAGGTGGCCATTCTCACACCAGAGGTGGCCATTCTCACACCAGAGGTGGCCATTCTCACACCAGAGGTGGCCATTCTCACACCAGAGGTGGCCATTCTCACACCAGAGGTGGCCATTCTCACACCAGAGGTAGCCATTCTAACACCAAACCTCCTTTGATGCCTCTTACGACATGCAGTGTTACAGTATTACTATTACTTGCTTCCCTTACGGGGCTCAAGATAGGCGATGCAGAAAAGCATCAAAGGAACTTTGAGAAACAACATGAATGTGGCTTTCTGGATCACCGGTTCCCACTGTGTATCCACTTCAATCAATCAATCAATCATGTGCCATGCCGGAAAGCGTGGGCGGTCATGACTCGCCATTTCACTTGATCACCAGTGTCGTGGATCAGCTCAGTGTTCCTGTCTCGTCTAGTATCCACTTCAAGGGGCATATAAGACATGATAAGAGTTGACTCTTTTCTGTATAAAATCATGGATAGATGATTGCAACTCTGAATATTGTTGATGTATTGTGGGGAATTCACATTGGTTAAAAAAGTTAGTTGTATGTCCTCTACAGAACATTGCAATCAACCCTAGTATTTATGGCAATAACTCCACATAGCTTACTGAAATAGTGCTAACAGAAAATAACGTTTTATTTAAGATGATAAAAGTGGGGATTGTTTTCATCTACCTGGGCTGCCAGGTTGGCCCAACCTAAAAATGAGTACCAGGAACTTTTCTGGGAAGTAACGATGGCTGGCGTGGTGCTGGCCACATTGCTCGATGAGTGCTGACTGGTCTTTAAAATATGAGTCTAGCACCATATACCCTATAAGCCTCATGGAGTAGAAAAGGGTCTGTTTTTAAAAAACATCTTTTTCGTTCTGCAGAAGTCAGATGTGTCGGCCGAAAAGCACAAGTATTGCAGCTCTGCTGCAAACAGACACAACACAAATACTGTATGTCCCAAAAAACACTCCGGACGAAAGCAGAAAAAACGAAATCTTTTGTATTTACTTACCTAATCCATGACTGCATTCATTTTTGCAAGGTCTTTTAAACATTTATGAAAGACAGGTTGCGCAACCACTTATCTTAAATGTGCTTGTTCTTGAGCTCTTTGACTCAATGGTAAGTCCTCTGGAGTGAAGTCAGAAGGATCAGCTGTTGCTTTGGAGTTAACATTGAACTATGACAGAACTCTAGATTTTTGGCTCCTTCTTATAGATTCAAAACAATGAACTCCCTTAGTGAATTCAAACACAGAAGCCACAAACTATATGTTGCATGATTTATTGCCTGACATATTTCGCTGTATCTCGTCAGATGCATACTGCAGAGTTATGTATAATGTTAAGTGAATAAATGAACAATGCTTAAGCTGAAACTTATGACTGTATTTTAATTGCTTCAGCCTAAGTATAATTCATTTATTCACTTTAGATGATATATAAGCCTGCAATTTGCACCTGATGAGATGTAGCAAAATATGTCAGGCAATTATTTGTCGCTTCTGTGTTGAAATTCTTCTTATAGTCCATACCATGTGGCATTGGTGATCATATCTGTTCACAGCATTCCATCACGTCTACTGTCAGTCATTTCTAATACAGATGTTTCTCCATGCAGTGATGTCAAACTGTCCAGTATCTTCTCTCTCAGTATTCCCCTGCCTCATCTCCACTTAAACTTTCCTCTTGTCACGATGTGCTCCAGCTTTCCCTTTCCCATGACGTGCCCAAAGAATGAACAGCTTCTTCTGGTGTGAACTTACTTCTGATTTGAATAGCCAGTTCTCTTTGAGAGTTAACTTCCTTTAAGATTTCATTAACCTTTTCATCCATCCATTTTGTTCTCAAGATTCTTCTGTAAAACTACACCTCCTTAGCTTCTACATAATTTCTTACTAGTATTTTATTGTTCATGATTCACTTCTAAATATTAGGTACTACATTTTCAGTTACCGAAAGTTGCCGCGATGTTTCAAACGGCGATTTACGTTTTCTTGTTATTGTTCCCCGGTATTAAGGATATATATAGTACTCGTTATATAGACATTGCCGCTTGATTTAGTATAAATAATTAAATTGAGCATCCATTCTTACGCGTACTGTGAAATTTTCAAATATTTTAGTCGACGGAGTCATCCCAAACAGAAATTATTAAGATTGTATGCTAAGATGCGTCATGTTAAATTTCAATGGCGGGAATACAACGGTTTTCTGTGTCATAATACAGCGATGATAATTTAATATTCTTATGGATTATTCAGAGCGACGAGATTATAATGATGCACGTTTGCATTCACCACCCATTCTAGTATTTAAGAGTGGAGGAAGAGGCTGGAGGAAGAGGGAGTTTGAGGTTTTCATTTGAATTTTGCGTTCAAAATAAAAAACCCCTTAGCGCAACAAAAAAAACAAGAGCAGTTATCTGCCCTTAGATTACATGTTTTGTGGTCACACTTTCCAGAGTGGGTTACCAATATGCCAATGTTAAATATAAATTGACATACAAAAATTAATATCTCAGCTTACAATTGACGTACAAACTTGAATAAGGTATCGTTGGATTTGTTTTTTCAAGAGGTATCCAACTATGCAGTTATATAATTAAAAAAGCAATTTAGAAAATGTTCCTAAAGTACCTATAAATATCAAGATTGATAATTGACAGTAATGTTTTAAACAATTTTCTAAACCATTGTGCATCTATTCTTGGATTTGAAAACACAAATGTTAAAAACAACTCTCCCAGTGTTAATTAAACATACCATCATCAGGACATATGTTAACGCCAGCAGGAGTTGAGCTACAGCAAACAAGTTGACAGTCGAACTGTAGAGGAAGCACAGCCCAGCTGCAGAAAACGTGATACAGAACAAGCCAAAAACAAACAGGAAGAAGTGGTCAGCTCCTGGATTCAAACCTGACAAATACAAAACATGGATTTCATTTAGTTTTTAAAAAGTACACACAATAAGTAAAAACAAAACAAACCATAGGACTCCTTTTACATGCCTTGAGGGTTATCAGGAACATGGTGCTAGCTCAATCAGCACTTGAAGACTGAACAAAGGGAGTCTCCGCAGCAAAGTGGCCAAGCCGACTGCCTCACATTCCAAAAGTTGTGGGTTCCAGGCAATGCCTTTCAGTTCATGAGTGAATTTTTCTCTGAGACTCCTGGGGGTCGTCGCTGGATCTATGGAGTTGATGCTTTGTGTGATGCTTTCGGCAGTCCACCTTGTGGAAAGAGACCGAGCCATATGGGATAAAACCCGGTGGATTGAAGTCGATTTTCTCGACTTTTAACACTTTTTTAAAGGGTGATCTGGTCAATATCAAACCAGCTGCCTCTACTTACCAAGACATTTCCTGGCGCCAATTTTAAGCTAGGTTGGCCTGATTAGTTAGTCTTTCCTCTTGAGCCTAAGGCGGCGCATAGGGCAGAAGTCATGGCTCTCCATGTCTGGTGGTTCGCTGCTACCTGTTGTAGATCTTGGATGTTCACTTGGCCATTGAATGAGCCTTCTTTGATGATGGTTCTACGCAGGGTCTCTCTTGGTCTTCCCCGTTTTCTTTTCCCTACTGGTGACCATATGAGGGTTTGGTAGGGGAGCCTTGTCTTGTTCATTCTGAGTACAAGGCCGATGTAGTTCCAACGGCGTTTTCTTATAAAATTGGATACAATATCTTGCTTAGTCTCTTGTCTTATTTGCGCATTGGTTTTGAAATCTGTCCACTGGATGTTTAGAATTCTTCTAAGACATTTGTTCTCAAAATTGTCTAATTTTTTTTATCTAAAGCTACCGTTGATTTCCAACTCTCACATCCATATGTTAGCACTGGAATCACACAAGAATTGAAGATTTTAAGTTTCGTATGTTGGCTGAGTGACTTTGACTTCCAGATGTTTGACAGTTTATTGAAGGCACCAGATGCCAGTGCGATTCTAGATAATATTTCTGGCGTTGAGTTTGTATATGTCATTTTGCTTCCTAGGCATGTGAAGCTGTTGACTTTTTCAAGAACATGGTTGCTTAATTTGGTGTCATCTGAGTTGTTGGTAAGATCAATAGTTTTTGTTTTTGTGGTCAATTTTTAAAAAATCTGCTTCGATGCAAATTCTAACCCATGATTACTAAAACACAGGCCAGCGTGCCGGCCATCATGCTTCTGGGGCTCACATGTGTTTTATAAAATAAAAATAACATTTATCCTGTAGCACGTTTCTTGCTATGAGCCTACAATGATTTAGGTCTGAATGCATGGAGGAATAGATGACTGATCTTTTGCTTACCTAGCAGGTGATGAGCCCAGGTATTGAACCCTCGTCCGATCATGCTCATGACGTTACCAGCACAGTTCCCTATCAACCTTGCTAACACCCACCATTTATGTTTTACATTGCTCCATGTTATAATACTGCAATTTGAAATCAATTTTATTTTCCATTACAAATTAAACTACATGAAAGCAGACGTAACCATTAACACACTATATGAATATAGGTGGGTGAACTAGCAAGGTTCATAGTGAACTTCGCTGGTAATGTTGTGAGCAAGGTCAGACGTGTGTTTGACGCCTGGACTCATCGCTTGTCACAGCGAGGGAGTTGAGTTGAATTAACAACCAACATCATTGCACTCAGGACATTCCCACATGCGCTCCGTCCCTTCGTTCAACATCCTCCGAAGATTCATACTGCTAATCGTTCCAACTGCCCTTTGATAAAAGTTCTCCTGGTCTTCCCTCTCAGCTTTGAGATTTGTCTGGAACTCCTGCCAATTCATCTAAATATCGTTCTCTCCGCATACGAGTTGTCAGTCTATTACCCCGCTTTCTCCACTTGGCCCCACAGGCGTTCGACCACCTCTCCCTTGTCCATAAGTAATCTACCACTGAGAGGCGCATTCCCTGCTTGCCTATCAGCCTGTTCATTTCCTCGCACTCCCGCATGACCAGGGCAGAAAATCCATAAAATTCACACAATCTGTGATCTCTGAAGTGAGGCAAGCCATTTTACATGAAACAATCCCTTCTCCACCTAACTAAGCATTCTCCGTGAGTCAGTAATGAATACAATATGTGTTGCAGCAGCCTCCTCCAACCATTGGAAGGCTGCTATGACTGCTTTCACCTCCATTCTCATGCTGGAGGTCATAGTCTCATAAGCCAGACGCTCCTTTTTCAAGTACTGTCCATTAGCCTTCGCAATGAACTCAGTGAGGGAAAGACTAGTCACCTCTACCTCCTTGTTCTAGGCCTATACAATGTGAAGGCACTATCACATCACTGACTCATAGCAAGAAAACTGTTACGGGGACAATAAAAACAATGCACAAAAGGGGAAGTCAATAAGTAAGTCACAAATCGCTGTAGAAAAATAACTATGATAACAACTTGAAACAGTTTATTTTTGTACATACATTGTTCCTTTATTTCTCAACATAATTTTCATCAACACTGATGCACTTATCCCATCATTTTGTTAGTCCTCCCAAACCGGCTGCATAAAACTGCGTCCTCTGTTTTCTAAACCACGTTTTCACTTCACAGTCATCTTCGGCGTCATTCGCGAAATGTCTCTCACCAAGGTGGGTTTTCAGTGGACCAAAAAGGTGGAAATCGCTAGGGGCTAAGTTGGGACTGTAAGGTGGATGTTCCAGAACTTTTCACCTTGGTTAACTTTTTCCTGAATTAATCAAGCTGTATGTGGTCTGGCATTGTCATGAAGAAGCAACACTTCTCTAGCTAGTCAGTAGTCCTGGATGTTTTCTTCGAATTGCATCATAAAGCATCGATAGAACTTCACAGTGTAATTCAGAATTCACATTGTCACCTTTCTTCTTGAAATTGGTTAAAAGCACTCCTTGACAATCCCAGAATACTATCAGCATAACCTTCCTTGCTGATGGCGTAACCTTGAATTTTTGGACACAAGGCGAAGAAGGATGTTTTCTACTCAGCTATGCACTGCTTTACGGGACAAACATTTGTCAGCATAAACAGGAAGCATTTCCTTATGAATATCCTTTGCAGGCAGTCCTTTGGCCCACAAAAAATGCACAACAGCACGTTGCTCTTTGGTTGTACCCTCCGTAAGTACAGTTGCCATTTTGTTTATGTGCTGCGCGTGCGCATGAGACACCTAGCGCCACCTGATGAACGGGAATATAAAGTTCGATGTAGCTGTCACCTAATGACACCTGTAGAAAACACCAACTACATTTACCTGCCATCCAACAGAACTGTGTGGCTTACTTATTGACTTGCTTTTGTATATACACATATATGAAACCATAAATGTTACATAAGGAAATTACAATTTAAAAATGTAATAGGAGTAAATATTATAAGTTTGCGAAAATGCAATTAATAAACAATAAAATGGATACTATAAGTTTTGCAAGTACATGATAATAAATTACAGACTCGACATTGCAATTATGAAAGTTTATGACAACAGCTACTTACCGAGAGAGAAATAGACAGTATAGATTATGATGACAACTGCTACTTACCCACATAGAAGTAGACTATATATGACACGATGACAATAGCCACTTACCCACAGAGAAATAGACTACATAGATTATGATGATGACAGCCACTTACCCACAGAGAAGTAGACTACACAGGACAAGATGACAACAGGAACTAGTCTCAGTGGTACTATGTCGAAGAAAACTTTGACAAGAAAATAAACGGACACTCTGTAAAAGCCACTGATGTTCTCATGCCTGTAAGAGGGGAAAACAACCACATTTAAAATGATTCAAATTAAATTGTTATTCATAGATGGTCTGAAAATCTCTATGACTATCAAAGGCAACAGGTTTCCAAAGAGGAACAGGAAAATAATACATAGTAAAATTATTCATATTGTAATTTAACATAATTATTTTATTTTAACTCTGGCATTTTATATTTTCAATAATAACATTTTATTAACAATAGGTAGTCTTTATAGCACAATATAATCTTTATACGGCGGTCATGACATACCAGAGATTCGATATGCTGATGATACAGTATTACTATCCACAACACAGAATGGCATAGAAAACCTAATAGCCTCAACACAATTGAATAGTGAAAATCACAACTTATATCTTAACATAGCAAAAACTAAGATAATGCATACAGATAAAACTACTATGGAGAAAGAAATATACATTAATGGGAGAAAATTGGAGGTGGTGGAAAATTTTGAATATCTTGGGTCATTGATTACGAATAATGGTGACACAATGAAAGAAATTAAACGGCGACTATCCATTGCTCTTCAAAGACTAAAACAGATGAATAAATTATGGTGTGGGACAGACAGAACTACAAAAATTAGATTTTTAAGAGCATGCATCTTTCCCATTGCAACATACGCCTGTGAGACATGGACACTTACTAAACAAGCTGAACAGCGCATACATGCCTTTGAATATAAATGTTATAGACGAGTTCTAAGAATATCTTGGGTAAAGAAAAGAACAAATGCATCCATACTTCAAGAGTTGAATATTGAGGAGGGATGGCTATTAAAGACGATAAAACAAAGAAAATTGAAGTATTTTGGTCACTTGAAACGTCACGACAGTTTGGAGAGAACAATAATGGAAGGGTATATGCCTGGGAAGAGAGGAAGAGGAAGGCCAAAGAGAAGATGGGTGCAGGATGTGGCGGATGATCTCCAGATGGGTGTATCAGATGCGGGACATCTTGCTTGTGATCGAGATGTTTTCCGGAAGGTTGTCATGGGAGCGAGGTTCTGCAAAGGACATGCTACTGAATGAATGAGTCTTTATAGATTCACTTTTTATTCCACTTCCTTTCCACCTTCCTCCACCTTGGAGGTGTTGCTTATACCATTATTTGTTTTTATTCTCTTCCTCTTTGGCCCTTTATCCCTCAATGCAGCATAGGCCCTGAACCAAACCAAACCAAGCCATCCTACTTTTTGTTATCTCCTGCAGCTCTCTCCATGTCCTCCCAATATTTTTCATCTGTGTCAAGGAGTATCTAGTTTAACTGTCTGCAGGTTTTCTCAGCAAATGTAATATCCAGTTCAAATATCTTTTCCTCACCTCTTGATTCACTGGAATTTGTTTAGTTCTCTCCATGAGCTCTATATTGGTGATTCTGCCAGACCGTGATTCACTGGAATTTGTTTAGTTCTCTCCATGAGCTCTACATTGGCGATTCTCCAGACTGTGATTCACTGGAAGTTGTTTAGTTCTCTCCATGAGCTCTATATTGGTGATTCTACCAGACCGTGATTCACTGGAATTTTAGTTCTCTCCATGAGCTCTACATTGGTGATTCTACCAGACCTTGATTCACTGGAATTTGTTTAGTTCTCTCCATGAGCTCTATATTGGTGATTCTGCCAGACCGTGATTCACTGGAATTTTAGTTCTCTCCATGAGCTCTACATTGGTGATTCTACCAGACCTTGATTCACTGGAATTTGTTTAGTTCTCTCCATGAGCTCTACACTGGTGAGCTGAAGATCATGGCAGCAATGGACGTGGAGCAAAGAATGTTTTTCATGCTCTGTCAACATCGGATCCTCTCAGCAATTGAGTATGAGTTGGGACTGCTCACAGCGTCCAAGAGCTAGTTTGTGAAACTTGAATGCATACATACTGAAGTAATGCGATACAACCTAGTCTTACCCACGATTGCAATCAGGCTCAGGTGCTGTAGGCTACATAATATCTCCATATAGCTGTATGTAGCCCTGGACATAGTTACGTTTCTCATGGTGATCAGAGGAACATCATGAATGGCTCAGGCAGAGGACATGCGCAGAGAAGTGTGCATGCATGAGAGCAATCGGAGTGAAGAGGATTCGGCCAGAAAGTAAGTGGAAAAGTCTGATGTTCGCAACGGCATAATAACATTTCGAAAGTAGCCTTTAGCAAGAAAAAAAAAAATACTGACAAATAAAAACATATCAACAGAACCGAGAAAAAGAATGTTGAGGTGTTACATAGGGCCTGTACTTTTGTATGGATGTGCATCTTGGACAATGAGCAGTCAAGCTGAAAAACATCTGATGGCTGTGGAAATATGGTTTCTGAGGAGAATGCAAAGAATACCATGGACAGACAGAAAAACCAATGATCAAGTACTACAGGAGACAAATGAAAATCGTACATTGATTAGAAAAACTAGACGTAGGCAGTCAAAGTTTTGAGGGCATGTTATGAGAAGAAATGCATTGGAGAACTTCGTGACAACTGGCAAGAGCGAAGGGAATAGACCATGGGGAAGACCAAGAAGTAAATACCCGGATGGCTTGGCCATATAACATGGTTGAGTCAGTAACAATAAGCTGATCCATGACTCTGGTGATTGGGTGAAATAGCGAGTCATGACCGCCCATGCTTTCCGGCATGGCACGTAATGGATGAAACAACATTGGTCCAGGAATTCCCAGATTGGCTTGCAGGCTGCGCTGAATTGGAGGTGCAATAATTGATCCTCAACAATTCGCGACCAGGCGATGTGATCATCTGCATGGATGGCTCTGTGCTAAGAAGTAAAAGAAGTTCTCGAATGTTCGTGACGAAGTTTAATGGACAGTTTTTACGTGCAAGAGAGACTAGCTTATGATAACACACCATATAGTCTGAGTCCCCCAATGTTGATTCCTTCCATATCTTCTATATTTCTGAAAATATTTTCACTGTACAGGGAAAAAAGGTCTGGAGACATTACATATCCCTGTCTCACACCTCTTTTAATAGGCTGATATTGACCTACATCGTTATCAATTCTAATGGCAGCTTGTTTCCAATATATGTTCTTTACAAGTCTACGGTCTTTTCCATCAATTTGTAGATCTTCAAGCATCCTTACCATGTCGACATGTCTCACTTTTTCGAAAGCCTTTGTGTGGTCAATAAAGCACAGATATAGATCTTTGTTTACTTCTATAGAACGTTCAATTACTGTTCTCAGTATATACACAGCATTTACTGTGCTCTTGCCTTCTACAAACCCACATTGTTCTTCTCCTATTTCATAACTCCCCAAAATACAGGTAGAGGGTTCAAAATCAACTGCGTATGATATGGAAACAGAACACATCGTGTTAATTTTGATGGCATGAGGCATCAACCGTTCAGAAAGCAATGGCAAACTACTGAACTAAAATTGCCAAATAAATACTGGGATTGATTGCAGTGTCCTGAAAAGGATAATACATTAACTTAAAAAAAAATTAACTATATATAGCAAATCAGAAGGTGCACTTTCATGAAAATTACCAAGCATTTAGTGGGTTTATTAATGTATTAAAGGACCTGAAGAAACAGCAAGTATCATAGGACATGAAGAAACAACATGTATTATAGGACATGTAGAAACAGCATATATTTTAGGACATGTAGAAACAACATGTATTAACGGACATAAAGAAACAATGTATTATAGGATATGAAAGAGCATGCATTATAGGACATGAAGAAACACCACAGGACCATAAAAAACAACATAGAACATTTTTTTAAAAATACCATGATACAGTCATGTGTTTTATAGTTGCACTTACATGAAGATCTTCCTTTCGCTGATGAATACAACCACAGCTGACATGTTGAAAAACATCTGGTTCATGATCAGGAAGAACAAAACACCGCTTCTGTGTACAAGATAAATAACTTAATTAACAGTGTTCTCTCCTTTACTGTGAGATTGGGAGATAAGTCTACACTCCTCTATCTTGAATCTTTTAATTAATTAACCTAATGAAAGCTAGAAAAACAAAAACTAATATTGTTGCCTTTTCTCCCTTTGTCTGTAGTGTCCAGCAGTTAATGTGTCACTGAAAGAGTGAGAGCGCTCGAGCTTTTAAAGTTCCGGTGCGCTGACATTGGTAGCTGGATCACCTCTACACTGGTCAGTTGGACTACAATGTTCATTTCTCAATAAAAGGCAACAGCAAACTACTGGATGTAAAATTGCCTAGAATATCAACCTAAGGTTGGGGTTAATTGCAACATCCTGCAATGGACATGTAACATTTTACTCTATGGTGTTCACAGAGAGGTTTTCTGGGGTTCAAAGTTCAAATGATCATTTACTCTAAAACTTCCTCAAATAGGGTAAATCTAGACAAACCTTCTGGCCTAAAGAAACAACAGTGAAAGATAAACTCTATGGACAACTGTTAAGAAGTTATTTACATATCCTTTACAGGACATTGCAGTCAGCACCAGCAATTTTTGCTGTTGTGATCTCTTGGCAAGTTTACGTTCAGTAGTTTGCCGTTGCTTTCTGAACGACAAGCACCCATACCATTTCATAAAAAAACCATCGCCACTGAGTGAACTAAACAATGACAGTGAAGTACAGCATGCCCGAATGGATAAGAGCGCTAATTCTCAAACTTCCGGTGTGCTGATGCCGAGGTAGCAGGTTCAACACCTACATCAGATACTTGGACTAAAATGTTGACTTCTCATCCTTAAATTGGGGATGTAAATTACAAGTACCCTTGAAGATGGAGTGGGTTCACCTGATGGTGAGGGACACTGGTAATAAGGAAAGCTAATCCACATGCAAAAATTAGTCCAGTGCACTAGAAGTTGTCGCACATGTATGGACTATGCTTTAGTTAAAAGAGATCAAATACACAGACACAAAAAATACAAGAGACAACATTGGAGATATAGACAATAAATTTCAAACAAATAAAAGAAGAATAAGTTTTCAAATTGCTTGCTCTGAGTCTTATCATGTAGTGTGTCGCTAGGGTATTATGTTCAAATTGCTTGCTCAGAGTGTTATCACGTAGTGTGTCGCTAGGGTATTATGTTCAAATTGCTTGCTCTAAGTGTTATCATGTAGTATGTCGCTAGGGTATTATGTTCAAATTGCTTGCTCTGAGTGTTATCATGTAGTATGTCGCTAGGGTATTATGTTCAAATTGCTTGCTCTGAGTGTTATGTAGTATGTCGCTAGGGTATTATGTTCAAATTGCTTGCTCTGAGTGTTATCATGTAGTATGTCGCTAGGGTATTATGTTCAAATTGCTTGCTCTGAGTGTTATCATGTAGTATGTCGCTAGGGTATTATGTTCAAATTGCTTGCTCTGAGTGTTATCATGTAGTATGTCGCTAGGGTATTATGTTCAAATTGCTTGCTCTGAGTGTTATCATGTAGTATGTCGCTAGGGTATTATGTTCAAATTGCTTGCTCTGAGTGTTATCATGTAGTATGTCGCTAGGGTATTATGTTCAAATTGCTTGCTCTGAGTGTTATCATGTAGTATGTCGCTAGGGTATTATGTTCAAATTGCTTGCTCTGAGTGTTATCATGTAGTATGTCGCTAGGGTATTATGTTCAAATTGCTTGCTCTGAGTATTATCATGTAGTATGTCGCTAGGGTATTATGTTCAAATTGCTTGCTCTGAGTGTTATCATGTAGTATGTCGCTAGGGTATTATGTTCAAATTGCTTGCTCTGAGTATTATCATGTAGTATGTCGCTAGGGTATTATGTTCAAATTGCTTGCTCTGAGTGTTATCATGTAGTATGTCGCTAGGGTATTATGTTCAAATTGCTTGCTCTGAGTATTATCATGTAGTATGTCGCTAGGGTATTATGTTCAAATTGCTTGCTCTGAGTATTATCATGTAGTATGTCGCTAGGGTATTATGTTCAAATTGCTTGCTCTGAAGGTTATCATGTAGTATGTCGCTAGGGCAGTGGTTATCAACCTTTTTTGGCCCGTGCCCCACTTCACCATATTTTCAGAATGTCATTCCCCCCCCCCCTTTTTTCGTATTTCCTACCTAAAAATCCCTTCCTTCTGTTTACGTAATAATGGAAGCACATACTAAAACAAGTTTAGACATCCACATAAAATGTGATTTGTGGGTCTCCTTACTTTATAAAATTATTTAGAAGGGTGAGACGTACAGAACCGTAAAGTATGAAGGGAAAAACAATATCAAGTAATCGGTTCTTGTATTAACGCGATCTTGAAATAATCTTCATTCCCCCCTGGAAACCCTAAAATTCCCCCCTGGGAAGGGGGGGGGGGGGGGGGGGAATTCCCCACCGGTTGAGAACCACTGCGCTAGGGTATTAAAATATTTTTATATGTAAACATTTTGCTGTACTAGGACTGAGAAATCACACTCATAGGTGTACAGGGTTTTTAAACCAACCACCTGGCCAATCATTTCTCTGTAATATTTCTGCTGTACCTTGTTGATTTACAACTGATGTACAAATACAATTTTATATTTAAATAACATTCACAAGTATCCCACTATTCTATTATTATTTATGATGATGAGACATTAAATTAGTTTGACATCAAACAAGGAGTCCGTCAGGGATGTGTGCTGTTCCCCTATTTGTTTAACCTGTACACCGAAAATATGAGAAATGTAAGAGATGATATAAACAGGGAGCTATATGATGCCCTAAATATCGGTGGTCATGACATACCAGAGATTCAGTATGCTGATGATATAGCATCAGCCTTTAAAATCGCTAAAGTGTATCCTCATTTAAAAGCTGGTTCATCATGAGTAATTATAGGCCAATTTCCATATTATCCTCACTATCCAAACCGCTAGAAAAGCACATCCACAAAACAACACTAGAGCACTTAGTTCACCACAAACTAATAGCTGACAGTCCGTCAGGATTTCAGCCAAAATATTCCTGTCATACGGCCCTAACAAACATGATAGAAAACTGGCATCAAAATATTAACAACAATACTCTATGTGGAACGATGTTTATAGACTTTAGAAAAGCATTCGATATGACAGATCATACTGTCCTACTTAAAAAACTAGAAACAATGAAAGTAAGTTTTAATATAGTGACATTAATAAACTCATTCTTATTAGACAGAAAACAAGTAGTATCACGCAATAAATCTCTATCCCAAGCCATTACCATTAATACTGGAGTACTTCATGGGTCTATACTTGGCCCTCTGTTATTTGCCATTTATATAAATGACCTTCCCTTATATCTGTCATCGTCCTGCAATCTATTTGCAGACGACTGCACAGTATATACAAACGCTATTTATCATAATGTGCTAGAAGGAAATAAATAGTGTAGTTAACTGGAGTCATGCAAACCGCATGCAAATTAACATTTCTAAAACAAAATCTATGTTAATAGGAACCAGGCAAAGACTTCACTCTCTAAACTCGCAGAGAACTCTTCAGCTGCACATTGGTAGCACGCCTATAGAAAGTGTAACCGAGCACAAGGCACTGGGTCTTACCATAGATCAAAATCTATCCTTCAATTCCCATGTTCATGCTCTAGTTAAACAAACAGCCAAAAAGGTATACCAACTTGCCAAAATTAAAAATTTCCTTGACGAAAACACAAGAAAGATATTCTATACTTCCCACATACAAACACATATTGATTATTGCTCCACAATCTGGGATGGATGCTCCAAATCAATAACAAAATGCCTTTATTCACTCCAGAAAAGGGCAGTGTGTCTAATCAATGGTGATAAGCTTACAGACAATTCTAATCTACATGAACATCTTCAGTTACTGCCACTCCACAAACACCTACTTTTTAATAAGGCTAAACTAATTCACAAAATCCTATTTCAAAATGCTCCAAGCTACCTTTGGCCATTGTTTAAATATAACGAAAGACATAGCAAACTACTAAATATACTCCATGCCCCTAAACCTAGGATAGACTTATATAAAACAAGCTTAGCATAATCTGCAACTCAGCTGTGGAACAATCTTCCACAAGATATCAAAGACACACCAATCATTATACATACAGTCGCAACCTGTTTGAACACTACCTCAGGACAAACTACATGCCACCTTAAAAAAAAAAAAAACAGCAACAAAGACAATAATAGTGGTAAATTATCTCAAACGACAACTAGCAAAAAAAAAAAAAAAACATTCTCATATGTATGGCACATTACACCCACCTTGGGTATTCATTCTGTTCACAAATTGACATGAAAATCTATCTTTGAAGCATAAGCTTTTCATGACCAGGTAAACAACTGTGTGTAACTATCTGTCCCAACTTAATAATTGAGATGAGAATCGGCCTTTAGCACTGATCTTTTATAAAGCAGGAACAAACCTGTCTTTGAAGCCTGATTGGGGATCTTCATCCAGTTGCCAGAAGATGGCACCGATGATAATTGCAAACACCAATGAAGTTCCAATCTGAAACAGAAAATCAACACTAAATCAATTGAACAACAAAGGTGGGACATGGAAGACCAAGAAAACAAATAAAATAAAACACAAGAAAAATGGCTATCTAACAATTGCAATGCATTATGTACATTTCCTATAAATGGAGTTTTCTAAACCAAATCAAATATAGGGTGTATTTTTAATGACTGTGCAGTGTTTGAAAATATTGCCGGTCCAAGTTTTGTATTCACCCTCTGTAAAGTTCATGCAACATAATAGGTAAATACAAAACTTGGACAGGCAGTATTTTCAAACACTGCAATGTCATTAAAAATGCACCCCTTATAATATAATCAGTTGACAGAGGTCAGCATGGTAGAATGAATAAGAGCACTTGCTCTTAAACTTCTGGTGTGCTGATGCCAAGGTGGTGGGTTAAGGTTAAACCTTTTACACCAGTCAGTTGGATAAAAATGATGACTTCTCATCCTTGGCCTGGGGACGTACATTACAAGTACCTCAGAAGTCGGAGTGGGTTCACCTGATGGCGAGGGACATTGAAAGCTAATCCACACCCAAAAAATCAGTCTTGTACTTCTAGATGTTGTAGGACATGTATGGATTATGCTTAAATTTAAAGCAAGTGAATGCAAACAAAATAACTATTGAGCAAATACAATGCATTATGTATATTTTATTTCAATGAAGTTTTATAAACGAAATCGAATGTAATATAATCAGTTGATGAAGAATCTGGTAGTGGGTGGCGATGAATTAGAAGAAATTTGAGAGTATCATGGACAGAGAAGAAAACAAACAAATAAAAACCACAAGAAGAAGAGACATGCAATTTGTGGGGCAGAGTAAGGTTCATGGACAGCTGAAGCAATGTGCAGCAAATAATAATAATATGAGCACCACACACGTCATTGAAATATAAAATACCAATATATCAGACTGAAGAGTTAAAGCTCAGACTTACTAGGACTCACAACCAAACAGCAAGGTTTTATATTATAGTATATATACTACTGTATACTATGTAATATAGTATAGTATACAGGAGTCTCCGAGGTGAAGTGGTCAAGTCTTCTGCCTTGGGCTCAGAAGGTTGTGGGTTCAATTCTTGGCCGCATCCTTTGGTTCACGAGTGCATTTTTTCGGAGACTCCTGAGGGTTGTCGTGGAAGCTATGGAGTTTGTGCTTTGTGCGATGCTTTCGGCACTGCAGAAAGAGACTGAGCCACCCGGTGCAATGAAGTCAACCCTGTTGACTTTTAAGTGACTTTTTTGGTATGGTATGGTATGGTGTGGTATGGTGTGGTATGGTATGGTGTGGTGTGGTATGGTGTGGTGTGGTATGGTGTGGTGTGGTATGGTATCTGTTGCCAAATCACCCGCAGCTATGTTTCAAATGTGTTATGTGGGATTATGAACTCCGCCCTTAACTCCTTCACCATGGACTGGTGTGTTTATGTATGTTTAACAAATAAGACAGTGGAAAGAGCTATATTTTGTTAAACTCTTTCCTAGAAAACTATTGCCTGAGAAGTTTATGTATGTTTGACAAATAAGACAATGGAAGAACTATATTTTTAAAAATTCTGTCCTGTGAGGTTTATGTATTTTTTTTATTTCCATCCTGTTTCAGGATATTGTGGTCAACATCAGGATCTTTCAGCTGTATGTTGATTCCTAGGCTAGATTACGCTCATCAGCACGCCATGACTTTCTGAGTAACCGGCTCCATACTCTCATAAGTCACTGGTGCGACTCGAACCACTTCCAATTCTCGTGCGCTCACGTCAACCACGAGAGTATTCGGGGTTACGGAGAAAGCTGCTAACCCCTCAGCCAGGGAGACCTCGAGGTTTATGTATAATGTTAAAAATATTAATATAGCTATTTTACTGCTAAGTTTCTTTCTAGACCTGTGTTGTCTTCAAGTTTTACGAAGAATGTCTCGGAAATAAAATAAACAAAACAATAATAATATTTATCTTCAGTACATACCGTGAGAATGCTTGTTTGTGGATTCCTGATTATGTTCTTCAAAGCTCTTCCTGCGACCACTCCAACCTTGGAGAGGACAAAATTGATAGGTTACATTAACATTAAGAATTTGTTTAAGATCTTATCTGGCAAATTTGGCTCTTAGTAAACATGTGACATTAGACTTAGTAAACATAAGACATTAGATTTATAAAAAACATATATTGGAAACAACAAGCTGCCATAAGGATTGATAATGAAGTGGGACAATATCAACCTATTAAGAGAGGTGTTAGGCAGGGATGTGTAATGTCTCCAGATCTTTTTCCCCTATACAGAGAAAATATTTTCAGGAATGTAGAAGATATAAATGGAATCAGCATTGGAGGACGAAACATCAATAACATTAGATATGCAGATGATACAGTATTGATTACAGACAATGCACAAGATCTACAACAATTAGTAGACGCAGTTGTTGTACACAGTGAGCAGCTGGGGTTGGAATTAAATTGTAAGAAGACACAGGTTATGGTCGTCACTAGGAAGAACGAAGTACCACAATGTAATATACAAGTAAATGGGAATATTCTTCAACAAGTGAATCGGTACAATTATCTCGGAACAGTCATAACATCTGATGGGAGATGCCTTGAAGAGATTAGAACAAGAATCGCCATGGCGAAAGTAGCCTTTAGCAAGATGAAAAACATTCTGACCAATAAAAAGATGTCAACTGAAACAAGAAAAAGAGTTAGTTAGTTAGTTAGTTAGTCGCGGTTCCAACTTCTCGGCAACGGGTCGTCCCCATATTGCTCCGTTCCTGTGCCAGTGAATATCACATAAAACGCTCATCACTGCCCTATGTGAACAAGAAAAAGAGTGTTGAGGGGGATACATAGAGCCTGTTCTTTTGTATGGATGTGAAACTTGGACAATATGCAGTCAAGCTGAAAAACATCTGATGGTTGCAGAAATGTTGTTTCTGAGGAAAATGCAAAGAATACCATGGACAGACAGAAAAACCAATGACCAAGTACTACAGGAGACAAATGAAAATCGTAAATTGATTAGAGAAATTAGACGTAGACAGTCAAAATTTTTTGGACATGTTATGAGAAGAAATGGATTGGAGAACTTAGTGACAACTGGCAAGATCAAAGGGAACAGACCAAGAGGAAGACCGAGAGGAAAATACCTGGATGGTTTAGCCACATGGCATGGACGAGACAGGAACACTGAGCTGATCCACGACACTGGTGATTGAGTGAAATGGCGAGTCATGACCGCCCACGCTTTCCGGCATGGCACATGATTGATTGAAACATGTGACAAAATCATTTGTATAAGCTGCTTTTCAACAGCGTAGAGAATTTACCTGTTAATGTTTGTTAATTAATAAACAGTGTGAACATTTGTTAATATCATATTAAAAGAACAACATATAGCTCTCTAATCAAATGCAAAGCAATCAAGATAGCAACAGAGAAATTACTGAATACCAACAATGGTAAACAGTCTGTGGTGCTATTGACAGATGCAAAATCAGTACTTGAGGTGCTACTGCCTGGGAAATTGCCAGTAATATGGACACTAATTTCTAAACTTGGCAGCCAGTTTAAGGTCACCATACAGTGGATACCATTTCACTGTGGAGTACTTGGAAATGAAAGAGCTGCTCGACTGGCCAAGAAAGGAGCATTAGAACAACAACCTGACATACCTGTTACATACCACCAAATGAAAAGACTGATCAGATCAGTCAGAAAGACACCAAAACCAGCTCAAGATGATAACTACCTCATGGACAGACTAGAACAAATCATTATTCTAAAGCACATAATCCAAAACTGTCCGCAATACAACATATCTAGGCAAACCGTCTGGCCTAGAGAAACAACAGTGGAAGATAGACTCTATGAAGAACTAAAAAAGATAGTGAAATTCATACAAGATACAATATTGCAGTTATAGGCAACATTCATACAAGAGACAACATTGCAGTTATAAAGAAATTTAAAGCCAATGAAAGAAGAAGATGCAACGTCTGTAGTCTCAACACTGAAGTGCAACATCAATGCAGAACTAGCAAGCTTAAGCACAACATTCTCTGCACTTTATCAGACAAAAAAGGATTGTAATCACATCTGATTTGAATATATTAGGCAATGAAATGACTGGAAATCTGGCTAATAAAAATGGTGGATAGCCTGACATAGTTGTAACTGGGACATGTCTGGAAAACTGAAATACTTTGGCTGTATTAAATGTCACAATGTTTACTATTGGTGTTGGAACTCTTTGCTGGCTGCTGAGGATGGGGATGGAGTGCCTATGAGAATGCCCTGAATGCTGTGATGTCGGTTCCTAGATCAATCAATCAATCAATCACAATGGGTTAGAAAGAACAATAATGGAAGGCATGGTTCCTGAAAGTAAAGACATGGGTCGATCAGCATGAAGATGGACAAGGAATTGCAAACATCTTAGGCATGAATATGCATGAGGCAAGAGAAGTGGCAAAGGATCAAGAATCTTTTTTGGGATAGGATGCATGAAGGAAGGACACACGTTATTAAAAGCAATTTGGACAAGAAATTTCATGCAGCAAGGGAACTGGTAAAAGATGTAGGGTTTTTGTCTGGGGCAATGATGAGCGTAATGAGAGCAACATCCTGCAAATGACCTGCAAAATGAACTATTATCAATGTCGATTGATATGTATAAGAAAAAAGAGTGTTGAAGTGCTACATAGAATCTGTACTTTGTATGGATGTAGACAATGAGCAGAGAAGCTGAAAAAAATCTAATGGCATTGGTTTCTCAGGACAATGCAAAGAATAACCGTGGACAGACAGAAAAACCAATAAGCAAGTCCTACAAGAAACAAATGAAAACTGTAAACTGATAAGAGAAATTAGACATAGACAGTCAAGAATTTGTGGGCACATTATGACAAGAAATAAGCGTGGGAACTTGGTGACAACTGGCAAGATTGAGGAGAAAAGAACAAGAGCAAGGCAGAGAAGTAAATACTTGGATGGCTTGACCACATGGCAAAATCGAGACAAAATCCCAGAGCCGATCCATGACTCTGGTGATCAAGTGAGATGGTGAAACATTATCGCCCTCACATATTGACATGGCACATGATAACAATCCCAGAGCTGATCCATGACTCTGGTAATCAACTGAGATGGTGAAACATGATCGCCCTCACATATTGGCATGGCACATGATAATAATGATGTTATGTATTAGTATTAGTTGCCACATTATCACCACAATAATGTCTAGATGCTTCAGCATTATAAAAATAATAAGCGACAACTGAAAACAAAATCTTGATCCCAAACCCACTTATCCTACACAATCCAAAGAATTGATAAATAATAAAGCAATGGAAGCTAAATCATACACAAGTGAGCTGACAGACCTGATGGTAAAAAGGTGTTGCATAGTCAACCGTTTCATATTTTGCCCCTTTCAATCCACCATTTGCCTGAAATCTTTCAAATATTTTACTTGCATCTTCTTGCAGCCTGAAATAAATAAATTCATTAGAATCACTACAGCATTGGAATTAACTGATCTTTACAAGTTGCGTCCTCATCTACTGACGATTGTGTGACCTGACTGGACAAAAACAAAAACCACCGCAGGGGATCCTCCTCCTGGAACATCAAACATTCTTTGCCCACATTGTCAAAGAACATTTCGAGCCAAAATAGGCCTTACCAGCCATCTTAGAACTCACGGTTCCAAACTTTCAATGACACTGGATGAAATGAATTATCATCATTCTTCATGGACAATCACCATTGTCTGGCCCAAACTGAAGTGGGTGATTTTATCTTTTTGCGAAAATACACGCTTACTGTTAGGTGTATGAGTGTGGTGGTGGAAACGAACGAACGAATGAACAAACTTTATTTTCAAAGGGTAACAAATTGGGCTCAAAGGGTAAAAGATTGGGCGAGACTAAGGTTGCACTATAAGTCCAGATGTGTTGGCTCAGTACGTAGGCAAAGACCCCTATTGCATGGAAATAAGAACAGGTGTATGTAATTCCCGCAAAAACCTTTTCCACGTACTTAACTGATTATTCCCTAAAGTTATATCCTGCTGCAGCTGTTACTTCACTGATCTATAAGGGGCGTTCATTTTAAATCCGTTCGTGCCGCACCGTGCGTAATTACGTACGTTGAACATGATCATGTCATAGTCATGTGATAAGTACTGACCAATGAATAAAAGAGCATGTGCTTATCATCCCATAATGCTGACCGTCCATTGAGAAAATGGCTGGGTTGATCCAAAATCCGTCCAAAGAAGCTCAAAGAGTGGTGATTCAGTTTCTTTCATTTGAAGGATGTCAACCAGTGGACATTCATCAAAGAATGCATGCAGCATATGGTAACAAATGCATGTCGAAGACAACAGTGACAGACTGGGCACGAATATTTCGGAAAGGGCGTCAGTTCACGACAGATCTTCGACGGTCAGGTCAAGCACATATTGTTGCAACAGAAAAAACCACTGAAAAAAATTGATGCGGTGGTACAGATGAACTGTTGTCGAGGCATACGCTTGCTAGCGAAAGAATTTGATGTGTCAATTGGGACAATTCAAAAGGTCATTCGTAAGAAACTGCAATATCGGAAGGTGCAGTCACAGTGGGTACCACGGATGTTGACCGACCACCAAAAAGAGGAGCGCATGGGATGGTGTCTGAACCACTTGCTGTGTTACAGAGTGGAGGGTGATGCATTTCTCTTCTGCATAGTGGCAGGCGATGAATCATGGTGTCATCACTTTGAGCCAAGCAGCAAAAGAGAGAGCATGCAATGGAAGCATGCTGGATCACCAAAAGCCAAAAAATTCAAGTTACAGGTTTCTGCTGGTAAAGTTATGCTGAGCGCATTTTTTGACCATGAAGGGCTATTGTTGGCTGACTTTAAAGGACTTGATGTCAACATCAACTCTACCCACTACTTGCAAACAATAGACAAGCTGCAAAAAGCCATCAAGAATAAACGACCTGGCATCCTTTTTGCGGTTTGATTTTGTTGCACGATAATGCTCATCCGCATGTCGCAAAGATTGTGCAGGAAGCATTAGCAAGGAAGAAGTGGGAAATTCTGCAACATCCAGCATATAGTCCTGGTTTTCATTTCTTTGGATCTCTAAAAACAGCTCTCAGGGGGCAACGATTTCACATAGATGCAGAAGTAAGGAACTAGGTAAACACTTGGTTCAGTGAGCAACCAGAATCCTTTTTTGCAGACGGCATTCGCCGCCTACTTCTTCTAACCAACCCATGGTGCATAATTCATTCAAAATGAATGCTTTGTTTAATTCTACCACACCTGATAATGTTTCTTTCATGCTTTTGTAATAAAACCATTGGAACGGGTTTCAAATGAACGTCCCTAATATTTAGGCATATGGTGCTAGACCCATATTTTTATAGACCAATCAGTGCTTTAGAGTGATGTGGTGAATGTCCCACAAGTCACCTTCACCTTCCCAAGACATCTTCTAGTGCTTATTTTAGACTAGGTTGAACTCGGAGACCAAATCCTTAAAAAAATTAACTGGCCTTGTGTATTCAAACCCATGACTACCAGGCCAGCAGATGAGCCACTATGCTAGTACAGCTCACAGAGTGTTGGCTTAGTTGTTTAGTATTTGTGTTTGTTTAGAGTACACTTCATGTTGTTGTCTATACACTATTTAGTTGGTCTGCTACACTATTTTGTTGGTCTTCTACAATATTTTGTTGGTCTTCTACACTATTTTATTGGTCTTCTATACTATTTTATTGGTCTTCTACACTATTTAGTTGGTCTTCTACACTATTTTGTTGGTCTTCTGGACTGTTGTTTTGGTCTTCTACATGATTTTATTGCTCTTCTTCTAGTATATATCCAGATGTCTTGTGTTTAATTTTATGCATTTATTGGTAGTTAATTGGGATTCACTCTCATGTTGCCCAAACCACTATTTTTTTGTCTCTCAATTAAAACAATGCTTGACGTTATGCCTATCTTATTTCTGATATCGTTGTTTTGATTCCATCTCTAAGGAGAACCCAACAGCCTTTCTCAAGTATTTCATGCCCCCTTAAAAAAAACAAAAAAAACAGCAATAAAGACAATAATAATGGTAAATTATCTCGAACGACAACTAGCCAAGAAAAAAAAAACATTCCCATATGTGTGGCACGTTACACCCACTTTGGGTATTTATGATGCCTATGTTAAACATTGCCTCAACGAGTCATGAATTAAAATTGATTATTTTTCATGCGTTTTAATGCTTATTGTTCTTTTGTTGTTAAAGAACTGCTTCATAAAAAATGTTGAATGAAAGAATGTATGAGAGGAAATAGAGAAGAAGGGCAGAATGTCAGACGAGCCTACGTGCCCAATTCTTAACCCTTTGAAAATAAAGATTTTTGTTCGTTCGTTCGTTTATGTCGTATATGACCAGTTTTCTCTGGTAGGACAGGAACCTTGATAAAGTGTTGGTAGAAAAATACTGTTATCATTTGTCGCTTGACTTTACTGTAATTTATAACGTTTGCGCAAAGATGACAGCTGATAAGTCACAGAGTTTGCCTTTTCGTGTCTTGTTTCTATCTCTGTCAAATCTTTCTCCTTTTTTTTTCTATGGGATGAGACAGCCAGTTTCCCACCAACCCTTATCTGTTGTTTCTTGCAACATGCATTGTGGGATACAATGAATGAATCACCAAAAATGAGAATCAGATGGTTAGCTTTATCAGAACACGATCACAAGTAACAAAAAGTATGTTTCGGCCAAAACCTTCATCAGAACAGAAACAACAAACATACACTGATAGAACATACTCATCTGTATCCTTGTTTTGGATGGATATGTGTTTAATTAAATCCTCATGTATGATTCCAACAAAGCGACTAAACCGGAAATACAGTGTTGCTATTCTATGCTTCACAGAAGCTCTCCAATAATACACAGTAGACCATACATTGTGCTGCATATTAAAACACCATGCTCATTTCAGATGTAAAGGATACAAAACACAGCACATGTTGCTTGAAACACACTCACAATAGCTGATTTACAGAGCATTGACTTGGGATAGAAAGAGATGTGATTTACCTTGTGTTCCAGCTTGAATTCTTATACCCAGCCACAAGTGTGTCATGTTGACTGACATGAGCTGGAGAAACACAAATAGGTCAGTTATTTCACATCCACAGATTGAGAAGTTAAGATATTTGAGCATCCAATGAATGATATCACTCAGACAGCAAAACAATTAAAGTAAAATTTTTAAGAATATGCATTTTTTTCTGCCAATATATGGATGTGAGCCATGGACTATTCCACAATCTGATTGGCACCTGGTCGTCTTGATAGATGATTGTAAAATTGTTTTATACCTCTCCACAGCACGAAGCCAGAGCTGAATTTAGAGACCATGTGTTGCCCATGCAACATGATCCATTTCTTGGCCTGCCTAGTTTACTCTAGAGGAAAGGTAACATCAATACATCTGGAACAAGACAAGTTGCTGAAGCTGCAAGATCAGTAAAGCAATCCTCTGCCTGTCTGCCTGTCGGAACGTCCATCTTAGACTGTTGCTGGCCAAGGCTTAGGGTTTAGTCTACCCTGCCATGACATTTAGTCTTTAGGTTGCATTTCTTCGCACAAGGATAAGATTGCTCTCTCCCGCAATGGCACAATGTGGGGTGTCGAGTTTGGTGAGTGCTGCTCAACATTTTGCACAAACAGAAAGCAGGTGATACTGTCATACGGTAGCTCAGTCACATTTGACTAAGACCTGACTTTCAAAATCACTAAATATAAATATTGGGCCTTTTGAACTTAAATGCTGTAGAACAGAACAGATCTTAGAATATCGTGGCCCAAGAAGAAGTAAAATATTGACCTTCTACAAAATATGAACATAGAAGAAAACTGGCTCAAACAGCATCATATCTCAGAAATACTTTAGCCATGTTGAACTGTAGTGGCTTGGAAAGAACTGCGATGAAAGGCATGGGTCCTGAAAGAAGCTGCAGGAGGTGACCATTATGAAGATAGACACAGGACATTGCAGAAACCTTGGACATGATATTGCATGAGATAGAAGAACTGGTAACGGATCAAGGATTTTTCAGCGAGCTATCATGACAGCGACGTTCTGTAAAGGAACTACCACATGATGATGATGAGTAACTGATACAGGAAATGTGCTGGCATAATGATTAGTGTGCTTGCTTTATAAGCAAGTGGTCCAGCTTTAATCCCTAGAAATTGCAGCCGTCCGAAATGGATATAAGACAATTTTATAGTTTAAAAAAAAGGAAAGGCGACAATGCTGAGAGTTGGCCACAGCACTTCATCATGTTGTGGCTTAAAATATGAAAACTGAAAACTCATCGTAAATGCAGTATCTGCATGTATATAATTACATTGCTACAGCTGCATACCCTTAAAGAATGAGAGGATGAAAAAGTAGAACAGGATGAGGAAAAGGAGGAAAATAATGAGGAGGGGGGGAAGAAGAAGTTCAAAAAACAAAGAAGAAGAGAAAGAAGAAGCACAAGAATAAGAAGAACAACAAAATGAAGATAAAACAAGAAGAACAAAAACAAGAAAAAGAATAAGAACAAAAAGTAGAAAAACGAGAAGAAAAACAAGAAGAAGAAAAAACAAGAAAGAAAAGAAGAAGAAAAACTAGAAGAAAAAGAAGAAAAACTTGAAGAAAAAAAAATAGATGAATAACCAGAAGAACTGAATCAGTTACTAACATAACAATAAACAATTAAAATGTTCACGTAATTACAGCAGTATGTACATGAGTTAGAAATGTTGCAGCTGTAGATGATTAGTTTGTGAGAATAGATACATGCTTATTGGTGTTACATTCCATGAGGGAATATGTTAGTTTTTGTTGGAATACAACACCATCTATCATAAGTCTTGATAGAATATAGCACCATCTATCAAAAGGTTTGTTATTATATATCACCACTAACCATCACATTTCTTGTTGGAATATAACACCAATCATCACATTTCTTGCTAGAGCACCAATCATCGCATTTCATGTTGGAATATATCAGCAGCCATTACATTTCATTTGAGAATACAGCACCAACTATCACATTTCATGTTAGAATATAATACCAACCATAACATTTCATGCTATAATATAAAATACCAGCCATAACAATTCATGCTAGAATATAAAATACCAATCACCACATTTCATGTTAGAATATAAAATACCAACCATCACATTTCATGTTAGAATATAACACCCACTGTTACATTTCTTGCTGGTATATAATACCAGTTATCACCTTTCATGCAAGAATTTATCATGGATCATCAGATTTAATGCTAGAATATAACACTAAACATAACATTTATTATTGTAATATAACACTAACCACTACATTTCTTATAATACAACAACAACCATCACATTTCATGCAGGAATACAACACCAACAATTACATTTTTTAATAGAATATAACACTAACCACCACAACAACAACACACAAAAAACCCTCTTCATTAAAAGAAGAAACTTTTCCGACCACATTCTAGAATGCATCAGTTTATATGTAAATTAAATTATCTTGTCACATTCACAATAATGGATATTTGGAAGTCTGAGTTGATAATACAGACAATGGGGGTTGGAGTGGATGTGGGGGTAGGATGTCTTTGCATGGCTCACAAAAAACATACATTTAAAAAAAAAAAACTAAGCTACACATTTACACTTTTACAGAATAAGTGTGTTGATAATGTTAAGAATGTAAGTATTTAAATATATTTGATGACATAATAATACATGCATGCACTGTAGAATGAAAACATTCAATATGCTGCTGATGTTACTTACACATTTTCTGCCCAACTGAAAGGAATCATTAAGTAGTGATTTGAAAAGTAAAACTACTTAATTATCTGAAAAGTAAAACTACTTAATTATCTGAAAAGTAAAACTACTTAACCATTTGACAGGCAAAGCTACTTAACTATTTGACAGTTAAAACTACTAAACTATTTGACAGGTAAAACTACTTAACCATTTGACAGGTAAAACTACTTAATCATTTTACCAGTAAAACTACTTAACCATATGATAGAACAGACCAAAAGGAAGACTTAGAGGAAAATACCTGGATGGCTTGGCCACGTGGCATGGACGAGACAGGAACACTGAGCTGATCCACAACTCTGGTGATCGAGTGAAATGACGAGTCATGACAGCCCACGCTTTCCGGCATGGCACATGATTGATTGATTGAGGTAAATCTACCTAACCATTTGACAGGTAAAACTACTTCACCATTTGACAGGTAAAACTACTTAACAATTTGACAGTAAATATTTCAAGAGAAATATAATGGATATAAGTATTCTTGCAATGTTAGCATACCAGAAATGAAGAAAAATAATACAATTTCTAATTACAATGGTAGGTCTTAAAACCTATAGGGAAAAGACAAAGATAATGAGTATAAATCAAGCAAACAACTACACAATCTCCCTTGGCGAAACCTCACTTCAAGAGGCAGACATTGAGAAAACCTGAAAATAGTATAACTAGAGGGTCTTTTTTATATAACCAATAGGGCAAATGAAACAGAGCAAGGTCCAACAACATATGAAGAAAAGAACTAGAGATAGAAAGCATTAATATCTGGAGGACATTGCTTCTTCTTCTTTCGTTCACCTGAAATATGTCTATAACTGCAATGTTGTCTCTTGTATGAATCTAACAGTCTTTTTTAGTTCACTCAGCGGTCCATGAGACAGCTAATAATAGGAAGCCTTGGAGTGGGGTGGCTGAGGGACTATGCCCTAATGGAGGATAAAGAACACAAGATACTATGATACAAGGATACATATTCTAAGATAAGAATGACACACAATGATGCAAGGACATACATTAAGATAAGAAGGACACACTAATATAAGGACATTTCCCTAAGATAAGAAGACACACACTAAGATAAAAAGTACATCCTATGAGAAGAGGACTTGTGAACACTCACACACAAACACTTACGTTCAATCTCATCATCAAGATCATTTTCTATATTTGCACCATGTTTTAAGGTAGTAGGGTCTCCGTTAATCACATCGAGAAAAAAGTCTGGAGGATTATTGTGCTCCTGGCAATGAAAACCTGGTTGATTAAAAAAAAAAATAACTGCATATTCTTTTTACAGGAGCCAGCTCTGTAGCAAAGGGGTTAACTAATTAATGCAATTTGCAACACAGCTACAGGCAATTTGGAAGCAGACCACCTTGCATTGGTTTATATACAATGGCATAAGTGCTGGTCATTCAGAAAGCATTGGCAAACTACTGAAGGTAAACTTGCCCAGAAATCACAAACAGCCAAAGAAATACTGGAGTTGACTGCTACGTCCTGTAAAGGATATGCAACTAACTTTTACAGGACCCCAGCATTTATTTCCTGTTCATAATTTTACTAGGCAATCTGACATTCTATATCTTTCTGAACAAGTAGTCAACATTTGAGTGTGAAATGAACCCGCTACGGCCCTTTCAGCACAGAAAGTTAAACCTCCCTGGCACATCGACCTCTTGTTGATAAAAGCAGCCAACTAAATTCCAGGGATTGGCTTCAGCCTAACATTTCCTGAGATGTGTGTTTGATCGCTGGTATGGCAGCTGCTGTTTTGGTTTTTAAATACTTGTCAATATACAGGGTGTTTGTAAAGTGTCACTACACTTTGTATGTAGAACGTTACAAAATGAAGATGAAGTCATAAAAAAATTTGCTCTACAGTCCATCATGAAGCAATATGCAGCGAATGGCTGTCGTGTGCTGGAGTCCAAACAAAAGTTGCCAACGGAAGAAAGAATTTTTTTTTGGTTGAACAAGTGTTTAGAAATGGCAGTCGATACACAAGGAAATAACAACAGTCACGTTACAGAAGGTATTTGACAATATGAAGAGACATGTACAGCCATGTCTTGAAGCCCGTGATGGACATTTCCAACACCTGTTATTAGTGTTATAATGAATACTTCAATGGTACTTTCCAGCTTCCTCAAAACAGAGTTAGACCATAGCAGTAACTATTGTAACTAATTTATTTAATTCTTTAGCACATTTTTTGATGGTTTGATGATGTCATGTACTTAATTTTTTTCAAATTTGACCTACATACAAAGTGTAGTGAGACTTTACAACAACCTGTACAAGATGGCAACCGACTACATGGTAACTGTTTTGACAAGCAGCTTTTAGTTCTTCTGGTTGTACCATTTGTGTTACACATACAGTAATTAAAATAAAAACAATTGCATTCACAATTCAGAAACACATTATGTCGAGATAAAGGTATGTGTAGAAAAGAAACCATACTTTGAAAAAGAAAAAGATAATTTACATGTAGAAGAATATATAGAGATGAAAAGGCTGATAAGTTTTGCATAAATTTGGAACTATAAAGAAAGAAAATTTTAGATAGTACAAGTATCTTTTCAATATGTTCGTAGAGGATGGAAGACTAGATAGAGAAATAGAAACGAGAATACAGAAAGCAAACAACTATCAAATAGTACCTATCCTAAAACATCCAAATAACATATATACAATAAAGAAGCTGACATGCGCTTTATTTGTCTAAATGCTGTTTTACCAATATCAACATGGACAGTCCAAGAAACACACAGGTGTAACTTCACATCATGTCAGTTGAGATGCAAAAAGAAACATAACTAGAAAAACAATAAGAGATAGACAAATGAGAAACTAAGATCAAGCATAAGGATAGCACCCATTGCTGACCTTAAATAACACCAAAGAATTAAATAGTTCAAAGATTTAATTGGAACAGAACTAGATCAGCTAGTAGCTGAAGCATGAGTATGTCGGGATGCAATTTGAGAGGACGAACCAGGAAGATTTGGCTAGATTGAGTTAAAGAGACAAAGAAATTAAATATGTTAGTACAAATAACAAAACAAGTGAAAATTACATCAGTTTCATCTCTGTGATGAAAATGCAACAGAAGTAGGACAAAAGAAGAATAGAAGAAAAAAATAGTGAAATTTAAAAAAGAGTGTGAAATATCTTTATGTTGAGAATAACTGTTCTGGTGAAGAAGTAGCAATTATAGCTGCATCAAAACTGCAGTGGCAATAGTATAATTATTAGCAGCAGCAGAAGCAGCAGTAGCAGTAGTAACAACAGCAGCAGCAGAAGCAGTAGTATTAATAGTATAAGAAACAGCAGTATGTGATATATTCAGAGCAACAGCATATATCAAACAGAGAAAAGGTCAGATAGATGATAAACAGAGTGAAACTCACAGACAGACAGAGACTGACAGATACAAGCAAAGAAACACATTGAAACAGTGATACCCAAACACAGACAGATAGAAACAGGCACAGATAGTCAGCCAGCAACATTGACAAAAATAGACAAAAAAGACACGCAGAGACAAAGACAAGGGGAGAGTCACTCTTGCATATTTGCAAACACTGCATGAACTATAAGATTACCTTGTGCCTCAAAAAAGGACAAAGCCTCGCGGGCCGGCCCATGGTAGACTATGACTCCACCGGACAACAGCATAAGGCTGTCAAACAGACGGTAGATGGAGTATCGTGGTTGGTGGATGGAAAAGATGATGGTGCGTCCTTTTCTGGACAACCTGCAAAATGAAATAATTTGTTCTATACGCTGACTCCGTGGAAAAGGGGTTATGGATGTGGTTTGTGATCCTGCATACCCACGCTCAAAACACAGCTGCATGCGATTTGGCAACAGACCATGTTGCGTTGGTATTTTATTAAATGGTATGAGTGCCGGTCGTTTGGAAAGCAATGGCAAACTACTGAACGTAAACTTGTCAAGACATAAGAACAGCAAATAAAAAACAATGCTGGCGTTGACTGCAACGTCCTGTAAAGGATAAGCAACTTATTAACAACCTAGATAGTGCAATATTTTTTGTATATAATGATCTGTGGAGTGCAATATTTTGACCTCTACAACCTGCAGAGATGCTGATCTCTACAACTTGCATAGTGTAGTAGTTTGTTCTATACAACCTGTGAGGTGTAATGTACCTATATAGTGCAATATGTTCTCATCAACCTGCAGAGCGCAATATGCTGTTCTCTACAACCTGCATAGTGCAATTTTTTCTTCTATACCACCTGCACAGTGCAATATGCGGTTCCATACAACCCGTGAAGTGCTGTATTTTTGTTTGCTACAACCTACGTAGTGCAATATGCCGTTTTCTACAACAGGCATAGTGATTAAAATTTTTGATTACAACTTGTACAGTGCAATATGCTGTTCTCTACAATCCGCATAGTGAAATATTTTGTTGTAACTAACCTGTTGTACACAACCAATAAAAAGATATCAACTGAAACGAGAAAAAGTGTTTGAATAACGAAGACACAAACAATAGATTGCACGATTTATTGCCTGGCATATTTCTACTGTAGCTACTTTTATATGGATGTGAAGCGTGGACAATGAGCAGGCAAGCTGAAAAACATCTGAGGGATGTGGAAATGTGGTTTCTGAGGAAAATGCAAAGAATACCATGGACAGACAGAAAAACCAATGAACAAGTCCTTCAAGAAACAAATGAAGATTGTAAACTGATTAAAGACACTAGATGTAGACAGTTACAATTTTTTGGGCATGTTATGAGAAGAAATGAATTGGAGAACTAGGTGACAACTGGCAAGATTGAAGGGAAGAGACCAAGGGGAAGACTGAGATGGCTTGGCCACGTGGCATGGTCGAGACAGAAACACGGAGCTGATCCATGACTCTGGTGATCGAGAGATGGCAAAACATGACCGCCCATGCTAATCGGCATGGCACATGATGGATGGATGGATGGATACAACCTGTGCAGTGCAATATTTTATCCTCTGAACTCGCATAGTGCAATATTTCATCTTTAGTAGAACTTAGAATTATGTAACCTAGGGCAGCTTAAGGCATCATCCTGCAATCTTTTTTAATGCATTACAAAAAAAATTCTTAGATAAATAACTCCCCTCCAGTGAACTGTTATATTAACCCAAAACAAACTACTGAAATCCCTGATGGTTGTTCATTTGAGGATTTCAACCCCAAAGAGTTAGACTGTAGAGTAATAATGTTTAAGCAAGAATTAGTTCAAATAATTAAAAACAATGTCTTCCCTTAGTGAATTTAAACATAGAAATCACAAACAATATATGTTGCATGATTTATTATTGCCCGAAATATTTTGAGATTGATCTCTTATTAAAGGAGTGGCTGGCTGAGTGGCTAGAATGCTGGATTCTCCTTCGGGAGACCCAGGTGTGAATCCTCAGTAGGTGTGGATTTTTTTGTCAGGAGAAAAACGAATACCCTAACCTGCACAGTTCACGGTGACTGCACTAGCCAGGCGGCCTTAATTCCGCAGGCTCAAGGCCTCCCAGCATACACCACAAGGTACAATATAGGCAATAAATGACAGATCCCTTATTGCACCTGATGAGATGCAGCGAAATATGCCAGGAAATATCTCAAGGTATTCATCCAGCTAACTTTCTGAGGATATGACGTAATGCAATGTCTACAGGACCGGCTCATCACAGCAGTCGGCCGAACATTCTGTGCTGCAACTCCAGTTATCAGATACAGAATCACACTGATTCCCACCCCAGCCATAAAAGAACCTGTAGCTTTGCATGCCAAATCCAATTATATTTACCAATTTACATGCAGGTGCGAGTCCACCTACATCGGCAGAACAGAGCGGCAGTTACACAGCAGGGTTGTTGTACACATTCCCAATTGGATTGACAAGATACTACACACAGGCGATGGTAGCCTAGGTAGACCGACACACCGGAACATCCCCGCTTCATAGATCGCGAGGCATGTGCTGGACAGCGGCCATGTGATTGAGAGAGACAGTGTCTTCCATGTGTTGTTCAACATACAAAGTGTTAAAGTTTCTTCTTCTTCTTCTTCTTCTTCAGCGTTCCGAGCCATTCAGGTTCTTTGCTGCAGATACAATCCATCTCCATTCATCTCTCTGGTTGACCTCTTGCCAATCGTTGATTCCAAGTGCTTGTAGGTCTGTATATATATTATCTCTCCACTGTCTTCTTGGTCTACCTCGGGGTCTACGGTCATTTATTTCCTGAGTGTAAGCGAGTTTTGTTTCCCTATTATCTTTCATTCTTTCTATATGCCCCAGCCATTGTAGTCTATTAGCCTTCATGATACTAGTGATTAGCGGGGACTTAAACAGATCATAAATGTCTTTGTTACTACTTCTTTTCCACTCTCCACTTTGTGTATCCCTAATGGGTCCAAAGATGCGTCTTAAAACTTTGTTCTCAAAGGTTTGTAACAAGGCTTCGTCTCCTTTTGTTGTACTCCAGGTTTCAAAGCCATACACACAACTGGTCTGATCAGTGTTTTGTATATTGTGATTTTGGTGTTACAAGATAGCGCATTTGATTTTAGTAGATGTAGTGCATAGTATATCTTATTTCCAGAATTGATTCTAGTTTGTATTTCTTTCCTTATGATGTTGGAGCAGTTGAAGATTGTACCCAGGTATTTGTATGTTTCCGTTCTTTTAATGGTCATATCATCTATTTGTATGTGGCCAGAGTTTTTAGCCATTCCTTCTCTTGAAATTACCATATATTCTGTCTTATCTTGGTTGATAACCAGTCTGGGATAGTTAAAGTTTGCAGAAGCCATAATGATAAACCTACATAAGCTGGCTTTGTGCAAGCAGAAAGACATGCTAGTCAGTTTAAAATTACCATGGTAGACAATCAACATTACTGTGCAAACATGTGTATAAAGCTTGAAGGAGTTATCTAGTTATTTCACTTTACGTTGTGTGAATTCTGCAGTATGTACCTGACGAGATGCAGCGAAATATGCCAGGCAATAAATCGTGCATCGTCTATTGTTTGTGCCTTCGTTATTCAAATTCACTACGGAAAAACATTGTTTTGAATATGCTTTCTGTGTTTAAAGTAAAAATAATACTACATGGGAAAAGCATTTAAAGTAACAGCCCAGGCAGACTGGCTAAAGTAACAATTGACTGGGATAGTAAAGAGTTAGAACAAGTATATCACACAAGGAGCAGCCAATGAATGTATGGTGGATTGGATGGGACAGAATGAGCTACTCACAAAGTCACAGCTATGGCTGTAATGTTTTCTGTCACAGACAATAGTTACTTTGTATTACTCTGCTTTCCATTTCTTCATTTGTTTCAAGAGAAGTGATTCACACCATGATGAACAAACTGGAGGCAATGGAAATGTGATTTCTGAGGAGGAGAATGTAGGGAACATTGTGAGAAGAAAACAAACAGTGCAGTATTGACAGCCACTGGTGAACACAATCACTCATCAAAACCATAAGAATAAGACAGATGATATTTATAGAGCATATGAAAGAAGAAGTGTGTGACAAAAATGTATGTAGGGAAATACAAGGCAAATGCGATAGAGAAAGACAGACAAATATGTATTTGATGTGCATAAACAGATGGGAAATAAAAATAATATAAGCTATGCCAACTTCATAAAATGTCAGAGGGCAGAGAAGATTGAATAGTCATGATCAACACTGTCTGCTGTGGACCAGAAGAAGAAGAAGAGAAAGAAGAAGAAAAGGAGGAGGTGGAGGAAGGAGGTGGAGGAAGAAGAAGGAGGAAGAAGAAGAAAGTTAGTTAGTTAGTCAACAGATCATCCTCATTGCACATTAAACCATTCAGTCAGTCCATAAGTGCTCGGTTCTCCTCTTCAGCAAATCTCGCAGCATGTAGCAGCTCACGACACCAGTTCTGTGTTGGTTTATTACTCTTCTTTGGTTTCTTGCATAGTGTTCTTGCTTGGCCACACCTCTTTTAATTTGCTGTTCTCGCAGCCTGACTGTCAAAGACTTGAGAGGAAGCTCTAAGCTCTGAGAGAGCTAAAACAGAGCTTGTTAGGGGACAGGTGATGTAATAGGACAGGAGACCAGACAGGAGAGACACCAACGCTATAAATAGCTATAACGGGACACACCTGTGTCAACAAGAAGGGCAACCAGTGCAATTGAGCTGGTGTTACCCAAGAACCGGGGAAACCTAGCTCATGAGGTGAGGACCAGGTAACTGTGCTCAATACAGCCCAAGGCCCCGCACGTAAACCAAGCATCGCACGATGAGCTGAATTGCTAGTGGCTGAACACGCCACGCTCAGCGAGCTCAGACAGGACCAAGACGGCGTCGGAATCAGACATGTATTCCGCTAGGAAGACTTTGTAGTGATAAAGGACAGTACCTTAGTATAATAGTCTAGCTTAGCTTCAGTGATTAGAATAGTTATATCATCCTCTCATCCCATCTTATCATCATCACATTATAAGATGTTTAATACCGTTGTGGTATTCCGCTCGGGGAGCCTTTGTATAATCTGCTCCGAATAAACATGTACCTTTTTGCAAACGAGACGAGTTATCACTCCGTTTAGTGCAAAAGAAGAGAATCGGAATCCATATATGCCTGTAGCAAACGAGTTGCTGACAGGCAGGATACTATTTGGTGTCAGAAGTGCTTGAATCACCGCTCATTACCAGGTAGAAACAAGCTGACACCAGGACACGATCTGACACCAAGATACCATACATTTGGTGTCAGAATTACCTGAACAACCGCTCACTGCCAGTAAGATACCATTTGGTGTAATAAGACCATGAACTACCGCTCACTACCATTAGCCACCATTTTGGCTTACTATTAGTTGGTAGAATACTGTGTGTATTTTCAACCACCACGCATTGCTATTAGCCAAGATACCACGTGATCATTTCTCATGGGGCATGAACCACCGCTAAAGTTGTGCTATTTAATTGAATGTAGCGGTGATAAGAATAGCAACGCATTGTGTGATGAGAGGCATCATTAGCATATGATTTATGTGAATTATTTAAACGAAATTGTGTGAAATATAAACTGATTGTGTACAAATTGAAACGTTAATCAGCATGTGGGTGATACTATCAGAATGTCAACATCTATCACAATCACGTTAGCATTTGTGCAAAAACAAATTTTTTTTTCGCACAACAATTAGAGGTTAAGCTAGAACCGCAGAGCGCAGTCCAGTCAGAAACGGAAAAAGGAAAAGACAAGACGACATTGACACTCATTCAGACTATCATACAATCATATCATCTACATTAATCATTATCATTTATGCCACATTTGAACGTTGCCATTCGTTGAAACATTGTTATCTCAATTAACAACATGTATGACACATTCCATGCATGTTGCTAAAATTTTGATGTTCTAATAAACAGAAACATCAGTATAAAACCAAGGCGATCAGTCGTTTGTACGGAAGGACAGCGGCGAAACATCCCAAGGGCCATATTTTGCTACAGGATTAGATGAGTATATTTTTCTCTAATTTTGATATGCACCCTTAACTTCGCACTCTTTTTCAGCAAATCTTGTAAATATTTAACATACAAGAATTGTGAAAGTGTATTTTGAAAATGTTTTGGCGAACAATTGTCTGATAACATAAAGCCTCACAATGTCATCATTAAATGACTTCATCCAGGCCGGTAAAGCACTAGAGTATACTGGAGACAAACTGGAGAAGTGGGCAAATGAAAGATAAAGAGAAGAGACGGAGAGAAAAGCGGCTCTAGAGAGAGATGAAAGAACAAGGGAAAGGCAACATCTAAAAGAAATGAAGGAGTTGGAAGAAACTACCAAACAGAAGCAGATAGAGATGGACGATGCCACTAAACAGAAGCAGATAGACATGGACAATGCCATCAAGCAAAAACAGGTAGAGTTAGAGGAATCCACTAAACAGAAGGATTTGGAAATAAAACAGAAGGATTTGGAAATAAAACAGAAGGAATTAGAAATAAGACAGAAGCAGATAGAGATTGACAATGCCACCAAGCAAAAACAGATAGAGGTGGAGTCACAAACGAAGTTAAAGATAAAAGAAATGGAGATTGACTCCAACACCCAGATAGCCTCTACGAAGTTGAAAAGCCAAGAAGTACAAAATAAATTCTCCAAATATAAAGGGCTGATCAAGCCGTACAGTCAAGGCGATTCAATATCAGCTTGGACTGAGAATGTAGAATTTCAACTGAGAACTCAGAAAATACCATTAGATGATTGGGCAATGATCTACATGAGAAATCTCAGTGGGGAGCCATTAAAGGTCATAGAATCTATACCATCAGAACTAAGAGGTAACTATCAGTACATTCATGATAGAATTATGCAGCATTTTTTGCTCGATGCTCCTGGATATCGGATCCAGTATTCCCAGATAAAGCCCAAGCCAACAGAAACGTTCTTAGATTATGTTTCAAACGTACAGAGTATATTTAAGAAATGGCTGAGGGCAGCGAAAGTTGGTAAGAACTTTGATAAATTACAGGACTTGATGGTAATGGATAAAGTTATATCCTCCGTGCCTACCTCCTTTGCCAAGTTCCTGCAACAAGCAGACATTGAATCTATCGAACAGCTCGAAAAACGAGGTTCTGCTTATTTTTCGGCCAACAGAGATGTATTTAAAACATCAGTACATGACACTGAGATCACTGCTTTTGTCAAAAACATACCAAGCAGGCCTTATAAGCAGAAAGACTATCAAAATAAAAATAAACCATATCAGAAGCCACCACAATGTGGATACTGCAAATTGTTCCATCCACAGTACTCCATTTGTGATAAGAGTCCCTCCTATCCTGCTCATCTAGAAATTATGATAAAAAAGCAGCAAGACAAGCGAAACGTGCTGTTAAATGCTTCTTTTGTTCAAGTTATGGCCATTATAGTTCTAAATGTTTGGGAAGGCAACAAATGAAGGCAAACAATGCCTTACTCATCGATACATCATCTGACGATGAGAGTGAGATTGACTCTGAACTCGAAAATGTATTACCAACTAGTGAATGTGAGAGTGTGAGTGCAGCTACTGATATATTAGACTTTAATAAGTGTGACACATGTCACCAGTTTCATACAGATGGCAAATTGAAATGTGGGCACTTGGTACCATGTTCCAACGAAGATGCCAATGCAGCGTTAGCCTCCAGAGGCAAGTTACAGTTCTACGATGCACTGGTCAATGAACAACCATGCCATTGTTTGCTGGATAGCGGAAGCACTCTACTTGGGGTCAAAAGAGACCTAGTTAAGCCAGAAGACTATACGGGTGAGTTTGTAAAATGCCGCACTTTCTCTGGCAATATAGAGAAATATCCATTGGCAAAAGTACGCATAAACACCCCGTTCCTTGCCGGCACATTTACATGCGTGATCCTTAAAAATCCCTGTACTGAATTGATTTTGGGATGTTTACCATCGTTAAAACAGTGTACTGATGAAGAGATATTAGCCTGGAAAGAAACAAACACGGCTAATGCTGTAACACGGTCAGATACTCAAACACATTACACTGACCTACAGAACGAAATGTTACAGTTATTAACACCCACCGGTGCAAGTAACAGTGCTACCCGACAAGAATTCATCGAAGCACAACGCAACGATCAAACTATCGCACCTTATTTTAAACTGTTAGGAGAGCGAGCAAAAGTTACTAAGAATGCATCATGGTATTTTAAAGTACATAACGGAATCCTCATGCATTATTACACATCAAATAACCATGAGATTCAGCAAACGGTGTTACCTGGAAAACACCGACAAAATGTGCTACACATTGCACATGAGTCACCGTTTGCTGGACATTTAGCTTATGATAAAACGAGAGCCAGAATTTTGGCACATTTTTACTGGCCTAAATTTTGTAGCGACATTAAATTGTTCTGTCGATCATGTACTATTTGTCAACACTTGGTAAGAAAGGGGAAGCATGCAACAGCCGAAGTCCAACGTTCTATTTTGGCTTCTAGACCATTTGAAAGTGTAGCGGTAGATATTGTTGGACCCCTGAACCAGGTATCGAGCAAAGGAAACCGTTTTATACTTACTCTCGTGGATCTCTGTACAAGGTGGATCGAAGCGGTACCACTAAAATACATCACCTCCAAAGATGTAGCAAATGTGTTTTTACATCTGTTTTCTAGATTTGGCTTTCCTCGTACCATTCTGAGCGACCGAGGAACCCAATTTATTTCGGCTGCGATGCAAGCCCTAACAAAATTGTTAGGTATAGAACAGCATTTTTGTACACCGTATCACCCTGCGAGTAATGGGATTATAGAGAAAATTAACGGGGATCTAAAGCATATGCTGGCGAAAGTAACAGCTGAGAACCCATCCGATTGGGACACCCTCCTACCAGCAGTGCTATTTGCCCATCGAGAAATTCCGCACTCGAGTATGGGTTTCTCACCTTTTGAACTAGTTTATGGGGCGAACCCTCGTGGACCCCTAACAATCTACCACCAGTTGATCACTAGCTCAGTAGAGAATCCAACAGCAGTTACACCATATGAGATGGTAACGGAAACACGCAATAGAATAATGAAGGCGTGCCAAATAGCTAAAGCATCTTTGGAGAGAGAAAAAGCCAGATGTATCGCGAATATGCAAACAAGGGGGCTAGAACCCTACACCTTGAACCCAATCAAAAGGTGCTACTTTTACTACCAGATAAACGTAATTTGTTACTAACATCATGGCAAGGGCCATTCAAAGACAAACGACAAATATCGGATGTCAACTATGAAATATCGATAAAGGGAAAATTAAAGATATTTCATATCAACATGCTGAAACCCTATTTTTCACGACAAGAACTACCGACAGACGAACAGAGTGCACCTACACCAGTTAACCGGATGACAGACGTACACAACACAACTACACTAGGTAGGGCGACAGATCATGACGACATCGCAAACACACCTAGCCAGCAAACAGTCCACACAGCTAGTACAACAACAGTACTGAATCAGACGGATGACGACGGAATAGAACTACCAGTCCCGACAGTCGACACGACAGGGACAATTGATAGCATACGGATAGAACCCAAACTGACAGACGACGAACGACAACAACTGTTAGAATTAGTAACTGAGTACAAGGGCATTTTCTCTGACATCCCAGGTAAGACTGACAGAATAGAACACTCTATAACTCTGACTGATAGCACACCTATCAAATGTCGACCTTATTCCATCCCATTGAGTTACCGGGAAAATCTCGACAAGGAATTGTTAAATCTTGAGTCGAGTGGAATAATTCAGAAATCTCAGTCAGAATATTCCTTTCCTATAGTCTTAGTCAGAAAGAAGGACTCGACTATTCGTCTCTGCGTCGACTATCGGCACTTAAATAACGTGACCAAGATTGACGCAGAGCCTATCCCACCTTGTGACGACCTAATCCTTGACATGTCAACATCCCGCATCTTTTCGAAGCTAGATCTCACGAAAGGTTACTGACAAGTCCCGATGAAAGTAGACTCTATTCCTTTAACAGCTTTCTCTACTCCTTTAGGCCTGTACGAGTGGCGCTTTCTTCCTTTCGGTCTTCGTAATGCACCAGCCACTTTTGTCCGACTAACTAGGGATCTTCTCCACGGAGTGACCAATACATCGACTTATATAGATGACATTTGCATCCATACAGCAGACTGGACAACACACCTACTGAAACTGCGACATGTCTTTGATAGATTGCAATTATTTGGTCTTACTGTCAAACCCACCAAAGTGGAGTTGGGAATGGAAGAAATTGACTTTTTAGGCCATACAATCACCAGAGGCCAACTAAGAACTGATGTTAAAATAGTGACCAAGATCCTCAATCTAACTATGCCTACGACCAAGAAACAGGTCCGTAGCTTACTTGGTCTGGTCAATTATTACAGCAAATTTATACCAAATTTGGCTGAAATCACCAGTGTTTTTTCCAATTTATTAAAAGCATCTGTAAAACTTGATGTGATGGATGCAAAGTTAATTGGTGCATTATCGAAATTGAAACATTTATTTAGCGTTCCACCTATATTGCGTTTGCCTAACGTCAACCTTACGTATTTCCTCCGTATAGACGCAAGTGCCATTTCCATATCGGGAGTCCTAGGCCAATTTTATGAAGGCAAGTTCCACCCAATAATCTACGTGAGTCGTAAGATCAGCCCAGCTGAGGCAAGATACTCAGCATCTGAACTGGAAGCATTAAGCATGGTATATTGTATCAGAAAACTTCATCGATTCCTGGCGGGTACAGAGTTTGTTATCCAAACCAATAATGCGCCTCTTACGGTAATGCAAACAGGGGTTCATCGGAACAACAGAATTTACAGATGGTCCTTAATTTTGCAAAATTATGCCTTTACTATTAAACATTTGAAGGGAAATTTAAACTCTTTAGCTGATACATTGAGTAGACCTTCTCATATTGAAATACCTGAAATAGGAGAAGAGAGCGACCATACATCACCAGAAACATTGACACTGTAATTACCTAGTGCCCTATGTGGTGATTGTGAACACTGAAGTGCGTTATCATCGCCAATCGCTTACATTTATGTAATATAAACTTTGTCAGCATTAGTGGAATGAACAGACTTATTTATGAATTGTCTACACCACTACCACTTATATAACCCTTGAGTGGACCGAAATTTGAGACTTGAACCTACACCAACCAGTTGCATACCTATAATATGAACATTAACCAGGACATGAGCATAAATCAGACTTTGTCTACCTGAACGTTGTTTTCGAGGACATGAGGACATTCTACAGAGAACACGGCTCGAACATCACTCCTGGATGTAAATTATTTACTGTAGTTAGTGAATATTGATTTGTGATATGGATATAACATGTTTTTATAAACAGTCGCGTGTAATTTCATATTGTGTAGAAATATTAGAATTATGTAATTAAGATTTACCATATAACTTTATTTAGGACTTTTATTTATTTCATACGTATAAATTACCTATAGTTAGTTAAGAACCTAGTTAAGTTAACATCGGCATCATATTACGTTAAATTATCACCATTTAAACTCATTTAGTTAGATAAGCTAGTTAAAAAATCACTTACAAATTAACACCATCAGTTAATAATTTAGATCATTTTAGTCAGTAAAACACTTTAAGGTAAATAACCCACTTTGCTTAAATTAAATTAATTAGATTATTTCCCTTGGATAAATTTAGAGCAGTGCACCAACTCATAATAGTTTAGTTAGAACAGTGTTTACTATAGGATTGGAATAACTAATCCGCTTCAATCATGTATATTTGTATAAATAATTGACGAGTGCATAAAGACGGCACAGTCATTTGGCTCGAATACGCTAGTAAATTCAGCCACAACATTTAATGTATATAATTTTGGTTCATCCATGCATTATTTTTGAACCAGATTGTAATGACGACCCAATATTTTAAAACCAATTTTGATTGAAAGTTGAATGAAAGTTGTGTGAATGATAGAGAAAGGAGAACGAAAGATGCGTGAATGAGAGAGAGAAATAAATTAAATTAGGAGAGGCGCTATCTCGTAACACCAAAATCACAATATACAAAACACTGATCAGACCAGTTGTGCTGTATGGCTCTGAAACCTGGAGTACAACGAAAGGAGACGAAGCCTTGTTACAAACCTTTGAGAACAAAATTTTAAGACGCATCTTTGTACCCATTAGGGATACACAAAGTGGAGAGTGGAAAAGAAGAAGTAACATAGACATTTATGATCTGTTTAAGTCCCCGCTAATCACTGGTATCATGAAGGCTAATAGACTACAATGGCTGGAGCATATAGAAAGAATGGAAGATAATAGGGAAACAAAACTCGCTTACACTCAGGAAATAAATGACCGTAGACCCCGAGGTAGACCAAGAAGGTGGTGGAGAGATAATACATGTACAGACCTACAAGCACTTGGAATCAACGACTGGCAAGAGAAGGTCCACCAGAGAGACGAATGGAGACGGATTGTATTTGCAGCAAAGAACCTCAATGGCTCGGAACGCTGAAGAAGAAGAAGAAGAAGAAGAAGAAGAAGAAGAAGAAGAAGAAGAAGAAGAAGAAGAAGAAGAAGAAGAAGAAGAAGAAGAAGAAGAAGAAGAAGAAGAAGAAGAAGAAGAAGAAGAGGGAGAGAGATGTAGCGGGAAATTTTTTTTCACCGCTTAAAACGACTTATTTTGACTTGTTGGTGTCAATCTGTGTAACCAATGTGTTGTCTATTTTTATAAGTGTGTAGCAGCCATACTTTAGTGTTAGACATAGGGAACGTATTTTGAGCATCTTAAAACGGCACTGTAGACATAAATTAGCATCACACTCTCAGTTGTGACTACAGTAAACCGCTTTACGGAGCTCGAAATAAGACACACACGCAAATTAGAAACGCATACACATGTCAGTTAGTTAAGTACATTGTAGTTTATTAGAGACCACACAACCAACCAGAAAAACAAACATATAATCATACATACACCATTACTTCAAAGAACCATAACTATTTCAACAGGGGACACAATAATATCTCTAAAAATACCTTAATGTAACACTTAAAGATTCTTTCACAAGCGGAAGCTAAAAGGTGAAGAGTTGCACATAGAACACGCATACGAGTTGGAGCAATTATTATATGAGAGCATGAACATAGAGGCAAATTGGTGGGGTTGTTAATTTTCGACAATCGGAGGACAGGCCGTATGGCATGGTTCCGGATCATTCAATTCTCATTAGTATAATGACAGGTTAAAGCCAACTGTACTAGTGGAATGAGCTACTCAATTAGCCACGTGAAGAAAGACGAGAGTGTGACGAAGGAAATGAGAGATCTTGTCCTATCCCCATAAGAAAAGTAGGAAACTCATCAAGTCTTCGACAAAATTATTCAGCCAATTTTTGTAACATTACTTGTGTTACCCCCACAACTTAAAAGTTTGTAACACAACAGGGGAGGAACGAGAGCCTGTCAAAGACTTGAGAGGAAGCTCTAAGCTCTGAGAGAGCTAAACCAGAGCTTATTAGGGGACAGGTGATGTAATAGGACAGGAGACCAGACAGGAGAGACACCAACGCTATAAATAGCTATAACGGGACACACCTGTGTCAACAAGAAGGGCAACCAGTGCAATTGAGCTGGTGTTACCCAAGAACCGGGGAAACCTAGCTCACAAGGTGAGGACCAGGTAACTGTGCTCAATACAGCCCAAGGCCCCGCACGTAAAAATAGCATCGCACGATGAGCTGAATTGCTAGTGGCTGAACACGCCACGCTCAGCGAGCTCAGACAGGACCAAGACGGCGTCGGAATCAGACATGTATTCCGCTAGGAAGACTTTGTAGTGATAAAGGACAGTACCTTAGTATAATAGTCTAGCTTAGCTTCAGTGATTAGAATAGTTATATCATCCTCTCATCCCATCTTATCATCATCACATTATAAGATGTTTAATACCGTTGTGGTATTCCGCTCGGGGAGCCTTTGTATAATCTGCTCCGAATAAACATGTACCTTTTTGCAAACGAGACGAGTTATCACTCCGTTTAGTGCAAAAGAAGAGAATCCGTGTATGCCTGTAGCAAGAGAGTTGCTGACACTGACCATGGTTGTAGATTCCCAGTAATCGCTTGGTTCTCGTAAACGACTTACTTCTCGTAGAGCTTTCAGAATGTCTGCCTGGTCTATGGCTCGTCCGCCTCCCACAGTAGCTTTACCTGCAAGCCTGTCAGCCTGCTCATTCCCTTGTATATCTGCATGCCCTGGCATGAAAATTAAACTAATCTTTGCCAGCCAAGACAGCTCCAAAGACAGTAACCACTCTCTTTGGACTCACCCCATTTCTATCCTCCTGAGCATACCCATTGAGTCACCAAGGACACAAGCCCAAGGAAGAAGAAGAAGGAAACGGTTAAACATAGTTATGTACCTCTCCAACCAAGAGATCCATTGAGTCACCAAGGACACAAGCCCAAGGAAGAAGGAGAAGGAAACGGTTAAACGTAGTTATGTACCTCTCCAACCAAGAGATCCATGGAGTCTGATTTCTTGATGTATTAGTTGGAGGTCAGCAGCACAAATGTCGTGGAGATGGTACTTTGGTACCAGGTCATGAGTACAGCCTTGACCCCAGTCTCACTTGCATGGATGCAAGTCCTTGTCAGAGCTGAGACCACTTGAATGTCAATTCACTGGACTTAAAAGCTCACAGTCTTCCAGTAAACCAACCAAATACCCAACCAACCAGAAAACCAGCCAGCCAATCCCTGGTGATGTCAGCATGGCCGAATGGAAAAGAGCGCTGGCTCTTACATTTCTGGTGTGCTGATGCTGATGTGGTGGATTCAACCCCTACATCGGTCAGTTGGACTAAAATGTTGACTTCTCATTCTTGACAAGTATCTCAGAAGTCAGAGTGCATTTGCCTGATGGCAAGGGACACTGGTATAGACTACATTTGAGTTCAAAGCGAGTGAATGAAGAAAAGAAAAATTAGACGGAACAAGGAGGTTTATTAATCAGTGTTGTAAAAAAACCATCTAAATCAGCAGAAAAGAGAAGATATTTACTGGCATTAAAATCAACATGTTCATTAACGTCGAACTTAGGGAGAGAATCTGGCAAATTCCAGTGAACCAAGAGATGAGGAACAGAAGCTAGCAATGGATAAGACGCACGCTGATAAATTTTGGTAATAGTATAACTAAAAAATCCTGTTTCTGGAACTCACAGGACAAAAGAAATAGAGAAGAGACATAAAAACACATGGAGAATATAATTAGAGTAAAAAATGTGGTGAGGACATGGAGCCAAGTGAAGGAGACAGCGACAGATCGGACAGCTTGATGTGAGTTGGTTGAAGGCACACACTCCAATGGAAGATAAAGGGCAGAAGAAGAAAAGCAGAAATCTGCATATTTATTCCCCCCCCCCCCCAAAAAAAAAAATAATAATACAAACCTCTTAAGAAACAAGAGAACAGTGTTTGCCGTATTTGCATCCAGACCAGTCGTTGGCTCATCAAGGAACAGTACTGGAGGGGAGATAATCAACTCCATGCCAATATTGCACCGTTTTCTTTCTCCCCCTGATATACCTCGTATAAACTCGTTGCCAACCTGCAACAAAATAATCAAGCCACCATTTAGTTTTTGTTTTCTGTTCCTTGCTTTGAACGCCAGCGTAGTCCACTACTGTACTAATTCTTTTGCGTGGGTCAGCTTTCCATATTGCCAGTGTCCACCGCCATCTCGCAAACCCAATCCAAATTCTTAGGTACTTGTAATTTACGTCCCCACATCAAAGACAAGAAGACATGTTTTAGTCCAATTTAATGGTGTAGGAAGTGAAACCCCTATCTCAACATCAGTGCACTGGAAGTTTAAGAGCGAGCGCTTGTATCTATACGACCATGCGACTTCCACCATTTAGTTGGTTCTTCTTCAGGAATCATGCCTGGAGCAGATATCTGAGACCATGATTCTCCAATCCTCTATGTCTCCTGAAATTGTGGTGAAGATGATGTTACTTATGTGATTGTTTTCCTAGCTGTTACAAATTGTGGTGAAGATGATGTTACTTATGTGATTGTTTTCCTAGCTGTTACAAATTGTGGTGAAGATGATGTTACTTATGTGATTGTTTTCCTAGCTGTTACAAATTGTGGTGAAGATGATGTTACTTATGTGATTGTTTTCCTAGCTGTTACAAATTGCAATCTGTGACAACATGGATCAATCTGTGTGTTGACTCCCTTCTAGGCCATGGCACAAGACTGCCAAGAATTTTCTGATGCTGCCTTAATCTCTATCACGCTTTCCACAAATCTTTTCAGTTGTCATAACATGTTCCAGTATTTATCTTCTCATAATGTGGCCAAACATGATCTGTGTATGTGTGACTTAGCTTCCTCAAAAGATACTCACTGTATGGACTAGTTTTCGCCAATGTTCAAAACTTGTAGAATTGATCCAATGTATGGTAAAAATGTTTCTGTAAAATTAATTTCAAAAACCTCGATATTTTTCTTCAGTTTGTGTAAAATTAATTTCAAAAACCTCGATATTTTTCTTCAGTTTGTGTAAAATTAATTTCAAAAACCTCGATATTTTTCTTCAGTTTGTGTAAAATTAATTTCAAAAACCTCGATATTTTTCTTCAGTTTGTGTAAAATGGCCCTTTCCTATATAGCTTTTAATTCCTGCCCTTTCTTCCTCAGTTTTGTTCAGATGTCTGCAGTAGGACTCATCTACCACCATGGCACTGTGGTATAGATAGGAATTACGAATGCAATGCTTTTAATTTAATACCTCATACCACATTTGAAACACAGCTGAGGGCAATTTGAAAGCAGGGTTGCGGAACATATTCTGAATTGGTTGGACAAGATACTACACACAGAAGATGGTAGCCTAGGCAGGACGACACACCGGAAAAGTCTGGCTTCATCGGTCGGGAGACATGTGCTCGAGAGTGGTCATGTGGTTGAAAGAGACAGTGCCTTCCATGTGTTGTTCAACACACAAAGTAGTCGATTGTTAAAGTTTGCTGAAGCTATACTAATCAACCTTTGTAAGCCGTCCTTGTGTAAGCAGAAAGACATGTTAGTCAGTTTAAAATTACCGTGGTAGACAATCGACATTACTGTGCGAAAATGTGTATATTTCAGTTTGAAGGATTTATCTAATTAATTCACGTAAGTTGTGTGATTTCTGCAGTATGTACCTGACGAGATGCAGCGAAATATGCCAGGCAATAAATCATGCAATCTATTGTTTGTGTCTTTGTTATTCAAATTTGAAAGCAGACCGCCTTGCGTTGGTTCCCATACAAAGGTATAAGTGATGGGCGTTCAGGAAGCAATGGCAAACTACAGGCCGTAAACTTCCTAAGAAATCCTATAAACAGCCAAAACTGCTTGCAACATCTAGTAAAGTATATGCAACTAACTTTTTGAAAACTATCATAATGGGCAATTACTCTAATTCTCTTGCAATCACAATGATTTAAAAGTATGTAGTTCTCGCTAGGTTTCATCACAGTACAGTAATGTGATGAAACCTAGTGAGAACTACATACTTTCGATAATGTAAATCATCTGTATTGAGTACAGATCATGCCCCAACCTCTGGCTACTCATACAGCATCTTTCTCCAGGACGCCCACAGAGGAGGCAAGGATAGTTCTTCTTGGTCAATGCCTTACCTGATTCTGTGGTATCATTGTCAGTGCCTGCTTTCCACCAGGTGCAAATATCATGACCAAGAAATCACAAGCTAAAACATGATGTTGTTTTGTTTATAAAACTCCTTCCATCCCTTGCAACACTTGGTTTGTGGTTATAATTTGTTTTGTTTATAAAACTCTGTCTCTAGCAACGCATGGTTTGTTGTTATAATTTGTTTTGTATTATAATTTTTTTGTTGTTGTTACAATTTGTTTTGTGGGGGGCTGAGTGGTCTTGAGGTATGGTGTCCGCCTCGAGTGTTGGAGGTCTCGGGTTCAGGCCCCGGTGAGGACCGGGATTTTTTCACATAAAAATTTCCCCTAGCGTCTGGGTAGTGAGATCGGACGCCCGTTTGTATTGTTGCACATGTAAAACATCCCTTTGCATTTGGAAATCGAAAAAGAGTAGACTAATGGCGCTGCCCAGCAAAAATTTCAAGTTAAAAATCTACCCATCCATTTGAACATACTATAGGTCAGTGTGGTCAAGAGATTTAATGCGATCATGCTTAAACTTCCTGTACTCTGACAGTAGGGTAGTAAATTAATAAATTAATTCCATACACTGGTCAGTTGGACTTAAACACTGACTTCACATTACGAAAGCAATGGCCAAGTGTTGAATGTAAAATTTTCTAGACAAATCAACTTGAGGTTGATCGCAACTGTCTGCAACATAAAAATGAACATACTAACGAAATCTGGTTACATATTTAAACTCAACCTATAATATTTGATGCACCATACAATAATTTAATACTCCATGTGTTAATTGCTGGCAAAGTACAGGATATCTCCTATTAAAGGAGAAGTTGATATATTAATTTTGTTTAACATTCTGAGATGAAATGCAGGCATAATTCCTTTATTGAGACAGCACTACTAACTTCAGAATTTATATTTGTGCTTTGGATGAAGGTAAGTAATCTCACAGAAAGAATGATGTTTCCCCTTTTTTAATCATTGTGATCAGACTAAAATGGGCACACTACCTGGCAAAAGTCAATGCATGACAGGATTAAATAAGCTAATGGAACTCATAAACAATGGAAGAAAATCTATTTGCATGAGGGACACATCGAAAGCCAAACCACCACTGTCTTGTGGAAGTTCCTGTAAGAACAAAGGCTAGCGCAACAAAGCCCAGCAGAAAATGTGGATAGGCAAAGCCCACAAGCCCGGTACGGCATCTGCTTATGGGAGGAGGCATCAAGAAAAGACATGCCATCTGTTGAAGCTACAAGATGTTGGCCCAAGTGCCATGGGACTAGAAAGAAGACATCTACAAAAGTTGATTGCGATGTAGAAGAAAAAATATGAACATTAACAAACTTTATATTCTAGGGGTTACAAATTGGGCATGCAGGCCCGTCTTACATTCAGCCCTTCCAACCATTCATCTTTCACACATCAATTATCTATTGTAAATGTTACATTCACATAGAAAATACATTGTCAAATAAATCCTGTTAACATAAACAATAAAAAAAGGAGAAGTAAAGTGCCCCCTTCCCTCCACTAGTCCACAGGACACCCTTGGGCAAGATGGAGTACCCGTTTATCGTCCTTAACAGGATAATGCAAGACCATGTGGTAGAATGAGCTTCAGAATAGCTAGCTGTGTTTTTGGTTGTGGTTTCTAGTCTCAAGTTCATCTCAGTAGACAGAGCATGTTATTTCTGAAAGGTTGCGGCCACCGACCAGTATGGTCACTGGTAAGAAGAAAAACAATGGCAGACTACCCTCTTTACAGATGTCTAGAATACTGTAGCAGTCTAGAAAACTATCACATCATCATCATCAAGTGCCTTGCCTTCTTGCATGGGCAATCATGCTTCTCCACATGTAGCGATTCCAACGGCATGTATCAATTTCGTGTGTTGACTCCCTTCTTTCCCATGACACAAGAGTGCCAAGACTCTTGCTGTTTTCCTGTCTTTCCATCAATATTTCCAGGTGTCACAACATATTTCGGATTTTGTCTTCTCATAATGTAGCCAAACAATGAATATTGTCTCTTACTGATGTTTGTGATAAGTTGTCTTTGCGACTTAGCCTCCGTCAAAATGTCAAGATTACTCATTTTGGTGTCCAATTAAATTTCAGCGTTCCTCTATAACACCAAGTCCCCAAAGCTTCCATAGATTTGTTTCGCATGTTTACTATTTGTCCAGGTCTCACAGCCATAAGTTAGAACCGTTTCCATGTAACGTGAAAGATTTCTTTTTCTAACTTCCAACAGCAGAAGTTTATTGCATAACATTTCTTCATTTTATAGAACACATTTTTGTCCTTGTCCTTTTCTGTTCTTTATCCCTGTTTCACATCTTCCATCTGATATTATCAATGTGCCTAGATATCTGAATTTGAATGGGAAATCATAAAGTCAAATTATGAAGAAAGACTTCCGGGGCAAAGTTCTCCACAGTACAAAGCCACTGGATTATGAACTGCTCTTTTCAGTTGGTAAACTGGCCCACTTTTTCCTTAGTAACCAAGTTACTTTAGACTTGTTTCATTCCTAAGTATGTCATACTTTAGCCCCTTTCTCCTTCTTGTTATATAACTGTTACTTATCTACAATGTTTTCATTTTAAAGTTACAAGTATGTGGGACAGAAGGAATTGAAACGACATAGTACATACATTGTGTGTGCGCGCTAGTGCATGCATACTAGTGTTGTGTGGGCGCAGCAGTATTTATATCTGTGTGTGTGTGTGTTAATGCTTATATGTGGGTGTATGTGTGCTCATATGCCTACATCTGTGTGTGTGTGTGTGTGAATGTGCATGCATGCATGCTTGTGTGTGTTTGTGTCTGTCTGTGTGTTCATGTGACTGTTTTATCTTTAAACATTAAAAAAGTTAGTTATATATCCTTTACAGGATGTCAGAGTCAACCCCATTTTTTTGGCTGTTTGTGATGTCTTGGCAAGTTTACGTTCAGTTGTTTACCATTGCTTTCTGAATGACCAGCACTCATACCATTGTATGAAAATCAGCACAAGGCAGTCTGCTCCCAAATCACCCTCAGCTGTGTTTCGAGCACGGTATGTGGGATTACGAATTGCATTGGTAACCCCTTTGTCACAGTGCCAGCAGTAAATATAAAGACATCCTATTTTAAGTGCAGTTATTATCTCCTTTGGATATCAAGAGTGTATCTTAAAAGAACCTTTTAGAACTGAAAAACATAAAGATCATTTTAAGAAAAATAAAGCCATGTTATATCAATGAGACATCGTATGTTTTGTTTCATGGATTGCTTTGTATTTGACTTACTTTTGTATTTGCACATTTTTCCAGCCCCAACTCTCTGATGACATCTTCTACCCGAGCGGTTCTCTCGCTGGCACTAACGGTCTTCGGTAGTCTCAAGGAAGCGGAGAAGTGGAAATTTTCCTTGACAGACAGCGTTCCCATAACAACATCATCCTGCAACGTAACTATGGCAGATAAGAAATTGCAAGCTGTTATCATAAATGCAAATGTTTGATTACCAATGCAAACATCACAAGAAATATTTTACTGGAAACAAATTGCTAACAAATTCAATTTATGGGACAGGAGCATGAAATGGAATTTAAACAAACATTATCTATGCTTGATCTGCATTATAAGACAAAGAAAGAGTTTTCTTCTGTATCAGAATGCTAGCATTCTATGTTATAATGTTAGTATATCACGTTACAATGTTAGCCAACTAACTAACATAATAACAGGAAATCAGACAGGGATGTGTTGTGTCACCTTTATTATCCTTACTGATTACAGATTGGACCATAAAGACAATGAGTACCACCAGTAAGGGAATATAATGGACTCCTCTGACAAAATAGCTCCTTGACCCAAACTTTGATGATAACACTGCTCTCCTGTCCCACACACGAAATCAAATGCAAGATAAAGTAATCACATTGGATAAGAGGTCACATAAAATTAGGCCTAATAATTCAAAGGAGATAGATCATGAGAATTAATTGTCAGGTCCTAGTCAGATATGACTGAACAACAGTATGACAGTAGATGTTACTACAAGTGTTCTGTTTGCGCCGAATGTTGGGCGGTGCTCATCAAACCCGCACCCCAACATTGTGTCAACGGCTTTGGGTGGACATTGTCAAATTGAGAGGGTACACAGGTTATCCTGGTACGAGGAAAAGCAACCTAAAGACTAAATTAGAATAATGAATACACAAACAATAGATTGCATGATTTATTGCCTAGCATCATCACCTCATCAGGTACATATTGCAGAAACAACACAACATAAACTAAAGTGATTATATAAATCCTTCAAGCTGAAATATACACATATTGACACAGTAATTTCAATAGTCTATCACAGCAATTTTAAAATGACAATATCTTTCTGTTTGCACAAGACTGGCTTTTGCCGATTAATAGCGATTGCTTCAGTGACCTTTAACAAGGTACCATTTTATATGTTAAACAACACATGAAATGCATTGTCCCTATCTATCACATGACCGGTTTCCAAAATGTGCAGTCCAAGAACCACACCTATTCCCACCTCAGCAGTACAAGGACCTGTCCTTCTGTATGCTAAATTCAATTGTATTTACAGACAGTAAAACCAATGAACAAGTCCTTCAAGAAACAAATGAAGATCGTAAACTGATTAGAGTCATTAGATGTAGACAGTCAAAACTTTTTGGGCATGTTATGAGAAGAAATGACTTGAGAGCTTGGTGGCGACTGGTAAGATCGAAGGGAAGAGAACAAGGGGAAGACCGAGGAGTAAATACCTGGATGGTTTGGCCACATGGCATGGTCGAGACAGAAACACGGAGTTGATCCACGACTCTGGTGATCGAGTGAGATGGCAGAACATGACTGCCCACGCTTATCGGCATGGCACATGATGGATGCATGAAACAATTAAAACACATAGTCACAGGTATTGTTCGAATGTCAAGCATCTGTTATCCTCGCGGAAATGTTTAAATTTAACATGAACTCTCTCTGTTTGCACTAAACCAACTGGAACTGCCTAATTGCTGATGCCTCACTATATTTGAGCAATAACAGACAGAAAGAATTTGACATGCATTCTGTTAAAGAATAGAAGCTGTGCAGAAGAATGAAAGCCTGTGCTATTTGATGAGACACGCAATGTTGATGCTATAGCTAATGTTGATGTTATTGTTAATATTGATATCACTGCTAAGGTTGATGCTATTGTTAATATTGATGTCACTGTTAATGTTGATGTCACTGCTAATGTTGATGATGGTAAAATAATAAAACAAGAACAACCAACGCACCTGTACAACGTATCCCACCATGCACTTGTAATTATTAGGCACAGGTTTACCATCCAAGAGCAGCTGACCCGACACACCAGACGGGTCTTTGCGGCCTGCCAGGACATCAAGTAATCTGCGAGGACAGATGCATTTTTGTAATCTTCACCGTATAGATAGAGTTAATGTTCACCATGTAGACAGAGATACTGTTCGCTGTGTACATATAGTTAATGTTCACCATGTAGATATAGTTAATGTTCACTGTGTGGATAGAGTTAATGTTCACTTTGTATATAGAGTTAATGTTCAGTTTGTATATATATAGTTAATGTTCACTGTGTAGATAGTGTTAATGTTCACGGTGTAGTGTTAATGTTCACTATGTAGATAGAGTTAATGTTCACTGTGTAGAGTTAATGTTCACTATGTAGAGTTAAAGTTCACCGTATAGAGTTAATATTAACTGTGTAGGGTTAATATTCACTGTGTAGATAATGTTCACTGTGTAGATAGAGTTAATGTTCACCGTGTAGAGTTAATATTCACAGTGTAGATTAAGTTAATATTCACCATGTAGACTGAGTTAATATTCACCATGTAGATATAATTAATGTTCACCATGTAGACATAGTTATCGTTCACTGTGTAGATAGAGTTAATGTTCACCGCGTAGATAGAGTTAATGTTCACTGTGTAGATATAGTTAATGTTCACCATGTAGATATAGTTAATGTTCACCATGTAGATATAGTTAATGTTCACCGTATAGACAGAGTTAATGTTCACCGTGTAGACAGCGTTAATGTTCACGTGTAGATATAGTTAATCTTCACTATGTAGATATAGTTACTGTTCACCGTGTAGACAGCGTTAATGTTCACCGTGTAGACAGAGTTAATGTTCACATGTAGATATAGTTAATGTTCACCATGTCATCATCATCAAGTGCTGTGCCAGCTGGCGTAGGCGTTCATGGCTCTCCCCAGATCTCGGTCTTTGGTGTTCTGGATCAACTCTGCTGATGATATTCCTCCATGCCACTGTCTCAATCCGTCCAGCATCATTTCTCTTGGTCTGCCTCTGCCTATCTTCCCCTCAATCTTTCCAGTTGTCACGATGTCCTCCATTGCCTCTCTTTTCATCACATGACCAAAGAAAGCTGTTTGTCTCTTTCTTATTGATGTATATAGTGGTCTAGTTTCATTAGCCTCTTTCATGTTTCACGTTCACCATGTAGATATAGTTAATGTTCATGTTCCAATAGATAATAGTTAATGTTCACCGTGTAGACAGAGATAATGTTCACTGTGTGGATATAGTTAACGTTCACCATTCAGATATAGTTAATATTCACGTGTAGATAGAGTTAATGTTCACTTTGTGTATAGAGTTAATGTTTACTTTGCATATAAAGTTAATGTTCACTGTGGAGATAGAGTTAAAGGGGTCTAGAGCCTGAGAAATTAAGGCCGCCTGGTTAGTGCAGTCACCACAAAATATGCAGGTTAAGGATTACTTGTTTGCTCCCCGACAGAAACCAACACATTACCTTATCGAGGGTTTGGACCCAGATCTCCTAAATGGGAGCCCACTTGGCCAGACAAATCCTGACTTGTAACACCGAATGACCACAATCAGGGCAAATGCCACTATGGACAACACAATTTAAACTCACGAAGATTTTCCGGATCCTGTGGGTCCCATAATAGCACTCATCCCTTTCTTGAAAATGCCACTGAGGACAGACCAAGTAAAGAAACTGATTCAAACAATAACTGTCATAACAGCATAAACACAAGTTAAATAGAGCATCAGAGAAAAGTAATATTTAGGCATGAATGTATATCAGGAGATTCAAACATAGAAACAAGTGGACAGGAGATGTATAGGCAAAAGAGTCAGAAATATAAAATGACTGTAAGACATACAGATAGATTAGACAATATTACATTATGATAGAGACGAGGCAGCCAGGGCAGGAGAGAGAGAGAGAGAGAGAGAGAGAGAGAGAGATAGAGAGAGAGAGAGAGAGAGACAGAGACAGAGAGACAGACAGACAGACGACAGAGAGGCGGACAGAGAAAGAGAGGCGGACAGAGAAACAGAGACAGACAGACAGAGAAACAGAGACAGACAGACAGACAGAAACATAAGGCAGAATAAGTCATTAAGGCAGTCAAAAACACACCACAGAGGGAGGGAGACATACATAGAGAGACAGAGAGAGGGACAGAGAGATAGTAAGAGAGACAGAGAGACAGATGGACAGACAGAGACGGAGAGAGACAGACAGGCAGATAAACAGACGGACGGACGGACTGACAGACAGACAGACAGATAGACAGACGGACAGATGAACGACACGAGAAGACCAAACGTAGTTCAGACAGAGCAGTTATTTTATATTGTTTAGTTTAGACAGAGCACGATACCTAACAAAAACATCTAATTAACACACATTTACATTCTGACTGATCTACTCACGTGACATCGAAGAGAATCTGCTTATCTTTTCTGCGACAACATTTTGTTGCCTCCTTGACCGTGTAGTTAATGTTGTGAGCAGACAAGACTGAACCCTCGGCAGCTTCAGGCGCCACCCCATTGGCTGTGTGGCGGGCACCGGCTTCCTTGAGTTCTATGTTGACCATGTGATCACTCTGATGACCGTTCAATCCGTTCATCTCGACTGGAGACTCGGCGGTCGGCTCGGGATAAATTTGGTTACTCGTTTTGACTGATTTCCGGTGTCATCAACTGAGTAAATATAAAGCGTGGAAACGATGACTCTATTTGTTGTTTTAAATAGCGACATCTGTATAGATAACATACCACATCTAAGTACAGCTGTGGACTTGGTCTAACAACAGTATTGGTTGCCAGGTACTAACGCCCGGCAGGAGTCATAACTCTAGTGGGCCCGTTCCCGAAGAGTCAGGAAGATAAAGGATCGAAACATTCCGGGAAGGGGAACCCATTCTGACGATCAGCAGAAGTCTGACGCAAGCGTTGCTCGGCGGCGAAGTTTTTATCACCGCCACGAGATAGTCACCAAGGGAACAAAACCAATAACTGATTAATTGCCATGGGTTGATTAATATTCGTTTTTTTTTTTCTTTCTTGCGCTCGCTCGCTTTAAACTTAAGCCCATACACACAGGGAGTCTCTGTGGCGAAGTGGTCAAGCCGTTTGACTCGTGCTCCGAAGGTTGTGGGTTCGAATCCGGGCCGCACCCTTCGGTTTACGAGTTAAATGTTTCGGAGACTCCTGTGGGTCGTCGCTAAAAGCTGCGGAGTTCGTGCTTTGTGCGACGCTTTCCGTGCTGCGGAAAGAAACCGAGCCATATGGGATAAAACCCGGTGCAATGAAGTCGACCCTGTCGACTTTTAAGCGACTTTTTAAGCCCATACACACTATTTTTATAATAGTGATGGACTGAATTTTGCGTGTGGATTTGTTTTGGAAGTGTCTATACCGCGATAGCTCGGAATAGACAGAGTAGTTTATTCCGCGATAGCTCGGAATAGACAGAGTAGTTTATTCCGCGATAGCTCGGACGGAAACCCCGGTTGGCGATAATTTCCTTCCTTCTTCCTGCGAGAGCGCACTTTCCTGTCCTGCTTTCTGCGAACGATACTGAGCGTGCGGTACTTAAAAAAAAATGGCGTTAGAAAAAGGAGCCTCATTTGAAAGTTACCAGGAGTTTCAGGTTATTCTTAAGAAGCACGAAGACGAGTGTGGTGTGCTGTGTAACTGTCATATGGCAATAACTACGATCCATGGCGGTGGCGAGTGTGGCTGGTAAGGCCAATTCTTGCTGCAAATGTTTGCAAATGGTCTACTATCTCCAATTCGGCGTCGTCAATAAAGATTGATGGTACACCATGTGCACCTTGTGACATAATCTGTGTCTTCTTTTTGTTAACTGTTAAACCAAATTCAGAACAAGCATAACAAGAACTGTAATAAAACCGAGAAAACTTTTTACCAAAACCCAAAACTAATAGTAATTAAATTTTTCCCATATATCATCATTCCAATGGACTCTTTTATTCCCTCTGTCCATTGTTTACATGGTTCGGAGTCTTTTTCTGGCTCTGTTTGGTGTGTATACAATTGCTTATTGACTTATTGTGGTATAATGTCAGTTGGTAGCGTAGTTACGTGGCCGAGGCATTTCACTTACTGTTTTCTAATAAATTCTATCGGTACAATTACCTTCACCTTAAGAAAGATTCAACAGTCCCAAGTGGTCTAGTGGCTAGGATTCCGCGCTCTCACCGCGGCGGCCGGGGTTCGATTCCCCGCTTGGGAATTATTTTTTTTTTTAAATTGGGAAGTTGTCAAGCCATGTCACTCGATCACCAGTGTCGTGGATCAGCTCAGTGTTCCTGTCTCGACCATGCCATGTGGCCAAGCCATCCAGATATCTTCCTCTTGGTCCGATCCCTTCGATCTTGCCAGTTGTCACCAAGTTCTCTAATCCATTTCTTCTCATAACATGTCCAACAAATGTTGACTGTCTACGTCTAATGTCTCTATTCAATTTACGATTTTCATTTGTCTCCTGTAGTACTTGGTCATTGGTTTTTCTGTCTGTCCATGGTATTCTTTGCATTTTCCTCAGAAACCAGATTTCTGCAGCCATCAGATGTTTTTCAGCTTGACTGCACATTGTTCAAGTTTCACATCCATACAAAAGAACAGGCTCTGTGTATCCCCTCAACACTTTTTTTCTCGTTTCTATTGACATCTTTTTATTGGTCAGAATGTTTTTCATCTTGCTCTTGACTCCATTGATCACAGCATCACACGTGAAGTACTGCCCAAACGAAATGCCAGCACTCCTGAATCTCGGTATCACCTTACCAAAGAAATTACGAAGGCCATTGAATCTTTCCTTCCTTTATTGGGAGGACAGGCTTTTCAATCTGCCATCTCTCATCTTAATAGGGTCTTCACTCTGATTAAAGCTGCCCGTCCTCTAGCTGTAGTTGACCTTTCAGAAGCTGACGTTCAAACTATCCCCTGCATGGACAACCTATGCTCTGCTTTGTCTGAACCGTATTCTGATAGTGTTGGTGCTTCTGTTCTACCCACTTTGTCTGAACCATCTTCCTCTGTGTCTTCTGATAGTGTTGGTGCTTCTGTTCTACCCACTTTGTCTGAACCATCTTCCTCTGTGTCTTCTGATAGTGTTGGTGCTTCTGTTCTACCCACTTTGTCTGAACCATCTTCCTCTGTGTCTTCTGATAGTGTTGGTGCTTCTGTTCTACCCACTTTGTCTGAACCATCTTCCTCTGTGTCTTCTGATAGTGTTGGTGCTTCTGTTCTACCCACTTTGTCTGAACCATCTTCCTCTGTGTCTTCTGATAGTGTTGGTGCTTCTGTTCTACCCACTTTGTCTGAACCATCTTCCTCTGTGTCTTCTGATAGTGTTGGTGCTTCTGTTCTACCAACTTTGTCTGAACCGTATTCTGATAGTGTTGGTGCTTCTGTTCTACCCACTTTGTCTGAACCATCTTCCTCTGTGTCTTCTGATAGTGTTGGTGCTTCTGTTCTACCCACTTTGTCTGAACCATCTTCCTCTGTGTCTTCTGATAGTGTTGGTGCTTCTGTTCTACCCACTTTGTCTGAACCATCTTCCTCTGTGTCTTCTGATAGTGTTGGTACTTCTGTCCTACCCACTTTGTCTGAACCATCTTCCTCTGTGTCTTCTGATAGTGCTGGTACTTCTGTCCTACCCACTTTGTCTGAACCATCTTCCTCTGTGTCTTCTGATAGTGTTGGTACTTCTGTCCTACCCACTTTGTCTGAACCATCTTCCTCTGTGTCTTCTGATAGTGTTGGTGCTTCTGTCCTATCAACTTTGTCTGAACCATCTTCCTCTGTGTCTTCTGATAGTGTTGGTACTTCTGTCCTACCCACTTTGTCTGAACCATCTTCCTCTGTGTCTTCTGATAGTGTTGGTGCTTCTGTCCTATCAACTTTGTCTGAACCATCTTCCTCTGTGTCTTCTGATAGTGTTGGTACTTCTGTCCTACCCACTTTGTCTGAACCATCTTCCTCTGCGTCTTCTGATAGTGTTGGTGCTGATTTCTCAATTCCGGCTTCTTCCTCTGCTGTATCATCCTGTGGATTTTCTAACGTTAAATTGTCCCTGGTAAAAACAAAAGGTCGACCGAGACAGGTACAAGCTTTTACCAGGAGGTACAAAAAAAGAAAAACGTGTCCACAAGATGAAAAACATTCTGACCAATAAAAAGATGTCAATAGAAACGAGAAAAAAAGTGTTGAGGGGATACACAGAGCCTGTTCTTTTGTATGGATGTGAAACTTGAACAATGTGCAGTCAAGCTGAAAAACATCTGATGGCTGCAGAAATGTGGTTTCTGAGGAAAATGCAAAGAATACCATGGACAGACAGAAAAACCAATGACCAAGTACTACAAGAGACAAATGAACATCAGTCATTAGACGTAGACAGTCAAAATTTTTTGGACATGTTATGAGAAGAAATGGATTGGAGAACTTGGTGACAACTGGCAAGATTGAAGGGAACAGACCAAGAGGAAAATACCTGGATGGCATGGACGAGGCAGGAACACTGAGCTGATCCATGACATTGGTGATCGAATGAAATGGCGAGTCATGACCGCCCCACGCTTTCCGGCATGGCACATGATTGAGTGATTGTGTGTTGGGTTTGATATGTGTTGTGTTTAAAGTTAGTGTTAGTTAGTTAGTCTGTCCTCTTGAGCCCAAGGCGGCCGTCGTGTGTGTAAAGAATGAATGTCGTAGTAGTTCCTTGTTCTTCTTTACCACTTTAGTGTCGTCCCTGGAGTGAGGAGAATACCACACGGTGAAGTTACTCCTAATGTGTTTTTTTTGAACGGATAATCTTCCAATTAACTGAAATGTCACTTGGGGAAAGTTTTAATGTTCATAAGTCTCTGATTATAACATGTCCCCTCTTTTAGAACACAACCTTTTAATGTTTGTTAGGTAGATGTGTGTATATATATATATATATATATATATATATATATATATATATATATATATATATATATATATATATGTCCTTAGTATGCGAGTTATTAATCTTCGGTGATGAAGCTTATCACTCATTAAACACAACACTTCTGTTCATACAATTCTACTCAGCAGAAGCCAGGTTTCTGCGGAACAACTAGGTTCTGAGCCCCGTGTAAAACCTCTCAGCAACCTCTGTCTTCTTTCCATGAGTCATCATTGTATAAAACTTGGAACTGCTTCTTCGTAATAAATCATCTCACACTCACGTGGAACACTCAAGGGGAACTGGAAATGGAACCTGTAGAGTAGATAACATCATGGTGAGGGCAACTCAGTCCTGACCGTAATTAGGTGATTGTAGGCCAATAACAGCACTCAGATCTATAACAGAGATCCGATCTCTGTCATACGCGCATCACAATGGTCTTATACATGGCAACACCAGGAAAGAATAAAGGAACGGGTAGAAACCCAGCAGATGCCCTACTGGAAGATCCTACCATTACACATACCTCTTCTCCCTCTCAACCATCCTTAATCAAGAGCGAAGAGTAATCATAACTGAATGCTTCGCGGTCTCCTATAGCCCTGACTGTTAGTTAGTAACTGACCGTTGAGCGTCGGCCAGATCACCTCGTCACTCCTCGCTGTTTCATTCTTGCCAGACCATGGTAATCCATTTGCTCCTCCGAGGTGTACATGTGCTCCCACAAGGCCGCAACCACGTCTGCCTTGTCATGCATCAATACTCCACCAAGTTTTGCCGAGCCAGCCAATCTGTCCTCTGCAGATACTCTGAGGTATGCCTTCGCTTGCATCACCTTGTGCCTACCAGCAACAGTAGGCAGATGTAGTATGTAACGCATACACACTTTGGTCATTGGTTTTTCTGTCTGTCTATTTGGAGCATTCATGCACAAATAATCCCATATCCCAGAATGGCCCGCATAGCTTCATTCTGTATGCGCTCTAATTTCACCAGCTGACAAGAATATCATCTGCAAATGTTATAATCCTTCCAACCCCTGGTGCTTCTAGGTATGGAATCTTGCTCGTATACACGTTAAAGAGCACCGGTGAGACTGCAGATCCCTGTGGCAGTTCCGGGGTTAAAATATGTGGCTCTGAGGTCCATGCCCCCAGACGGAGAGCAACCTGACGAGAATGCAGGACTACTGCTATCCAGTTCACCAACGAGGGATTGACCCCCTTCTCCATAAGTGCAGTCATCAAAATATCATAGCGAACTCTATTGTACGCATCCTCGAGATCAAGCGCTGCCGCCATCGTTTCCTGTCTACTCTGGAAGCCCTCATAAACGTCAAAGTTACCAGAAAGTCACCAGAAAGACCTCCTTGACCCGGGTTTTCTCACATGGCTTGGTCTATTAGCCCTGACTGTACTGGGCTTAGGTACCAGTACAGAGCGGGGCAGGTGGTTGCTTCTATAATCCCCAAGGACACCGAGTGTCGCGTTTTCAATGAAAAATGGGGAGTAAAGTACTTCTTTGTGGAAACAAAGAACCAGAAAACCAGTTGTGTAATATGCAGCGAAAAGTATTGCCGTTTTGAAAAAGTACAATCTTCGGCGACACTACGAAACAAAACATAAGTTTTCTGGAAAGGTACGTTCTTCTTCTTCTTCTTCTTCTTCTTCTTCTTCTTCTTCTTCTTCTTCTTCTTCTTCTTCTTCTTCTTCTTTCGTTCGTATGATGGAAGCAGCAAATGACTTGTGTCCTGAGTAAACCGATTTGTTTGGAACTATCAGCCTTTCGACAAGCTCAGTTGTGCGAAGAACAGAACAACTTGGAGAGAACACAGTGCTACAGATACGCCAGCAAACTAGGAACTTGTTGTATTCTCTGGCGCTGAATGAGTCTACTGATCTCTCGAGTGCGCCACAACTTCTCGTGTTCATTCGTTGCGTCAATTTGGACTTTCAGATAACGGAAGAGTTGGCATCCGTTTGCAGCTTGCATGGATCAATAACTAGAGGACAACTTGTTGAATTTTACCGCTACTTACCTGATGTTGAGTTTCCGAAACTGAAGAAATTTGCCGCTTGTATGTCACCAGTGTTTGGAACAACTTATGTCTGTGAGCAAACATTTTTAAAAAAATGAAGTATATGAAGTCAACATATCCAACGAGATTGACTGATGAACATTTGAAAGCAATTCTCTTGATTGGATGCAGCAATTCCAACCCAAACATTGATGATATCTTGAAAGCCAAATATCAGCTGCCAAATCGCGCTCAGCTGTGTTTTGAACGCGGGTATACGGGATTATGAACCTTCGCCACGGAGGCCGGCGCAAGTATTGTACAGAATGAGTAAGCGGCCCGCGCTCGTCATTATCCAGCCCGCCGTGAAAAAAGTTTGGTGACCCCTGATTTAGACAGACAACATCCGTATCAAGCGAGGCCTCAGCAAGAGCAGTGCCCGGTATGTTCTCTCCCGACCTGTCCCATTCGCCAATTGAAGTTGCCACATAACAGATACCTGGTAAATGAAGAAAAAATTTGTTGGTATCAACCAGTACAGGTCTGATGATCGCGCTTTTGGCAGCAAGAGTGTTTCCTAGGGTTTTTGTGTTTTGTGTTGGTCTTTATCTGGCTGCACAAGAACCTGCACACTTGTCTTTCTGTTCTTATCTGTCCTCTACTTTTGTTGTCTTGGGAAAGGCACTTAGCCAACCGAACACGAGTTCTCACTCTCACTCTCTCTCTCTCTCACTCTCTCTCTCTCTCTCTATATATATATATATATATATATATATATATATATATATATATATATATCTTAATACAGACATATATATATATATCCCTCCCTCTCTCTCACTTGTCTATATCACTTTGTTATGTCTTTCAACACATCTTTCTCGTATCTCTGTCTCTCACACTATCTTCGTTATCTATCTCCCCCCTCTCTCTTTTCAACCTGCTTCACATATACCAGGTTTTCCTGCACTTTATTTGCGTAGCATTTCCTTGTTTATTTGTTAATTCATCAGGCCAGTAAGTCGGAAGCCTGGTGTTTGAATTGGCTAATCACGTCTTTCTGAAGCAACGCATATTACTGTCAGCTTGGACCGGAATTATGATGACATAAATATCAGGAAATAGTAGGTCGGTAATGTAAACAAAGATGGATGCCTGTAAACAGTAAGAGTACAGAAACGCAAGTTAAGAATTCTTGCATGGGGACACAATTATTTTTATTGGGGATACCAATCTGGAAAATTATTCTTGATATTAAAACAGCTTCATACGCCAGCTCGGTATAAACTACTCTGTCTATTCCGCGCCGGCTCGGAATAAACTACTCTGTCTATTCCGAGCTATCGCGGTATAAACTACTCTGTCTATTCCGAGATATCGCGGTATAAACTCTCCCTTAGTTTTTCCTATTAACAATGTCCCTCGCCATTATGCGAACCCACTCCGACTTCAGAGGTTGTTATTAATCGTCTTAAGAGACTTAACGTATCTGCCGTAGGCTTTCATATGATAGTTTTTATTATGTAGCAACCCGCTACAATTTGATATATAATACAACTTGTGTACGCTACCATATTAACGAGGGGCGCTGCGTGGTCTCGAGGTATGGTGTCCGCCTCGAGTGCTGGAGGTCCCGGGTTCAATCCCCGGTGGGGACCGGGACTTTTTTCACGTGGATTTCTAGTAATAACATTTCCCCTGGTCTCTGGGTAGTGAGATCGGACACCCGTGTGTATTGTTGCGCACGTAAAAAAATCCCTTGGCAGTTGGAAATCGAAAAAAAAGAGTAGCCTAACAGCGCTGCCCGGGCAAAATTTCGAGTTAAAAATCTACCCAAAGTATTTCAGGATCCTCGCCGTGTGCTACGGAGTTCGTGCACTGAGCTGAGTTTCCCCAAACTCAGGTTTGGGTTAGGGGGAGCACTTATGGGTTACACCCGTGTGCCGTGATGTTGATCCATCGACTAAACTATTATTAACGAATTTTACGTCATAACTGTAACACACCTCTATTTCCCATTTTCCTCAATCCATTTTTGTTTGGTCCTAGCCTCCTTCTTATTTGAAACTGAATCTGTTAATATATTAAAAATACTGTCTAATGTTAAGGTGAGGGTAGGCGTTCAATTCCGTACATCGGCGTTAAGTTGGACTTAAAAACGCTGACTGCTCGTTCAGAAAGCAATTGTAAGTTAGTCTTTCCTCTTGAGCCTAAGGCGGCGCATAGGGCAGAAGTCCTGACTCTCCATGCTTGGCGGTTCGCTGCTACCTGTTGTAGATCTTGGATATTTACTTGGCCATTGAATGAGCCTTCTCTAATGATGGTTCTACGCAGGGTCTCTCTTGGTCTTCCCCGTTTTCTTTTCCCTACTGGTGACCATATGAGGGCTTGGTAGGGGAGTCTTGACTTGTCCATTCTGAGTACATGGCCGATGTAGTTCCAACGGCGTCTTCTTATGAAATTGGATACTGTATCTTGCTTAGTCTCTTGTCTTATTTGCGAATTGGTTCTGAAGTCTGTCCAGTAGATGTTTAGAAGTCTTCTAAGACATTTGTTCTCAAAATTATCTAATTTTTTATCTAAAGCTACCGTTGATTTCCAACTTTCACATCCATACGTTAACACTGGAATCACAAAAGAGTTGAAGATGTAAAGTTTTGTGTGTTTGCTGAGTGTCTTTAACTTCCAGATGTTTGACAGTTTATTGAAGGCACCAGATGCCAGTGCGATTCTAGATGATATTTCTGGTGTTGAGTCCCCTGTAGATGTCATTTTCCTTCCTAGGTATGTGAAGCTGTTGACTTTTTCAAGAACGTAGCTGTTCAATTTGGTGTCATCTGAACTGTTGGTAAGATCAATAGTCTTTGTTTTTGTGGTGTTAATTTGGAGACCAATTTGCCCTGAAACATTTTGGAGGTGGTTTATTTTCTCTTGGGCATCCGGGTGTGTTGAACTCAAAAGCACTATATCGTCGGCAAAGTCCAGGTCTTCTAGAATTTTATCGACCCAATGGATACCCATATTTGTGTTGTTTGTGCAATTGTAAACTCATAATAATCAAGCGCCATGCCAGCTGGCGTAGGCATTCATGTCTCGCCACTTATCTCGGTCTTTGATGGTGAGTTGAGTTGAGCTAAGAACCGACATCATTGCACTCAGTCCCTTCGTTCTTCTTCTCTTCTTCTTCTTCTTTTCGTTCATCCGGAGTGTTTTTTCAGATGTGATTGCGGTGTGTCTGTTATGCGCCCTTGGGCCGAAACCCGTAGGCCAACACATCGACTTTAGCGTGCTTTTTTGACCAGGTAGCATTCCTGGGAGACTCTCACTTTTGTGGTGCCATCTACAACTATGCTGGCCAAGTTAGAACGGTCGAAGACAACGGTCATCCCTCAAAGGAAGGCAGGGACAGTCCATAGCATTTTCCGCCATCCAAGGTTGCTTCCATAGTTGCAGGGCCGACACATAACGCCCTGGTTCTGGGCTAACCGAGGGAATCGTCACGTCCTGCTCATGGCTGCTTTAAATCCTCACTTCAATATTTTGGTCATTTCGTTTGCCCCGGGCCATTCCCGCACAAACCAGACAGGTTTGCAGACGGTATCCACTCAGCGAGTTTTCGGACATGTGCTTGTCGTTGCGCCCGTCAGAGCTGTTCCAGGCACGACAGACATTCGGAAAACTACCTAGTCAGAGCTGTTCCGAACAAGAGCGGCATTCGGAAACTAGGTAGTCAGAGCTGTTCCTAGCACGAGAGACATTCGGACGAGACATTTCACTCGGACGTAAATGCGTAGTGTTAATTTTTAGTTTGCCACCCGTAGGACGACACTTCCGGCTTCCGGCGGGCATTTTTTAATGAGGTTAGCCTTCCTCGGGTTTCGAGACTCTTGTTTCGGCTTCCACACAGCAAGCTTTCGCTTCGGGCTGCCACGTAATGGATTCGCAAGACAGGCGTTCCATTTCGTGTCAACGAGACAATTTTCCACCTTTGACTACACTCACTCCATGAGTGTGGTTACAGACTATCGGACGTCTGCGAGACGTGCGACCGAGGTGTTTTTCCACCTTTTGTACTCACTCACGAGGTAGGCTACATGTGCTGCCGGCTCAGCACCTTACCTCCGTGCGTCTGTGGGCGAGTAACGGTCAGGCCCTTTCATCCGGGGATACCTCATATCCCCCAGCTAAGAGCCATCGAACGAATCTGCGCCGAGCATGTAGCGTTCTCAGCACATCATCACAATTTTGATGTAGGTTTGTGTCGGCCAGGCTCTCACTTCCGAGAGTTTATGGCTTAGAGACGTTCAGCCATACACCTCAGATGGGAGCCTTAGAGGTTATGCCCGGACTGAGATTTAGGGATCGTTTGCCTGATTTTGACTGCTATCCTCAGTCTTACCTGCAGAGCAGCAGGTTGTGTCACTCTTAGTCTGGTCCCTATCCCACGAGCCGTCCGATATGTAGTTTTCACCCATCGGCAAGCACATGGGGTCGATGGGACACGCAAGCTCCCCCACCACGGCAAGGTGGAGACACATCGGGGGAGAGTCCCTTCGTTCAACACTCAGCGAAGAGTCACACTACTAATTGTTCCCACCGTTATCTGATTGAAAGTTCTCCTAGTATTCCCTCTCAGTTTTGAGGTTCTACCAGAACCCCTCCCCCCCCCCCCCCCCCCCATATCATCCTTTCCATTTACGGGTTCTCAATCTGTTCCTCCGCCTCCCCACCTGGTCCCCACAAGCGCACGGCCACTCTCCCTTGTCGAAAGGTAATCTACCACCAAGAGGTGCATTCTTTACCAGTCTATCAACCTGTTCATTCCCACGCACTCCAGCATAGCCAGGGCAAAAAATTCATACAGTTCTCACAATATGTGACCTCTGAAGCGAGGTGAGCCATTTCATACGAAACATTCCCTTTACTAAGCATACTCCTTGAGTCCGCGATGAAGACAGTGTGTATCGCAGTTGTCTCCTCTAATGCCGCTGTGACTGCTTCCACCTCTGTTCTCATGTTGGAAGTCGTAGCCTTATATGCCATACTCTCCATTTTTAAGAATCGTCCACCAGCCTTCGTAATTTAACCCCAACCACTCTGCCTGTTTCTCAACACTGACCCATCAGTATAGATCACTATGTCACCTTGATGTGTATTACTCAGGATCAGTTACTGCACCTCAAACTCTGCGGAGCCCGCTGCCCATTCTCTGTACTCACGATCCAGTGATACTATTACATTGTGCCAGTCCGTCCTGTCCGCCGGTACCTCAACCCACTCTTTGTCACCATTAATGGTCTCTAGAACACAAACGTGACGTATAAATATTTCTGCCTGTGTCATCCAGGACCTGCCTCGTCTTAGTCCATGAGACACGCCACCATCACGTTGTCTCTCCACACAGCTGTGGTTAACCCATCAAACTGTTCATTGCTCCGCACACCTGTATGCTCTGAGGAAAACATGCGGGAAATGCTCGCAATCTCCGTCGTCCTGTAGAGCGATGCTAGTCACTCCTCTCGGAACAAGCCAGTGCCCACTTTCCGAAACATACTGCGTGTTGTGGGTCGCTTTAAGGAGTGTAAGTTTAAGCGAGTTAAACCGCTTAGCCACGCCTAACTCCAGTCATATAATGAGAAGTGAAGTATTGGAAAACATTGCGACAACTAGGAAGATCAGTGGTTAGAGAGGCAAAGAAATGATGTTGAGTAGTGAGGTGGAAGAATATCATCTACAGAGTTGATGCAGAACGGCGAGGTCTCTGGAGATGCAAGGATGCCTACGTCAGCTGGCATGGAATCTGATGATGATGATGACCTCGCGTATGCTAAGCTATATATTTGTTTTTAGGTTTTTAGGAATATATTGCTTAATCATCAATAGGGAAAGGGCACGGCCATTTCACTTTATTACGCCGCAGCCTAAAATATGCCAATGCCTAAGACTTCATACCCCAAAGTCAGGTCCTAGTGAGATATGACTGAGCTACAGTAGACGGTACTGCCTGCTTTCTGTTAGTGCTGAATGTTGGGCGACGCACACCAAACCTAACACCCCACATTGTGTCAACGGTTTCGGGCAAAGGGGCGCAATTGGGAGGGTACAAGCCTTACCCTAGTGCGAGGAAATGCAACCGTATACTAAATATCATAACAAGGCATGAGCTCCGCATTAGTGCTTTTGTCATACCATTATAATCTTTCTATACTGACCACTTTGGTCTTATCTGAATACTTAATCAGCAAAACGTAGCAAGGTGAGACAGAGGAGGGAAAATGATATTACAGACACGTTGGTGCATAGTTAATGTTAGATTTAATTTAACAAACAAAACAAAAACAAAAACTAGCAAGGAAAATAGTTTTGCTACGTTTTAATACTAAAATAGTCCTGGGTATTAAACTAGCGTCTGTTGACAATGAAGTACCCAAAAACGGGGGGAGGAAATATGACCAAACAAAGCTTAACTTTAGCCAAAGCATGACCAACTGGCACCTTGCCTTCTTGACAGACGATAGTTTGTAAAATGGAGTTATACCTCTTCATAAGAGAAAGCCTGGGCTGAATTTAGAGATCATATGTTGCCCATGCAGCATGATACCTTTCTCGGCCTGTCTAGTTACTCCAGAGGAGAGATAACACCAATACATCTAGAACAAGGCAAGTTGCAGAAGCTGCCGGATCAGTAAAGTAATGATCTAATTTTCCGCCTATCGGAGCTTCGATCTTAGACCCGTTGCCGACCAAGGCTTCAGACCCGGTCTGCTCTGCCAAGACAGTCATCTGTAGGCTCCATTTCCTCGCGTTATGGCATGCCATGTACCCTCATAACGCATAATACGCAGGCTATAATCTAATCATATACCCAATACCTTTCATTGCATATATAAGAGCCATTCACATTTATCATTTAGATAATGTAATCTAATCTTGCCATTTTTGCTGATCTATTTATACCATTTCACCAAATGACTTAGTATTATCGATAGTTTACCGTTAGTTATGCTAACCTCTACATAAGGATTTTCTTCTTGGGATATATTGCTTAGTCCTAGATGAGGACAGAGAATGGTCACCATAATTCATTGCAACGCGACGGGTAATATGTCAAGGCTTAATTTTTTCAATAGTCAACGGCAAATGTGCTATTTTTCATCTTTCACACTTTTTCCGCCATGGGGAAATAGACTCTCTACATATTCACTCCACGCCCTTCTATCTTTTTTTCTATCCCATGCAGTTCATTCATGTCCTTCTCGTATTATTCATTTCTATTTATACTTCTTTTCTCCGTGTTTATTTTAAACGTTGTCTATTTCGGGTGCCCTGTGGATTACTGACAAACACCAATATTGATACACTATTCTCATGTTTCCTCAGTGTGTGTCCCATCCAGACCCCGTGTCTTTTGTGAACTTCCTGGTTCACTGGTATTTGTCTAGTTCTCTTCACAAGCTACAAATTGGTAGTTCCGTCATGCCATTTTATTCCTTCTATTTGCACAAGCACTATATAGGACTGGCTTTATTGTGCCTGAAAGCTTAGTTAGGAAAACATTACACGACGAGACAGAATAAGAAATAAAGATATAAAGAAACCGTTCGTGTAGGTCTAAAGTTGACTCCACCAACAGACAGCAAGCAAATGTGTTTGCCTTGTTATCAATACTACCATACAGCTGGAAATTTGATTGGGATCTGTTGATATTGACATATCTAAATCCCGCGGAGGAACCATTGCCAACGTAGTCCTAATCTCAGCCAGTGCATATGTACTGTTCCTGCCTACATCCTAACATGCCTCTCCTTAGAGTGTAGTTCTAGTGTCTATCTCGCACACATTTTTGGCTTCTGGACTTGAAAAGTGGAGAAGGGTCTCTGCAAAAAGCCCCGTACAGATAGTACGTCGGTACCGGGTCCGGATAAAGTCTTTACACCAACCCCACTTCGATAGATGCAAGCCTGGCATAGGGTTTAGTCGACCTGTACGAAAATGTCTCGAACTTTGCATCCAAATGCATGTGAGTTAAACAAGAGGATTTACAATCAGTCAGCAGATCGAATTCTGCGAAAAAGCACCATCACTCAGATAGACCGGAAAGATCAATATCTTTTTCTGAACTTAACGAACAAGGAGTGCCCGTCAAGGCTAACAAAAGAACATTATATCTGTTATACAAACGAGTGAGGTCAGCACGGCAGAGGTGTTTAACTGATTTAGTGCCGAAGGATAACATATCGACACACGTGATCTCCCATGGGGACAGAAGGACGACATATCGCCACACTAGGGTCATCGTGTTATTTATTTTGTTAACGAAAATTCGCATTATAATACTTGTTCATTTCAGTGTGAACCCTGTTTGGTCCAAACCTGCTTTTTTGTTTGACACTGAATCAGTTAAGACGCTTTCGCTTAAACTTTCTGCGCGCTGACGGGAGAATTTGTGGGTTCGTGCAACAATCGGCCAGTAGAACCTACATTGATTTATCGTGCAGAAAGCCATGGCAAGCTACTAAACGAAAAATTGCCCAAAATAAACCTGCTGTTGATTACAATGTTCTGCATTTTTTTTTTTAAATAATAAGGAGACAAACAGTGTCCTAATTCACCATCATTATTTCATACAATCAATTTGATTGAAAACTGAGATAAACTCCATCCTTTCGGGAGCTAAAGAGTTAGTGCGTTCGTGTTAAGATCTGGTGCAACAACAGTGGGGTAAAGGAAAGGACAGGCTGGTAGGAGGCGACGCAAAAGACGTGCTGGTGCCCACAACAAACAATGCCCCTTTTGTCGTGTATTGATATATGAAGCATTGGAAAATATCGTGAAAACTGTAAATAGCGTTAGCAGAAGCCAGACAAAGAGAAATTATGGTGGATGTCATAAGACGGTGGTTTAGAGGAGAGGCATAACAACAGAGTTGATACAGAACATAGGGGACAGCGATCTGTGGAAATACATGAAATCTTACGCCTTTAGGCAGAGCACGTGATAATGGCAATGCTGACTGATCTCGGTCCAGAACTCTATTAAGTCTTTAACTTCGAGGTTAGATTTAAATTGCAAGAATACAGAGATTATGGTCGTCGCTAAGAAGATAGAAATACCATAATATACGGGTAAATGGGGATATTCAAACAAATGAATAGGTACAAATTGAGTTAGAATTAAATTGTAAGGAGATAGAGATTATGGTGATAAGAAAGAAAAACAAACATAATATAATATATGGGTAAATGGGAATATTCTTAAACAAGTGAATCTGTACAACTATCTCGGAACAATAATAACATCTAATGGGAGGTGCATTGAGGAAATTAGAACAAGAATCGCTACGGCAAAAATATATCTTTGCAAGATGGAAACCATACTGACCAATAAAATATGTCAATTGCAACAAGAAAATGAGTGTTGAAGTGCTACATAGAACCTATTCTTGAGTATGGATGTGAAGCGCGGACAATGAGCAGATAAGATGAAAAACATCTAATGGCAGAGGAAATGTGGTTTCTGAGGAAAAGGCAAAGAAAACCACGGACAAACAGAACAACTTATGAGCAAATCCTATAAGAAACAAATCAAAACTATAAACGGATTAGAGAAATTAGACGTAGACAGACACAATTTTGTGGGCACATTATGCTAAGAAATAAACTAGAGAACTCGGTAACAACTGGCAATATTCAGGGGAAAAGAGCAATGGGACGGCGTTGAAGTTAGTTAGTTAGTTATCAGTTGGGGTATCTTCGTTGCACTCCGGACATGTCCATAGGTGCTCAGATCCTCCCCCCAACATATGCATCAGCGTCCGGTGGCTAATAGTGCCAGTTCTGTGTTGGTTGACGAGGCGCTTTGTTTTCCCGATGTACCTCTCGCGTCTGGCTGTGCCGATTCTTACTCCCAGGTCTTTCATCCTGGAAAGCGATGTGGAATCACTGGCGTCAAAATCCTCTGTTCTCGCCATATCTTTAAGGGCGTTAATAACATCGGCACGATCCATGGGCTGGCCATCTACAGGGGGTGCAGGGCCAGCCAATTTATCAGCTCGTTCATTTCCCTCGACTCCCGCATGTCCCGGGACGAAGATGAAGGTGACTTTGCGGACAACGGACTTCCGCAGCGACTCAGTCCACTGTCTACGTACAGATCCAGCTTCGACCTTCTGAATCATGCTCATTGAATCAGTTAGTACACACACGTTGGTATAATGCTGTGATTCCAGCCATATGAAAGCCCGTGTAACTGCCATCACCTCCATCGTCATGCTGCTCGTGGTCATAGAGTGGGCACCACTGGATTCTTGAACGGTTCGGCCCGCTGAACGGGCTGTAAATGCCCACGCACTTCTCTGCTGCTTTACAACAGATCCATCTGTATAGATGAGCACTTCGGGGCTATCTGAGTGATCATAGATGAGCGCGTTAACCTCTGCATTGACAGCGGCAGGGTTCTGCTCTCTGCACCGTCTGTCGAGTGTGATAATGCAGGAGAAGGTACACTTAAAAGCTGGAGGCACAGGCATCCATTCCTTGCCGGGGTTGATACTGGTAAGACTGCAGACCTGTCCGACGACATCTTCCGCCCGACCCATCCATGATTTGCCCCTCTTTAGCCTGTCACCCTTTTCTCTGAATACAGCGTCATGCAGAGGGTGCTGCTCATCTGCACTTATTTTTAAGTTGAAGTAAATATCTGGATGGCTAGGCCACGTGGCGGGGTCGAGACAAGAACACAAATCTGATTCAAGACTGTGGTGATCGTGTGAAATAGCGAAACAAGACCGCAAACGCTTATCGGCCAGGCACATGATGATGATGAGCTTCGAGGCTAATGAGAAGAATAGAAGATTAGATTTAATGAGCAGTGCTTCTCGTTACCTGCTAGTGTTTTCTAGCGGCTCTAGAGAGACAATCCGGCATTGTTCGATTGTCCGGCTCATCCATTGATCACCGTCTTCCGTAAGAGGCATTAGTCATTAGCTACAAACAAGGTCAGTGCATAAACGACACTGATTCACGAGTTGGTACTGGGTGAAAACATGCCTTAAAAGGATGTGGCTAATCAGAGATGACATTGTTACGCCACTGAAATTAATCCAGAAATCTAGCGGCGATGGACCAATACCAACATTAGCAGCCATAGCTTGTAGTGAGAGAAGATAACAACATATTGTGACGTTTTTAGCAGTCTGTCTGTCCTCATGCGTAGAATGGCAGGTTCAATGTTTATTCTGGTCCACATCTGCCGTTCATATATCCGTGGAAAATGTATTGAGGACGCAAAGTCAGTTTTCTCTATTAATGAAGACCACAAACAATACACAACTAGCAGACCAAAGGGCAACACTACATGAACTAAGCCAGAAATTCAAGTGGTGTATAATTCAATGGATTCCTTTACATTGCCCCATAACTTGAAAGAGGCCGACATCATCATCATGATGTGCCATGCCGATAAACATATTTCGCCATCTCAAGCGATCACCAGAGTCGTGGATCAGCTCAGTGTTCTTGTCTCGACCATACCACGTGGCCAAGCCATCCAGGTATTTACTTCTCTGCCTTCCCCTTGTTCTTTTCCTCATCAGTCTTGCTGGTTGTCACAAAGTTATCCAATTTATTTCTTCTCTTAACGTGTCCAAAAAAGTGTTACTGTCTACGTCTAATTTCTCTAATCAATTTACGGTTTGAATTTGTTTCTAGTAGGACTTGGTCGACACTGTGAACGGAATTAATTCATATTTACTAATATTATGTTTACATTGCTTTTGGAAACGGTATTAAATTCCGAAGCATTGGACAGTTGTGTATATTATTTCTCTTTTTTTTTTTTTTTTGAAACGTGTCTTTGTTGTTGTTATTGGTGTTATTATTATTATTATTATTATTATTATTATTATTATTATTATTATTATTAGGTTGTGTCCTGTCCCCTCTCTTGTTTATAACATATATAAACAACATATGTACAGAAACCAGCCAAACAGAGATCGCAAGAACACCGCATGATGAGAACACAGAAGAAGAACCATCTGCAAATCTAACCATTAGAGAACCCCTGTTTGCGGACGACCAAGCACTAATAGCAAAATCAGAAGCTGAATTACAAGACCACATGGTTAGTCTAAACGAAATGTGTAGGGAACATAACATGAAAATTAGCACAAGTGAAACAGAGGTATTGACTATAACTAAAAAAGAAAAAGCAACAACAATTCACCTAAACGAACATCCCGTGAAACAAGTACAGAGTTTCAAGTACCTATGAAGTATAATATCATCAAATGGAAAATCAGAAGACGAGATCGAAACTAGATGCAATAAGGCAAACCAACTCATTGGAGAAAAGGCACCAATACTCAAGAACAAACACGTATCAATAACTACTAAGAAAGCACTTTACAACACAATCTTCCTACCAACTCTGTGTTACCAATGCCAAACCTGGACAATGACAGAAAAAGAGAAAAGAAACAATCACAACAACAGAAATGAGATTCCTGATAATAATACTCAATGTATCAAGAAGAGATAAGATCAGAAATGAAGAAATCAGGACTAAAGTGGGGGTTATAGCTGCGCTAGATTTTATTAGATGGCAGCAAGTCAAATGGTTTTGGCCATGCAAGTAGGAGACCAACTAACAGTATACCATAACAAGCAATGATGTACAGACCAGATGGGAGCAGAGGAAGAGGCCGACCACATAAACGATGGACGCAGGGAATAACAGAGTCTATGGGAATATCGATACATGAAGCCCATAAGCGGGCACTATCCCGCTGTTTATACTTCACCTCGACAACGCAAGGTACAAGAGGAACATAAGATGAGATTATATTATTTTCAACCATTTTCTCCACGTTCATTATTCTGTTTACCAGGTCTACCATCTTAGAGTGTGCATGTTTATTTTCATTATTTTCCAGCAGGATTTTAAAATACTCTTTTTATTTCAATAAATATTATAACATGCTTCAGTCAAGCACTTCCTTATCAGTTACTACCAAACCAGGTCAAATCCGAGATAGTCCTTGTGCACTGGGCAGAACCATAGCCTAGATAGGACCTAACAGTACTAACACACCTCTCAGCAGATGTGAACTACATTTGCAGGTATTGATCGGCATTTATAGAAGTAGAAGAAAGAAATACACATTAAAAGCCACACGAAACACTGTCGAGACAGCCAGACACTGTTGGGACAACAAAAATCTTTTGGAAAAGTCAAACCCTGTCGTGACAGTCAAACTCTTTTGGAACAGTCAAACCCCGTGGAACAGTCAAACCCTGCCTGTTGTGGACAGTCAAACTCTGTTCGAACAGTCAAACTCTGTTCGAACAGTCAAACCCTGTTGGAACTGTCAAACCCTGTCGTGACAGTCAAACCCTGTTGGAACTGTCAAACCCTGTCGTGACAGTCAAACCCTGTTGGAACTGTCAAACCCTGTTGTGCCAGCCAAAGACTAGGAAAAGAAAACCCGAAACATGTTTGTTCGCTCTCTTCTTCATCGTTCCTCTCTCACCGGAAGTACGTCACACTTCGTTATGCACCTCAAAAGTCAGTGTGTCCGACATCGGCATTCTTTTGTGTCAGTTTTACTCACCCTGTCTGCTCCGTGGCGTAGAGTTTGGGCGTAGCTCGTAACCTCGTATACCAGCGTTCGAAACACAGCAGTGTTTATATATATATATATATATATATATATATATATATATATATATATATATATATATATATATATATATATATATTTGAAATGGCATGGGTGCCGGCCGTTCAGAAATCAATGGCAAACTACTGAACGTAAACTTGTCCAGGAATCATGAACAGCCAAAAAATGCTGGGGTTGACTGCTACGTCCTGTAAAGGACATGCAACTAACTTTAACTTGCTTCCCCTAGACAGATGCCATCCTAGGTAACGGCAACGGGCTCTATCCACATGCGTGTATGATTTCATTTAAAAAAAATTTGCCAGCACGTTAGCCTGAAGGTCTGCCTTTTGCAATGTATAACTGCTGTGGGATTGTTAATATTCGCAGCTTGCACACGGAGCCTCCTGTTTTTGGAAATGCTTGTTGAAATCCAATACCGTGTGGTAGATTTTCTCAGCATGATGCAAGTCTTCGAAATGCCGACCCTTACATGATGGTTTCTTCAAAAATGCCGCCCTCTTATGAAGCCCCCTTACGGTGCCGCTTGATGCGGCCGCCTCTCTGTATCATAGCACGGCACGGCCCTGTTGAAATCGAATCTGATGAGTGCAGACTTAACGAAACAGGGCAACGTAGTTCGCCGTATTACCCAGATTGCATTACCCTTATGTCCGTTCCGTGATTGGTAAATGCTCAAGAGGATAGATGTGGGATGTGGATTTTAATTCCTGAGAATGGTTCGTTAAAATGTCTAGGGGGTTTTATTGATTCTCTGTCACTGGTAAGAATGCAGGGTGATCAGGGATATTTACCACAAATCCCAGGAGGAAAGAGTTCCATCCTTGAAACAATGGCATCTGTGTGTAGGTTTCCCTTCCCACTTCATCACCCTTTAAATTAACTATAGATGCTAGAAGGATATTGATTGCTCACAATATATAAACAACCACTTATTGGACACCACATTTACTTGATGTACACAACACTTTTGGACAAACAGTTCAGGTATTAACTCAAGATCTGCCATTACATATATAGATGTGTAATAAACACTATGCATTTTCAGACAGGCATGGGAATGATATGCAGTATTACAACATAGTACCCAGTGACCCCAGAAAAAAACAAGGTTATTACAAACAACACAACAACCACAAATTGGTTCTGCTAACTTGACTCATTGTACCTAGATAAAATCACATTGGTCTAGGTGCAGAAACCCAACATACATACATTTATTTCTGACACCATGTACAATTCTCATATTTAAAAATAATGAGTGGGTGTCAAAATATTATACATATATGTCATAACATAACCCTTTAGGTGTACACCATTACCATGTAAAACAATTTTTACCCTTTTCCTGTCATTGAAGAAAACCACCCTCATGAAAACAGTTGATACTAATAATTAAATTAATTAATTATAGTGTTCATTTAGGCGTTGCGGATGGACATTCTTCTCCAGTGCATAGCAGTTAATGTCCATAATTATCCGTGCAGAATTATACTCTCAGTCATTTTCTACTCACAGTATGTCCACCGAAGTTGGCTGGCGAATGTTTCTAATCCATAATCCAAGAATAGAATTATACATAAGCACATATTCTCTTCATGAGACTGAATTTAAGAATACTCGGTTGCCATTTGGGTTGTGTTCCAATTGAAATTGATGCCTAGGTCTGTCATACTTTCAGGAGATGCAACTTAAGCTCTGCAGAAGGTTCTTCCCTATATCATCTTATCGATGAAAAGATGACGACTGTCCAACAGCTCGGTTTATGTTAACCGTTTCCCAATTTAGTTCAAAAGGCTTTGTCACACACCCGGTTCATGTTGATAGGCCATCCCACACTTGATGATGGGCAGTTAGGCTGACATGGGACCAGCATAGAGTTCTCATTCATTCCATTTCTGTGTAGAACATACAGTGGTGAATCATTCATTTGGTTTCATCTGAAGATTCTGCTGCAGGCATGTAACTGAAGAATATTACTCCACCACATATCCAGGTTTGCAAGCCATCAGGTGATTCCTTTGGTTGCAGTCGTAAAGGCATTTACTCATCTAGCTGCTTTCATATGGTTCTTTTGATGGTGTTCAGGTTTGGGACCTTGAGGTAATCTGGTGTAGTTATGGTTCAGATGTTCTGAAGTTGGTACATTTGTTTGTATTGGCTATAATGTTGTTTCAGTGTCTCTTCCCATTTGTTTGAGTTGGTGTTCATAGCTAGAACTTGGTGTTGCATGGCTGGAACCTTATGTTTGACTTTTGCAGCTGTGAGATGTTCTTTCGAAGACTTATCCATTGTGGATATTAACTTGGTAATCCAACCAACAGTTGAAGGTTACTCACTGTTGTTAGTTTTAGTAACTTGAAGAAGGATTGTCCCAGTTTCACTGACTTGGTTGAATGATGAGGCCATTGGTGATACTTCTCAGAAGTAACGCAAACGATACACTGTTGTCAGTACTCTGATGATCTTCATCTTTGTAGATTATTAGATCTTGAAGTCCATCCTGGATATTCCTACTAAAATAGGACTTAATCACTCACCCAGTCAGTTGTCTTCTAATTTATCTGTTGCTCGCTATGGAGCTATTGAGAGCCGCAGTAAACATTGAGGTATTGCTAGATCCAGACTATGGTTTGGACATTCACTTTATGGCTGTTTACCCAGGATCCAGTGTTAGTGATATAGTCCCACCAAATTCAACCACCACCTGCTTCTCTTCTATAGAAAAGGGATGACAAAGAATACAACACTAGCATTAACCTACTGTGTTATGATAAAAGGTTTACAACACAATTACAAACACAAATACAAAACACCAAGGGGAGAAGGGGAAAGGAGTGGGTGTCCATGTTCCACTGTCCCTCATTGCTGAGTAGAGCCATTCTGACTCTTCATAGTGAGTAAGGTATTTTCTCACTTATATTTTGTTCTGTTGTTACTGGGACTATTGGATGGGTGAAGTCATTCTGTCCATCCAACATGTTGATATTGTCTCTCTCATTACTTGAAGAGAATAGCCTATACAGAATCCCTGTGGTTTCTAATGCCGCGTCTTCATTTCGGCACTATAATCATCACTAGGTCAAGACTATTCACTATTGGCTTCTTAAGTACTGACATACATATGTATTCTTACATCAACATCCTCTAATCCCAAGGTGCAACATTAAAATGTATATTCCCACAGTAAAAAGTAACAATCAGAACAAAGAAAATTCTCATACCAGAAAAAAACATACCTGTACATTTCTCTGATATTAAGTACATGATAATCATACATAATAATCATAATGATGATGCAGGGAGCCTAGATTTTTGAATTATCTTCATGAACTAAAACATCCATTGTTTTCCCCCATTGCGTCCAGCACATGAGGATAGTAATCGCTGTGATATGTTTTGCCAATGACTGCTATTATTCGGAGGGTATTTATAAGAATAACTTATGCCGCATGGTCCAGTCTTCTGAATATTGCAAGCAATTTATTCACATCAATCTTCGCTTCTGTTTCTACTACGGTGAGGCGATGCGGAGTGAATCCTATCCGAACATACATTTACATCACGCGTTTACTTGTTCATGAATTTATATTCAAACATGGCCTGTCCCTAACACTATTTTATGAAATGATTATATGTTCAACCTCATATGGAGTGGTTACTAATCTGTTAACAAAAGAATGGTACTAAAATTTAGCACTATATTTCCAAGTTACAGATTATAATGTGGCAAAATATTTTATCCCCTGACTAAGTACGAGTCAGGAATATGCGTAATCATTTGTATGTCCCCGCATGGATAAAACACCTTTCTATAGTACATAGATTATTTGCAGATTTCTAAGCATAAATAGTGAGATATTGTTCACAGTGCCTAGAAGTTTTAACATAGGAATATGAAATTGACAGACACTAGTTCTTTACTATGAAGCCTGAATCAGGGGTCTGCTCCTACATTGAGAAAATCTCTAGAATGTGTTTCAGACATGAGAGTTGATACTTTACAGTACACATAATATTCATAGATTATAGCACTACTTAGTTAGATATAAGTTCATAATGCATATACAAGATATTAACATATGGATTTGAAATTGTAAGACATAGGAAAAATTACAGCGTGGCGCCCACCTGTGTTTCCTTAGTAAACATCATCCAGCCTGGTTTAAGAGAATTGTAACTAATTCTTAATTAAACATACTGGTCTAGGTAATACATAAATATATCTTAATATATGTAGATAACATACCAATAGCTTGAAGAGAATCATGGTTTTAAAACAAACTACCTTCTCCCCGAAGGGAAAGGTCGACTTTCTTGCGTGGTGTCTTGACTAGAAATGGCCGCTTCAGTCTTTGTTTTCCCCCTCGCCAGGATTGGCCAGATAAGGGAGAGAAAACAAGCCAAACTAAATTTAGCTGTGCCACGGTCAGTCTATCGCTGTTTTATTTTCTCCTACATTAAGTAAGTTACTTAATCAGTAATTGTAAGGGTTTGTTTATTTTTAAGGGAGTCCATAAATAGGAAAGGGTAGAGACGTTTTTATTATATTACACGCCTCCCCCATTTAAGACATTTATTTCTTTCAGAAATTAAATGGTCAAGAAGTACTCTACAATTTCCGTCTTTACATTGACTCACCTAGTATCCATCCCTTATTACTTTACTACTGCCTTATGTTATATAATCAGAGCCACGTCCATTTTCTTTTAGTCACGACAACTGGCATAACCTTAAAGGATTATTTCTCTTTTAGTGAACGAGTGTAGCACCCTCTCCACTGTTGTCAGCTATTGTTTGAAATATGAGTGGTTATCTGATAATTTGTTACTTTCCAGTACTGGTTTGTCTGCATCAAACCGACTTTTTGAAGCAATTGAGATATCATTAAGCTTGATTTCTCTCTCATTAGATTATCAATCTTGAGATTATGTTAAAACCGACGGTTAATTCTGCGTCTACTGATAGCCTATTAAACTCGCCCGTCTCCCTGTAAGTTAGACGTTTGTTTTTACTATAGATCTGATATTTAAAGGAAGCTAAAGATGGTTCCTGTTGAAATACATTTTCATCCAACACATCATGTGTTTGGGTTATAAGTCGAGTTATGGGATTTTCCGATCAGTTTTGATAACTACTGATTAGAGTGGTGTCCCTTTCTCTTGCGGGTTTACCCGGAGAATCTCGCCTAACATGTAAACAAGGTCCAACTTTTCTAGATTTCCGCTCTGAACCGAATTTTCCGGGGAACATGAATCTATCAGAAATGAAGTAATTCTTAGCTTACTTTCTCTGCTATTCCTTCTAATCGAGATCTATTTTACGCTAGAATCCTTATTAGTAATTCTAACTGATGTGTTTGAGTTTCACTCTGTATTTGTTGCTTTGGTGTTGAATTACGAGCAATTTTGCGTCGCTTGGCGTACATTGATCGTCGTCTGCCTCCCTCCAGGTTTTTAGACTATTTTCAACTTAGCAACATACATTGTTATGTAGGTTCAGACGTATTGTCTCCTACCATATATAATCAGTTCAGTGAGAAGTTAAAAGCCCCTTTTTGTGATTCCTTTGATAGTCTTCCAGACAATCAAGTTGCTGGTTCACTTCCAGTTATGGATGTGGATTACTAGTCTTTGTAAAATTACTATTACATCTGTATATCCCTCTCATACTGGCGTCTCCTGAGTTGTGTCCTCAAGATAACAGGTAAGGTACTCTTAATGTTTCTCTCCAGTTTTGTTTTCATCCGTTTAATACGTGGAAACTCTGGATTTATTTAGATTGACTAAGGTCTATCTTTGAACTGTTATATAATTTACTAGCTGGATTCCTGATTGAAATTCCTACTCTAGTAAATATCAAGCAATTCTTCAGCTATATGCTCCAATTTGCTTGGTTTTTACACAGCTATATTCCATTTTTCTAGCATGGGTTCACTGTATAAGTTTTAGGCGTTTCCCCTGTCTTCACGTCAAGGAGTTCGTCCTATTTATAAACAGCATCTATTCCAAGAGTTGTTTATTTAATTGTTGCTTTTACTGATTCGTATCAGTTATTTAAGCTAATCTCTGTTAGTCTGGATCTGCTTTCACATATTTAATGCTGGCATATAATCCTAGTCAGAACTGAGATGTAGAAATCTGTTTCGTCTTGCGATTGATTTCTGATTCACCTACCTTTTAGTAGGCTTCGAGCATTATCTAGAATTTAGTTACTCGGTTAGTTTTAAAGAAAATACAATTGAGTCGTGCGCCTCTATTGTACCACTTATTTTTGCCCTTCTTAATTCTTCCCTTATGAGAATATTAATGTTAGTTAGGCAATTATTGAAATAACTTTATGTAAGCTAATCGCTAACTAAAAGCTGTTTCACTCCTCTTTTTGATGAGGACTACTCATAGTGAACATTTCACTTAATGAGATTAAACTGTAAATTTCAAAGCTAAGGAGCCAATTTTCTGAAATGTTTAGTCTCTTACTAGAGACTAGCACAGATTTTTTCCGGTATCTCCTGAAGTTCATTTGAAATTCCAATTTATATAGTTAATTCTTTAATTATACCTTTTACATACCTATACGGTCTGTTTCCGCTACCATTAATAATGGAATCGGGGTGGATAATTTAAAGAAATACCTTATATTCTGTTGGGTCAGTAAGTGAGTTGATCAGTTTCACTTACATCACCAGGTGAATACTTTGGTTTTGACCCTCATTAACATATGGGCCATCTGAGTTAGTTATTAATAACTACTCATATCACCGGTGGAGTAGAATAAGTGTCGGTATGGCTTTTCTTCCTAAGTATCCATCATTTATTCACTTTACTTTACTACCGGTGTTGTAGAACATGTTATGTCATATGAAAAAAAGGATTAAATTAGGGTGCCCCTAAATACTGCAAATTCTTACAATATTCCTTCCCTTCCATTAACTATGTCTACATTTTTGCAAGTGGTGGTTTTGGCCTTACCATTAGTTCATTTTCTTTAGTTACTGCTATTTTCCCCTGGTTTAATTCATCTCTCAGGTATTATTTAGTGTACTACTGAATCATTTGTTGACTAAATTTTTCCCTTAAAAAAAATTTATTGGATTTTTAACTTATCTGTCCTAATTATCTATAAAATTGTCTATCACTCTCTGCTGCCTTGGTAACTTTTCAATATTACATGAATTATACAAGCAGATCAAGCATGAAAATACAATGATAATCAATGACAAAATAGTTAATTAACACATGATTCATAATTAGAAACATAAACCTTATGGATACATAATATAGTAGTGTGTTCATGACTACACCACTCTTAAACCATTTAAAGAGAATATCAGAGTAGCAGAACCATACCTCAAACATCCAATGGGAATGACTATGAATTCTAAACATTCACTGAATTACTTATCTTATGTGAGTTTACCATCCCAGAGACCTTACCACTGGAGGTTCATTACTGGACTTAGTTTCCCATCAATAAGATATAAAATATGAGTTTTTAAAAAAAACAATCTCATACCCAACAACCAACTACCTGATGCATCTGCCAGAATCAAGATATTACCTGTGAACAGTTTTGTACCAAAAAAAAAAAAACCTATATTTATCTGAGCCATTATGGGTTCATATAACACTTGACTCAGCTCATACTAATGTGATTAGGTCTGTTACTAACACTATAACATTCTGAAGTGACTTGGTTTACCTGCGAGAGGTTTTCCCTGAATTCATATACTCACAATAATACACCAATTGTGATGTTTACCATGAGTTTTAAATTCACGGACTACTCCACTACTAGGTGAAGTCCGTACCGGGCGGGACCACACATGTGGGATGTGGATTTTAATTCCTGAGAATGGTTCGTTAAAATGTCTAGGGGGTTTTATTGATTCTCTGTCACTGGTAAGAATGCAGGGTGATCAGGGATATTTACCACAAATCCCAGGAGGAAAGAGTTCCATCCTTGAAACAATGGCATCTGTGTGTAGGTTTCCCTTCCCACTTCATCACCCTTTAAATTAACTATAGATGCTAGAAGGATATTGATTGCTCACAATATATAAACAACCACTTATTGGACACCACATTTACTTGATGTACACAACACTTTTGGACAAACAGTTCAGGTATTAACTCAAGATCTGCCATTACATATATAGATGTGTAATAAACACTATGCATTTTCAGACAGGCATGGGAATGATATGCAGTATTACAACATAGTACCCAGTGACCCCAGAAAAAAAACAAGGTTATTACAAACAACACAACAACCACAAATTGGTTCTGCTAACTTGACTCATTGTACCTAGATAAAATCACATTGGTCTAGGTGCAGAAACCCAACATACATACATTTATTTCTGACACCATGTACAATTCTCATATTTAAAAATAATGAGTGGGTGTCAAAATATTATACATATATGTCATAACATAACCCTTTAGGTGTACACCATTACCATGTAAAACAATTTTTACCCTTTTCCTGTCATTGAAGAAAACCACCCTCATGAAAACAGTTGATACTAATAATTAGATTAATTAATTATAGTGTTCATTTAGGCGTTGCGGATGGACATTCTTCTCCAGTGCATAGCAGTTAATGTCCATAATTATCCGTGCAGAATTATACTCACAGTCATTTTCTACTCACAGTATGTCCACCGAAGTTGGCTGGCGAATGTTTCTAATCCATAATCCAAGAATAGAATTATACATAAGCACATATTCTCTCCATGAGACTGAATTTAAGAATACTCGGTTGCCATTTGGGTTGTGTTCCAATTGAAATTGATGCCTAGGTCTGTCATACTTTCAGGAGATGCAACTTAAGCTCTGCAGAAGGTTCTTCCCTATATCATCTTATCGATGAAAAGATGACGACTGTCCAACAGCTCGGTTTATGTTAACCGTTTCCCAATTTAGTTCAAAAGGCTTTGTCACACACCCGGTTCATGTTGATAGGCCATCCCACACTTGATGATGGGCAGTTAGGCTGACATGGGACCAGCATAGAGTTCTCATTCATTCCATTTCTGTGTAGAACATACAGTGGTGAATCATTCATTTGGTTTCATCTGAAGATTCTGCTGCAGGCATGTAACTGAAGAATATTACTCCACCACATATCCAGGTTTGCAAGCCATCAGGTGATTCCTTTGGTTGCAGTCGTAAAGGCATTTACTCATCTAGCTGCTTTCATATGGTTCTTTTGATGGTGTTCAGGTTTGGGACCTTGAGGTAATCTGGTGTAGTTATGGTTCAGATGTTCTGAAGTTGGTACATTTGTTTGTATTGGCTATAATGTTGTTTCAGTGTCTCTTCCCATTTGTTTGAGTTGGTGTTCATAGCTAGAACTTGGTGTTGCATGGCTGGAACCTTATGTTTGACTTTTGCAGCTGTGAGATGTTCTTTCGAAGACTTATCCATTGTGGATATTAACTTGGTAATCCAACCAACAGTTGAAGGTTACTCACTGTTGTTAGTTTTAGTAACTTGAAGAAGGATTGTCCCAGTTTCACTGACTTGGTTGAATGATGAGGCCATTGGTGATACTTCTCAGAAGTAACGCAAACGATACACTGTTGTCAGTACTCTGATGATCTTCATCTTTGTAGATTATTAGATCTTGAAGTCCATCCTGGATATTCCTACTAAAATAGGACTTAATCACTCACCCAGTCAGTTGTCTTCTAATTTATCTGTTGCTCGCTATGGAGCTATTGAGAGCCGCAGTAAACATTGAGGTATTGCTAGATCCAGACTATGGTTTGGACATTCACTTTATGGCTGTTTACCCAGGATCCAGTGTTAGTGATATAGTCCCACCAAATTCAACCACCACCTGCTTCTCTTCTATAGAAAAGGGATGACAAAGAATACAACACTAGCATTAACCTACTGTGTTATGATAAAAGGTTTACAACACAATTACAAACACAAATACAAAACACCAAGGGGAGAAGGGGAAAGGAGTGGGTGTCCATGTTCCACTGTCCCTCATTGCTGAGTAGAGCCATTCTGACTCTTCATAGTGAGTAAGGTATTTTCTCACTTATATTTTGTTCTGTTGTTACTGGGACTATTGGATGGGTGAAGTCATTCTGTCCATCCAACATGTTGATATTGTCTCTCTCATTACTTGAAGAGAATAGCCTATACAGAATCCCTGTGGTTTCTAATGCCGCGTCTTCATTTCGGCACTATAATCATCACTAGGTCAAGACTATTCACTATTGGCTTCTTAAGTACTGACATACATATGTATTCTTACATCAACATCCTCTAATCCCAAGGTGCAACATTAAAATGTATATTCCCACAGTAAAAAGTAACAATCAGAACAAAGAAAATTCTCATACCAGAAAAAAACATACCTGTACATTTCTCTGATATTAAGTACATGATAATCATACATAATAATCATAATGATGATGCAGGGAGCCTAGATTTTTGAATTATCTTCATGAACTAAAACATCCATTGTTTTCCCCCATTGCGTCCAGCACATGAGGATAGTAATCGCTGTGATATGTTTTGCCAATGACTGCTATTATTCGGAGGGTATTTATAAGAATAACTTATGCCGCATGGTCCAGTCTTCTGAATATTGCAAGCAATTTATTCACATCAATCTTCGCTTCTGTTTCTACTACGGTGAGGCGATGCGGAGTGAATCCTATCCGAACATACATTTACATCACGCGTTTACTTGTTCATGAATTTATATTCAAACATGGCCTGTCCCTAACACTATTTTATGAAATGATTATATGTTCAACCTCATATGGAGTGGTTACTAATCTGTTAACAAAAGAATGGTACTAAAATTTAGCACTATATTTCCAAGTTACAGATTATAATGTGGCAAAATATTTTATCCCCTGACTAAGTACGAGTCAGGAATATGCGTAATCATTTGTATGTCCCCGCATGGATAAAACACCTTTCTATAGTACATAGATTATTTGCAGATTTCTAAGCATAAATAGTGAGATATTGTTCACAGTGCCTAGAAGTTTTAACATAGGAATATGAAATTGACAGACACTAGTTCTTTACTATGAAGCCTGAATCAGGGGTCTGCTCCTACATTGAGAAAATCTCTAGAATGTGTTTCAGACATGAGAGTTGATACTTTACAGTACACATAATATTCATAGATTATAGCACTACTTAGTTAGATATAAGTTCATAATGCATATACAAGATATTAACATATGGATTTGAAATTGTAAGACATAGGAAAAATTACAGCGTGGCGCCCACCTGTGTTTCCTTAGTAAACATCATCCAGCCTGGTTTAAGAGAATTGTAACTAATTCTTAATTAAACATACTGGTCTAGGTAATACATAAATATATCTTAATATATGTAGATAACATACCAATAGCTTGAAGAGAATCATGGTTTTAAAACAAACTACCTTCTCCCCGAAGGGAAAGGTCGACTTTCTTGCGTGGTGTCTTGACTAGAAATGGCCGCTTCAGTCTTTGTTTTCCCCCTCGCCAGGATTGGCCAGATAAGGGAGAGAAAACAAGCCAAACTAAATTTAGCTGTGCCACGGTCAGTCTATCGCTGTTTTATTTTCTCCTACATTAAGTAAGTTACTTAATCAGTAATTGTAAGGGTTTGTTTATTTTTAAGGGAGTCCATAAATAGGAAAGGGTAGAGACGTTTTTATTATATTACAATAGAGATGGGGTGGATCCGAAGAGAATGGTTGCTGTCTCTGGAGGGTCTCGGCTGGCAAAGATTAGTTTCATCTACCTGCCAGGGCATGCGCGAGTACAAGGAAATGAGCGGGCTGACAAGCTCGCTGGTAAGGCTACTGTGGAGGGCGGACGCGTCATGGACCAGGCTTATATTCTGAATGTTTTACGAGAAGTAAGACTTTTGCAAGAACCAAGTGATGACTGTGAATCTACAACCATGGGCAGACTGCGAGAACAGCAAAAAATATATTTCAAGTTGCGTTAATACAAGAATCGATTGCTTGATATTGTTTTCCCCTCCATACTTTACTTCTGAAATTCGTTTTATAACGTAAGTAGACCTGCAAATCACTTTTTATGTAGTTTAGACTTGTTCTAGTATGTGTTATTAAATTTAGCTTCAAATTTTTACGAATACTGGGGGGGGGGGGGGGGGGCAGGGGGATTTATAGGGAGGAAGTACGAAAAAAAAGGGGGGGGGGGTGACATTCTGAGTATATGGTGAAGGGGTGCATGGGCCAAAAAAAAAAAAAAAGGGTTGAGAATAACTGTACTAGATCGTTCATCATAATCGTCAGAAAAAGACGAATGAAATTTATTCAAAATAATATTTTCTCATAGTGAATTAGAATAACGAAGACACAAACAATAGATTGCACGATTTATTGCTTCGTGTATTTATCTGAATCTTAGATACACGCTGCAGAAATCACGCAGCATAAATTGTGTATTTCAGTTTGAAGGATTTATTTGTGTTTGTTTGTTTGAAGGATTTTTTGTTTGTTTTTTTCATTTATGTTATGTGATTTCTGCAGTATGGACTTGATGAGATGCAGCGTAATATGACAGGCAATAAATCGTGCAATCTATTTTTTGTGTCTTCGCTATTCAAATGAAATTTGCGGTGGATATGCAGGGCTGGACTGGCTAGGGCGTCAGCTTGCTCGGTGGCAGGTCGGCTTCTTTAAATATTGGACAACAATATGTTTAAAATGTTAATGTCCTTTCTGGTAGTTTTTTGTCACCTGGCAACCAATAGTTTTAGACCAGTGGTTCTCAACCTTTTTTGGCCCGTGCCCCCTTCACCATATTTTCAGAACGTCATCCCCCCCCCCTTCCTATCAAAAATTTGGCCCGTGCCCCCCTTCAGCGTATTTTCAGAACGTCATCCCCCCCCCCCCTTTCCCTTTTCATATTTCCTATCTAAAAATCCCCCACCCCTACACAGTATACGTAAAAATGGATGGTAAATTTAATAGCATATACTAAAACAAGACTAGACATCCACATAAAATATGATTTGTGTGTCTACTTACTTTATAAAATGAATTTTAGAAGGATGAGACGTACATAACTGTAAAGTGTGAAGGGAAAAACAATATCAAGTAATCGGTTCTTGTATTAACGCGATCTTGAAATGGTCTTCATTCCCCCCCCCCCCCCCCGGAAACCCTAAAATTCCCACCTGGGGGGGGGGATTCCCCACCAGTTGAGAACCACTGTTTTAGACACAGCCCGCCACGGGGGCTGTCAACGGAAAAGGAGGCATAGAGAAATTAGCCCCGTATGGGAACATATTAGGCACGAGGAGCAGATAAAGATGAGGAAAATATGTATGTAGGAAGGTTAAACAGATGGGTAACAAAACATAATACTATAAGCAACATTAATTTAATAGACAGATAACACAGAGAATTGGATAGTCATAATTGCTAATGCCAGCTGCAAGACATGGTGCGGAGGAGAAGGAAGGGGGAGGAGGAGGAGGAGAAGAAGCAGAAGCAGCAGCAGCAGCAGCAGCAGCAGAAGAAGAAGAAGAAGAAGAAGAAGAAGAAGAAGAAGAAGAAGAAGAAGAAGAAGAAGAAGAAGAAGCAGCAGCAGCAGCAGCAGCAGCAGCAGCAGCAGCAGCAGCAGAAGAAGAAGAAGAAGAAGAAGAAGAAGAAGAAGAAGAAGAAGAAGAAGAAGAAGATACTGTACACATGACTGTAGAAGAGGAGAAAAATGAATGAATGAGTTTTATATGTTACCTGGTGTTGCTTTTTCGTATAACAAACACCGCTCCAGATCTGTGATCAGCTGAATTCACTTTCCTGGGCACCGAATGTTCGAAAACACCGCTATGAATTGCCTTCTGATAGAACACCGGCGGACCAGTCTGACTCGTGTTAACGGGACAAACTAAATTCACGAAATCCCGCGAAAACCACTCATATCTGTTGCACTTTTACATGTCTTTATTGGGTGGACTTACATTTTTTGCCCCTCTGTCGACCATGCATAGCGGTTAACGATTTATGTCTAAGGTCGCCCCTCCCGTAGGCTCAGATTCTTATCTTAGTCGCTTGATATCGTAACATAAGGCACAGGCAATGACGTTCCTCAATAAATTTGCATAATTTATGTTCTTTATGGCGATCTCCCTGACCTAGGTGTTAAACGACTTTCTCCGTAATCCCGTTTATCCACGTAGGATAACGCAGAATTGAGAATTTGTAACCATTCTCGTCGCGTTGGTGACTTACGGGATAAGTGAGCCAGCCGCTCAGAAAGTAATGGCAAACTACTGAGCGTAATCTTGCCAAGAAATCAACAACAGCGGCAAAATGCTGGTGTTGACAGCGATGTCCTGTAAAGGATATGCGAATAAAAAAAAGTGTTCTTTATGATTTCAGCTAATGATCAACTGCCGTGCCTCTCTCAACTCATTCAACATTTTCTAAATCTATTGATTCCGCCACTAACACACCCGCGATCTTCCAATATGTTCCGTCTTTCGCGGACTCTTCTGTGTCATAACATGACCAAAGAATCAAGCTTGTTATGTCCTGATGTGGCCAATTAGATGTCCTTGTGAGCTGTCCTCTAGCAGTACTTTTATATTCTGTGCTGTCTGTGGTATTCTTGTCATTCTACGGGAAAACCACATCACGGTGTCCCCCCCCCCCCCGCCCCAGTTTCTTTCAGCTCACTTTATTTATTTTCCATAATTCACGGGCTTACAGCAGTATCGGCCACAGCGTCGGTAGGCAGTATATATTATCATAAAGCTTCCGTTGACAGGGATTGTTTTCTTTTTTGTTTTTTGGCTAATTTTTTAAATTCAAGCGTAGTCTTCTAGTGCACTGGACTGATTTTTGCGTGTGGATTAGCTTTCCCTATTACCAATGCCCCTCGCCATCAGGCGAACCCACTCCGACTTCTGAGGTACTTGTAATTTACGACCCCAAGTCAAGGACGGAAGACGGTGGAGAGATAATATATATATATATATATATATATATATATATATATATATATATATATATATATATATATACATACACACACACACAGACCTACACGCACTTGGAATCAACGACTGGCAAGAGAAGGTCAACCAGAGAGACGAATGGAGACGGATTGTATCTGCAGCAAAGAACCTCAATGGCTCGGAACGCTGAAGAAGAAGTCAAGGACGAGAAGTCAACATTTTAGTCTAACTGACCGGTGTAGGGGTTGAACTCTCTACTTCGGCATCAGCACACCGGATGTTTACAAACGAACGCGCTTATCCATTCGGCCATGCCAACCTCCAGTGGACAGGGGTGCATTACACAGAATATTCTTTATATCATATGATTCTGTCTATCTTAAATATTCGCAATGGGAGATAAATATTTGTAATGGGAGATAAATATTGGTAATGTTTGTGGACTTTGTTCTTTTTCATTATGTTTAAAAACAGACGACAATAATTTTAATCATCTTTACATACTAAGCCGGCGCTGTGGCGAAAGCAAACTGGCGGAAGTCGTTGGCACAATGTTGTGTGTCGGGATGTTGAGCGCCACCAAACATTCGGCGCTAACAGAAAGCAGATTGTGCCGTCCACTTTCATAGTTCATACGATAGCTGAGTCATATCTAAGACCCAACATTCGAATCTAACAGAAAACAGGTAGTGCCGTCTACTGTCATGCGGTAGCTCAGTCATATCTAGACCTGAGTAAAAAGATGGGAAACATACTTTAAAACATGTTAATTCCAACGAGAAAAAGATTCGTGAAGTGCTACATAGAACATGTACTTTTATATGGATATGAAACGTGAACAATGAACAGACTAGATGAAAAACATTTAACGCCAGTGGAAATGTGGTTTCTGGGGAAATTCAAATATTAACATGGAGAGACAGAAAAACCAAAGAGCAATTACTACTAGAAGCAAATGAAAACTGTAAACTGATTAGAAAAATTAGACGTAGACAGTCACAATCTATTGGTCTGTGGCTGAGGGCTTGCGAACGCGGTTTGTGAGCCCGTATACCCGGGTTCGAAACACAGCGGTGCTGGTTTTTTCGAAAATAGGTATAAGAGCCGGTCGTTCAGAAAGCAATGGCAAACTACTGAATGTAAAATGTGCCCAGGAATCACGAACAGCGAAAAGGGTTGACTGCTACGTCCTGTGAAGGACATGCAACTTAATTTTTTTTATGACAAAAAAATAAACTAGAGAACTTGTTCAACTAACCAACCAATGCATTAGCCAACGAAACCGATCAGTCAACCAAACAATCAATCAATCAGTCAGCCAACGTACCAATCCATACATCGGCCAACCAAGCAACTAACAAATCAACCAACCAACCAACCAAAGTAAACGGGTGCTCCATAGATGCAGTTTCGCCCAGCAGGGAAAATCACGCGCACTCTGGTGATTCTGTGAGATGGTCAACATGACACGTGATATTGATTCACTTGAAGCTAACCTTCTAATCTTCGTTTTATCTGAGATGCCTTATTTGAAAGTAAGGTTGCAGGCCAGGAACAGGTTTTACGCTGTCTGGGACACTGAGACACCCAATAGTACGGCCTATATTCATACTGGGTCCCCAATCTGGTCAACACTCCACGATCCGTCAGACGTCTCTGGTTGTTGAGTTTAGGTGATTTGAGTTGAGTTAAGAACCGACATCACTGCACTCAGGACATTCCCATATGTGCTCCGTCCCCTCGTTCAACAGCCAGCGAAGAGTCATACTACTAATCGTTCCCACCGCTATCTGAATAAAAGATCCCCTGGTCTTCTCTCTCAATTGTGAGATCTTTCAGAACCCCTGCGGCATTACGTTGCCTAGAGGATACTACTGCAACACACACTATATTCATTACGGATTCAATGAGTATGCTTAGTAAGGTGGAAAAAGGAATGTTTCGTGTGGAATGGCTCACCTCGCTTCAGATTTCACAGATTTTGAGAATTGTATGGCTATTTTGCCATGGCCATGCGGGAGTGCGGGGAATGAACAGGCTGGCAGGGAATGCACCTCGTGGTGGTATTTTGCCTATGGACAAGGAGGAGGTGGTCGTGCGCTTGTGGGACCAGGTGGAGAAGGCGGGGGAACAGATTGCGTCTCTGGTAATGCTGCAGCACACCCCAAGAGTTTGTTAGTTTTGGAAAGGGGAAGGACAGCACTGCAACACAGTACCCGTGGCGATAGTACTTCCGTGCAGGGCCGGGAAGACATTTTCTCCACCAGCCTGACTCCGATAGATGCACATTTCTGTTCATGTTTCAGATAAAAAAAAAGACCTGAAAGTAATCGGAAGGTCAAGGTCCCAGTGGAAAGGTCATACGCTAAGACATCAACACACACACACACACACACACACACACACACACACACACACACACACACACACACACAAAAGAGAATTCTAGAAGGAAATATACTTAGGAAAGGAAAATGGGTAAAAAAAAAAAAATTTTTAAACAAACAAACAAACAAGAAAATTCTCTACACTTACCTCATTCCTAAAGATGCATGTTCTTGTCAGGGCTGAACATCTATGCATGAGACCTAAAGTTACAACTCACAGTCTTCCGGAGGACTCAAAACCAACCAACCAGCTAACCAACCAAGCAACCAACGAGTCATCCAACCAACCAACCAGCCAGCCAACCAACCAACCAACCAACCACCTAGGCAGAGAACCAACTAAACAACCAACCAACCAGTTGGAAAAACATGAAATCGTTTATAAAACAATCACCAACAGATCTATCAATGCAAGATCTTCACAAGCGACTGTTCCGTTTTCTATGGCCAAAATGATTCAGTTTCCGTGACATGATACTTCTCATGGGCCAGGTTTCTTCGATGTTCATATCTTGTAAAATGGCAGTATTTTTTCCCTCTTCTTGGCCCGTGTTATTCTAAGAATGTTTCTGTAACTTTCAAATTGAAAAGTCGATTTTCTTCTTTAGTGATTATGAAATCGCCCATGACTCACATCCGTGCGGTGTCACGTGAAAAATACACGCAACGAAGAGTGTTACTTTCATGAGCTTTCTTATACTATGTCAAAAGCTGCCCGAACTCTGCATTGCAATGTCCAATTTACGCATGACTTCTTTTGACAAGTCCCCACTGAAGCCAGGATAGTAAAACCTCTCAAAACCTTCTAAAATAGAATGAGAAGTAAATGTATAGGTTTTGATAGGCATTCATAAAAGTAGAGAAACATAATTGAGGATGCATAAAAGATTTCTCAAAGTCTGAAAATAAGAGCTACAAATTGAAAGCACGGCGGTGAAACAGTGTAACGAAATACTTGTGCCCTCCGGAGGGTCGATGTCGTCATTTGGAGGTGATAGTTTCGAATCCTTGTACGCTTGTTGCTATACAATTTTATATTTTAAACCGCGCCCTCTTATCTCTACTTATTTACTTGATGTCTATTACCACAAATCAATATCGGTTGATTTAATTCTAATTAGGATTGCCAGACCTCCTAGTGTTCAGGGACGGTAAACGTATTTTACATGAAATAACTCAAACGTTTGTCTGCCTGCCTGCCTGCCTGCCTGCCTGTCTGTCTGCCTGTCTGCCTGCCTGCCTGCCTGCCTGCCTGTCTGTCTGTCTGTCTGTCCCTATCCCCACCAACGCCCAGTCAAAAGATAGATTTAATTACATTAAAATCTCTGATTTTCAGTTGGCAGAACTGTTTAATTTGACAACTTTAAATGTCCGGGGCTTGCAAGCCCAGGAGTTTCACTATCATGGCCGCTATGGTTAGTACAGTTCGTCGATTTCTGAATGTTATGAAGTGTACACAGAATTAACTGTAAGCATTCCACAACGTAATTTCTGTGTATTGTGAAATGAATGACGTTTTTATGGTTTTTTTTTTAAGCATATCCTTTTACAGGACATCGATGTCAACACCAGCATTTTACTGCTGTTGTTGATATCGTGGCAAGTTTACGTTCAGTAGTTTGCCATTGCTTTCTGAATGATCGACTTCCATACCAATTTGTTAAAACCCAGCGCAATGCGGTCTGCTGAACGAGGGTAAGCGGCATTACTAACCGCATCCATAACATCTTCGCCACGGAGACCGGATTTTATGCTTTACTAGCTGACCCTGCCCGGCTTCGCCCAGACCCTGGTGGGGAGCATCTCATTTAATTCATATAAGTAGTCATATAAGTTCTCGTTCCCGTTACCGACTGACTGTCTGTCTGTCTGTCTGTCTGTCTGTCTGTCTGACCCGGCCCGGCATTGCCCAGCTCCTGGTGTGGAGCATCTCATTTAATTCATATAAGTAGTCATATAAGTTCCCGTTCCCGACTGTCTATCTGTCTGTCTATCTGTCTGTCTGTCTGTCTGTCTGCCTGACTCTGCCCGGCTTCGCCCAGTCCCTGGTGGGGAGCATCTCATTTAATTCATATAAGTAGTCATATAAGTTCCCGTTACCAACTATCTGTCTGTCTGTCTGTCTGTCTGACCCGGCATCGCCCAGCTCCTGGTGTGAAGCATCTCATTTAATTTATATAAGTAGTCATATAAGTTCCTGTTCCCGACTGTCTATCTGTCTGTCTGTCTGTCTATCTGTCTGCCTGACCCTGTCCGGCTTCGCCCAGTCCCTGGTGGGGAGCATCTCATTTAATTCATATAAGTAGTCATATAAGTTCTCATTAAATTCATACAACAAAAAAAGTAACTTAAAAGAATGTCCTCACCATCCATTATTTTTAATGAAAACTCTTTCTAATCACCTGCATGACTACAGTAACTTCTTAAGCAAAAAAAGATGAGTTACAATGTTATGCATTGTGCATTATTTTTATGAAAACTTTGAAAATGCCTTACAGATTGTATCATTATTTATTATAACTCATATGCCGGTACATAACTATGGACAAAGAGTTTATAAATCTTTGAAAACGATGCCACAATATGACTATAAGTTATACAGAAAAGTTATGCCCCTTGAAATAACTTTTACAGAGTTAGGTCCCCTGAGATATATGAAATTATGATGAAAAATGAAAAATGAAATAATACTGAGTAAGCAGGCGATTTCACACTAACAAAATATCACAGTTGGCAGCGCTGGATTAAAAGGAAGGCGTGTAGAAAATTTCATCTCAATCGGATGGGCCGTTCGCGAACAAATAAAGGCCATACGGACAGAGATACATAAATACATACAGAGATACATACGCACATCCTAATTTATATATAAGAAGATTGGTGATAATAATTGATATATTTGTTTTGGTTCGAATTACCGAATAAAAAAAAAAAAAGTTCAAAAGAGAAAGTGTTCATTCAATAAACAATATCCAGAAGAATGGTCTATCCCAGTGGTTCTCAACCGGTGGGGGAACCCCCCCCCCCCCCCCCCACCTCCCCCAGGGGGAATTTTAGGGTTTCCAGAAGACGAATTAAGATTATTTCAAGATCGCATTAATAGAAGAACCAGTTACTTTTTTTGTTTTTGTTTTTCTCTCTAAATTTTACGGTTCTGTACTTCTCACCCTAATAAAATTCGTTTTATAACGTAAGTAGACCTGCACAAATGGCACCAATACTAAAGAACAAACATGTATCAATAACTACTAAGAAAGCACTTTACAACACAATCTTCCTACCAACTCTGTGCTACCAATGCCAAACCTGGACAATGACAGAAAAAGAGAAAAGAAAAATCACAACAACAGAAATGAGGTTCCTGAGAAGAATACTCAATGTATCAAGAAGAGATAAGATCAGAAATGAAGAAATCAGGACTAAAGTGGGGGTTAAAGCTGCTCTAGATTTTATTAGAAAGCAGCAAGTCAAATGGTTTGGCCATGCAAGTAGGCTACCAGTCAACAGCATGCCACAACAGGCAATGACGTACAGACCAGATGGAAACAGAGGAAGAGGCCGACCACGTAAACGCTGGACGGAGGGAATAACAGAATCCATGGGAATGTCGATATACGAAGCCCATAACCGGGCACTCTCACGAAGTTTATACTTCACCTCGACACCGCAAGGTACAAGAGGAACATGATGAGATGAGATGAGTAGACCTGCAAATCGCGTTTTATGTAGATTTCTAGTATGTATTATTAAATTTATTAAATTTAGCTTCCATTTGTATGTATAATGTGTAAGGGTGGGGGAATTTATAGGGAGGAAATTCGAAGGGGGGGGGGGGGGGTTGGCGTTCTGAACATATGGTAAAGGGAGGCATGGGCCAAAAAAGGTTGAGAACCACTGGCCTATCATAAAGAGAAGAAAGAAATTGCCACGAAGTAGAGTGTGCCATTGCAAATGTTAAATTTCCATTGAAGAGCGGGTATAACATTCCACGTCATCAAACGCATTGCCGGCTGGCGTTGGCTATTATGCTTCTTCACAAATTGCTCTCTCCGAGATCATGGATGATTTCATGTGTTGACTCCCTTGCAGGCTATGACACAAGATTGAAAAGATTTTTTTCTCGCTGCCTTCCTCTATCTATCTTTCCACAAATCTTTCCGGTTGTCATTAAGAAGCGTACAACACAAATCGGTGACCTACTTTGCAAGCACTTTAAAAAAAAATAAAAGTACGATCAGCCATTTTGTAAAATAGTGATAGGGACACAATTAACAACGTGCTATATCATATGTAGTCATGTAGGTCAGCATGGCCGAACTGATAGGAACGCGTGTTCTTAAACATCCGGTGTGCTGATGCCGAGGTAAGGGGTTCAACCCTTACACCGGAGATTTCGACTAAAATGTTGACCTTAGTTAGTTAGTTTGTCGACAGATCATCCTCATTGCACATCAAACCATTCAGTCCATAAGTGCTCGGATCCCCTCCTCAGCAAATCCCGCAGCGTGTAGCGGCAGTTCTGTGGTGGTGTATCAATCTTCTTTGGCTTCCTGCGAAGTATTCTTGTTTGGCCACCCCTCTTTTGATTTGCTGTTCTCGCAGTCTAACCATGGTTGTAGATTCGCAGTCATCACTTGGTTCTCGCACAAGTCTTACTTCTCGTAGAGCATTCAGTATGTCAGCCTGGTCCATGGCGCGTCCGTCCTCCATTTTAGCCTTACCCGCGAGCTTGTCAGCCCGCTCATTTCCTTGTGCTCCCGCATGCCCTGGCACGAAGATGAAACTAATCTTTGTCAGCCAAGACCGCTCCAGAGACAGCAACCATTCTCTTCGGATCCACCCCAACTCTATCCTCTTGAGCATGCTCATTTAGTCGCTAAGGAAACATGCCCTAGTGAATGTCTGTGTCTCGAGCCATGTTATTGCTTTACTTACTGCCATGACTTCCATAGTCAGGCTACTTGTGGTCTCAACAAAAGCACCAGTCCTCCCTCACAATTCTCCCTCCAGCCCGCGCCGTGAAGGCCCATGAGCTTCTCACATGTCGGACGACCGACCCATCTGTGTAGATGACAGCATCACCGTCTAACGAATTCTCGAAAATCAAAGCTTGTACTTCCGCCTCCACAGCAGCCGGATTTTCTTATCTGCATGTTCTGTCTAGTTGGATGCAAACTGAAAGAGACGTACAGAAATCTGTTGACTCTTGTACCCACTCCTCGCCAGGTTCTAAGTCCTCTAGTGAACACACCTGTTGAAGAACGTCTTCGGCTTGACCCATCCACGACCTTCCTCTTTTTAACCTGCTGCCCTTCATCTTCATAATTTCACTATGCAGTGGATGTTGTGTGTTTGCGTTGACTCTGAGGTAGGCACGTGCTCTGCAAATTTGTAGTCTGTCTTCAATGGTTGGAAAATCAAGAAGGTAGCGCATCGCCCTGCATGCTATATCTCTTGTACATCAAAGAATAATGCGCATATCTTTGTTTTGTATCCTTTGCACCCTTTCTATCTGCTTGCGGCTGAGAGTCAGGATTGCCATCGCATACTCAAAAACAGACATGACCAGCCCTTCATATAGGAGGCATAGACGGCGCCGCTCACAGTTATAGCTGCCGCCATCATCCGCATCGCAGCCAAACCCCGCTTGGCCTTTGTTATCACCTGGTCTATGTGCTCATTATAAGCAAGGCTTCGATCAAACCGTATCCCCAGGTAATTCATTGCCTGCATTCTTTCCACAGTCTCTGAACACAGATTAACAATTGATGTTGGAGTGTTGACAATATGATTATTTAAAGAGAACAATGTCAGTGTTGCCTTTGTTGGGTTAACCATTCCCCCAGCTTCAGCACATCAAGTACTTATGCGATTGGGTTCGGTTTGCAGTTCCACAGCAACCTGCTCTCTATCCTTACCCTGACGATACACTAAAACAATGTCGGCATATGACAATGTCCTCCCCGGTCCAGTGATCTGCTCGCTGGTGATTCTCACTGTGTAGGCGCTGAACAGCACCGTAATGGTGATCCCTGTGGCAGACCAGGATATATTGTTGTTGGTTCCGAAGCCCAACTGCCACATCTAAAAACTACTTTCCGTTGGAAGAGGGCTGCAGCGATCCAACTAAGGAGGAACGGACTTATCTTGAGTTCAAGAAGCTGAATCATTAGAAAATCCATGGTACTCTGTTGTACGCGTCCTCAAGATCAATCGCTGCAGCAAAGGCTTCAATGCCTGAGTGGAAACCTTCATAGACATCATGGGCAAAAACTGCGGCATTGGTCCAGGTTTCTCTTTTGGGACGGTACCCTCCCAGGATAGGTGGGAAAACACCTTGCTTCTCTAAATGGCTTGATATTTTCCTGGCAATTAACTTCTCCAGCAGCTTGCCATTGTATTCTGCATGGTGATTACTCCGCCCGTGTGTTGCCGGGGCCCATACAGGGGAGCAAAGAATAGTAACACTGTTGCCTAAAATGCATGTCGTAAGAGGCGACTAAGGAGGATATGGTTCCGCCGCCCTGCTACTGAGTGAGTGCGTGGCGCGACACTGTGAGCTGTGAGTTTCGCGTGGAGTGCTTTTACATCTGTCCACGGTTGTTTGTGGCGTGAACTGCATGTTCGGAGTGATGGCGGCCGGCTGTTGCTGGATTGACTGGTTTGTCATTTCGGTCTCACGAGTGCATTTTTCAGGAGATTCCTGAGAGTCGCCTCTGGAGCTACGAAGTTCGTGCTTTGTGTGGCACTTTCAGCGGGTTGTCCTGTGGAAAGAGACAAAACCATATGGGATAAAACCCAGGTCAATGAAGTTTTCCTGGTGACTGTGTTGGCATTTTGGCGGCGGCATTATGCACAGTGTACCAGTGCGGGCTGTTGGCTTGCTGATACTCCTGTCTATTCCATTGTTCACATTGGGCAGTGAGGAGCATTTTGTGTGATATTCACTGGCACAGGAACGGAGCAATATGGGGACGACCCGTTGCCGTGAAGTTGGAACCACGACTAACTAACTAACTATGGTGATTACTCGATATCCCTGAATTTTTGTGTGGTCTTTGCCAGGCTTCGGCAAGGGAATCAGATAGCTGTGTAATCACTCCTCCTTGATGCTAGCACTCCCTATACTGTTGTTGTACATGTCTGCTAGTTTCTCTAGCTCGCTGTCGGTACATCTATTGATGTCGTCATATCTTATGCCATCAGGCCCTGGAGCGCTGTGTTTTGATCGTCGAAGCACAGCCTTGATTTCTTTCACTGTCACTGTGTCTTTATCCGAAATTATTTGGGCCTTACACCTGTCTGAGGAGACCTCCTTGGCAAGATTTCGGCCTCTCATGTCCGTCTGGTTGCTCTGCTCTAAATATCGTTCGAAGAGAGTTTTGCGCTTGTTCTCGTCAGTCCTCTGCCAGATGAGGTCAGCACCTTGAAAGTCAGACATTCTCTTATTCTTGACTACCCCACTCATGCTTTTATGTAGTCGCCAGAACAGTTTCAGTGACTTGTCTGTGCTTACTCTTTGACATACCTCTGCTCATTTTTCACCTTTAACCATCTTAACCAGTTTTTTGAAGTAGCTTACTTTTGTGTGCATCTCTCTTTCTAAGTCCATGCAGGGACCAGGATGGGCAACTCTGTTCTTCTTGGCGTTTTGCCATTTCCTTACAGCACTACGCTTATCCACCCAGGCCTTCTCCACCTCACAATTCCACCAAGGTGGCTGCTGCCAGCTGTTTTTCCTGCCGTGAAACTTTCTGCGCTTGTCGCGCCTTATTTTACTCACCACATCTTCCCTGTACTGTCATACTGGAAAGTCTTGACCGTTGACTTGTGCTGCCTGGTCTGCCTATTGAAAGCTCCAGTGAAGGCAGAAATGTTGACCTATCGTCCTTGACATGGGGATGTTAATTACAGTACCCCTGAAGTCGGAGTGGGTTCGCCTGATGGCGAGGGACACTGTTAATAATACTGAAAACTAATCCTCACGCAAAATTTAGTTTAGTGGTGCTAGAAGTAGTGTGTGTGTGTGTGTGTGTGTGTGTGTGTGTGTGTGTGTGTGTGTGTGTGTGTGTGTGTGTGTGTGTGTGTGTGTGTGTGTGTGTGTGTGTGTGTGTGTGTGTGTGTGTGTGTGTGTGTGTGTGTGTGTGTGTGTGTGTGTGTGTGGACTAAACTTGAGTTCAAAGCGAGCGAGTGAAAAAAGTAATCATCATCATCATGTTGAAGGCCCTTTGCAGACCCTCCCTCTCATCACGGCGTATCGGAAAGCCTCTCGATCTCTGGCCACTTCTGCTGCCTCATCCACTTTGGCGCCCAACGTTTATGCAATGTCCTGTGTCTATTTTCGTCTTGGTTCCCTCATGTGTCTTTTACCAGGAATCATGCGTCCCATCACTGTTCTTTCCAAGCTTCTTCATTACCCGTGGACATGCTTGGAAAGAACAGTCGTGGAACGCAGAGTAACAGGAAGAGGTGGTTGAGCGTCCGCGGGACCAGGTGGAGAAGGCGGGGGAACAGATTGAGAACCCGTATGTGGAATGAATGATGTTGCGGAGGATCGGCAGGGGTTCTGAAAGAATCTCAAAACTGAGAGTGAAGACAAGGAGAACTTTCAATCAGATAGCGGTGGGAACGATTAGTAGTATGACTCTTCGATGACTGTTGAACGAGGGAACGGAGCGGGTATGGGAATGTCCTGAGTGCAGTGATGTTGGTTTTTAGCTCAACTCAACTCTAATCTTCCGAAGCCACTATCATACGTAGTAACAGTGTTCATTTTTGTAACACCTTTGAATATTCTTATTGAAAAAAAACAAAAAAAAAACAACAACAACAATCTGTTGCATGTCCTTTACATGACGTTGCGACCAACCTCAGGATGACTTTCTTGGCGATTTACGTTCAACAGTTTGCCATTGTTTTTTGAAAGGGAAGGACTGGTGTGTGGAGTAAACCACCTACCCCGGCGTCAGCACACAGGACATTTAAAAACTAGCACGTTAAACCTCTCGGCCACACTGGCTTGGCATTCTTAATCTTGAGAAAAATGCCTATTTCTAATGCTAATTTACGAGGGTAAGTTAATAAGTAAGTCACAAATGGCTGTAGAAAAATAACTAAACATGACAACAACTTGAAACCAATTTATTTTTATACATACATTGTCCCTTTATTTCTCAACATAATTTCCACCAACATTGATGCACTTATCCCATCGTTTTATCAGTCCTCCCAAACCGGCTGCATAGAATTGCGTGCTTTTTAAATTTTTTTTATTGACCTGACATAATTGTGTGACTTACTTATTGACTCACCCTCGTAACGGTTTCTACCAAGCTATGCACCACTTTACGAGACAAACATTTGTCATCATAAACACTGAAAACCCACCTTGGCGGGAGACATTTCGCGAATGATGCCAAAGTTGAATGTGAAGTGAAAACGTGGTTTAGAAAGAATCGGCACAGCCAGACGCGAGAGGTACATCGGGAAAACAAAGCGCCTCGTCAACCAACACAGAACTGGCACTATTAGCCACCGGACGCTGATGCATATGCTGGGGGGAGGATCTGAGCACCTATGGACATGTCCGGAGTGCAACGAAGATACCCCAACTGATAACTATAGTCTGTCCGGAAATTTATGCCGTCATTCAAGATCAATTATTTTGAAAACTATCTGTTGCATCGTTATGAAATTTTTCCAGCCGTCTTATATTTACCCCCACCCAAGGAATATGTCTTTGATAGGTCCCAAAACAACTTAAATCATTAAAAGCGGCATCATTCCTTTGATGTTTTGCTTAACAACTAGTGATTTCTTGTTAAAAATGTTATGTTTACGGTAATGAGGACCTGCAAATTCAGATGACAAACAAAGGCGTATCTGGATTCGTATGGGAGTGGGTGCAATCAAAGAAGTAGCTTACAGTCGACAGAATCGGCTGCATTGCACAGGGTTTTTATCCCATATGGCTCAGTTTCTTTCCGCAGCGCGGAAAGCGTCGCACAAAGCACGAACTCCGTAGCTCCAGCGACGACCCTCGGCAGTCTCCGAATAAAATGAATGATGCGGCCCGGACAGACAGACAGAAAGGTAGGTAGGTAGGCAGAAAGATAGGTGGGTGGATGGATGGCTGGCTGGCTGGCTGGCTGAGTGGGTGGATCGGTCGGTCGGTGGGTCGGTCGGTCGGTGGGTGGGTGGGTGGGTCGGCAGGCAGGCAGGCAGACAGACAGATAGATTAGATAGATAGATAGATAGATAGATAGATAGATAGATAGATAGATAGATAGATAGATAGATAGATAGATAGACAGATAGACAGATAGATAGATAGATAGATAGATATCTGTCGGTCGGTCGGTCGGTATGTGGGTGGGTGGGCCGGCAGGCAGGCAGACAGACAGACAGATAGATTAGATAGATTAGATAGATAGATAGATAGATAGATAGATAGATAGATAGATAGATAGATAGATAGATAGATAGATAGATAGATAGATAGATAGATAGATAGATAGATAGATAGAGATAGATAGATAGATATCGGTACGTCGGTCGGTTGGTCGGTGGGTGGGTGGGCCGGCAGGCAGGCAGGCAGACAGGCAGACAGACAGACAGACAGATAGATAGATAGATAGATATATTAGATAGATAGATAGATAGATAGATAGATAGATAGATAGATAGATAGATAGATAGATAGATAGATAGATAGATAGATAGATAGATATCTGTCGGTCGGTCGGTCGGTCGGTATGTGGGTGGGTGCGCCGGCAGGCAGGCAGACAGACAGACATATAGATTAGATAGATTAGATAGATAGATAGATAGATAGATAGATAGATAGATAGATAGATAGATAGATAGATAGATAGATAGATAGATAGATAGATAGATAGATAGATAGATAGATATCGGTACGTCGGTCGATCGGTCGGTGGGTGGGTGGGTGGGCCGGCAGGCAGACAGGCAGACAGACAGATAGACAGATAGATAGATAGATAGATAGATAGATAGATAGATAGATAGATAGATAGATAGATAGATAGATAGATAGATAGATAGATAGATAGATAGATAGATATCGGTAGGTCGGTCGGTCTGTCGGTGGGTGGGTGGTCGGGCTGGCAGGCAGGCAGATAGATAGATAGATAGATAGATAGATAGATAGATAGATAGATAGATAGATAGAATAGATAGATAGATAGATAGATAGATAGATAGATAGATAGATAGATAGATAGATAGATAGATAGATATCGGTAGGTCGGTGGGTCGGTGGGTAGGTGGATGGGTCAGCCGACCGGCAGACATTCAGACAGACAGACATTCAGACAGACATTCAGACAGACAGACAGACAGACAGACAGACAGACAGACAGACAGACAGACAGACAGACAGACAGACAGACAGACAGACAGACAGACAGACAGACAGACAGACAGATAGACAGACAGATAGATAGATAGATAGATAGATAGATAGATTGATTGATTGATTGATTGATTTCCACCAGAAACCGGGCCTTGTCAGCTAGTTTATTTATATAATCACGTTTCATGAAAGAACCCACATTTGGAGACGCCTCTGAATCTTCGCGCTGTTTGTTTGAAAACGAAAGTCACGTGAAAATTTTGAATAATTTGGGTCGAATCTTGGGGAAGCTGTAAAACTGTTAAAATCATGGTCGTAATCTTTAAGTCATAATTAATATACCGTATATAAGCTAACTTTAAAATCTGCTGTAAAATCTCCAGAACAAAAATTGTTTTGTTGGGTGGACATAATGATAACGTTATATACTAAATCTCATCATTTTATCTCAGCCCGTTACTGAGATATTGAATTTTATATTGAGGCAACCAAAAAAAAACACACTATAACTAACTAACTAACGTGGTTTAGAAAAAAGGGCATGCAGTATGCAGCCCGTTTGGGAGGACTGATAAAACGATGTGATAAGTGCATTAATGTTGGTGGAAATTATGTTGAGAAATAAAGGGACAATGTATGTATAACAATAAACTGGTTTCAAGTTGTTATCGTATTTAGTTATTTTTCTACAGCATTTGTGACTTACTTATTGACTTACCCTCGTAAATCTGGCCGTATATGATTAATGTAATGGTTATTGCCCCTTAGAAAGAGTTACTCCCCTTGTTGCTATGGAGATGTTTATGTGGTTTTAACGGTCTTCCTTTGTTTAATTACATTTCAGGCACATAATAGTTAATATTTGTGTAAATTTGTGTGTGTTTTTTTCTGTTTAATGGGCGAATTATATTATTTGGCACTCTTTAATAAGAAAACGCATACACGTAGTAAACAAACAGAAACACTCCCCACCCTCCCTTCCTCCGCTTGTTCAACTTTTTCTCCCTCCCGCTGTTGTAGTTTTTTTTACTGATGGCATTTCATGATCATTTAGACCTATCGCTGTGTTATTTTAAAGTGAGCTGACAAATATGCACATTAATAAAAATCCCAATTATTACCGTAAATAATTAATAGAACAACTAAAAATCAACTTCATCAACCTTTGACTTGTTGTGCTGTGCTGAAAACGTTGGCAGTGTGAGTTATGATCAGTTAATGAGTTATGATATCGGTCACCATTTCATAAGAATAAGATCACCAGTCTGGGGCCAGGTCTGTGGTTTTTGCTCCGATTACTTTATATTATGCGGATAATCCGCCTAAGTATTTATTACTTTGTCTTCCCTATGCTCTTTTCTTATCAGTAATAATAATATTAATAATTAATATCATCAGGCTTGCTAGATTGAATGTTTACGACAAATTTTTCCAATGCATTTGTGAATTTCTTCTATTTCTTCAGAAGGGCAACCTCATTTAGTAGTCATTAGTTTCTCTGCCGTCCCATGGCTTTCATTGCATTCTCTTCAGCATGGATATCTCCGCTGCCATTAGATGTTTTTAGTCTTGTCTGTTTATTGTCCATGTTTCACATGCATCACAGATCTCGATCCTTAGTGCTCTGGATCAACTTAACTTATGATATTCTTCCATGCCACCATCTTAGTCCACCCGGCATCATATCTCGTGGTCTGCCTCTGAATTCCCACTGAATTATATATAATATATGTATTATATTTATATAAATGCAACACTCTTTTCTCAATGCACTTGACAGATATTCATTGTTGAACATGTTTCCCATGTTACAAAAGGCTACTTTGCTATGGCTTATTCTTGTCCTAATCTACAAGTCATCTTCCATTAGATATTGTGAATGTTCCAAGCTAGTTGTGATTCACCTGAATTTAAAAAAAACAAAACAATTTAATTCTAATTATAGTTTCTAACTTTTGAGCTCAATGGCAGCATTCAACAAATGCTGCAGATCATGTTCATTGTCTGTAATTTCTAGTTTTTTCTGCTATCTTTTATTTATTGTTAATATTATGTGCATCAATGCTCTCATCCTTACAACTTGTTCTATTGTGTGTGCAGACCGTTTATTTAATGTTGGTAGTTTAGTCAGATGTGGAAAAGATGTTTAATATAAATATTGTCGCTCTTGTTGGTCAAGCGGTTAATTGTGTGTAATTATGAGTATTTGCATATCTTTTATTCTTAATATTATGTACACCGATGCCCTCATCAGTGGATCGAGCAGACGGCTAAATACCATTAAATATCATTATCTTGGTGCAGCTATTGATTTCGATGGCATGGGTAAGACAGTGACCTTGCTTGGTATGAGATACAATAGGGTCTAGTAGGGAGTTGCAAGACTCAAAGGCTTTGCATGAGACTAAAAAACTGGTAAACCAACACAGAACTTATTCAGTCATCACTCACCTATTGAAATTCTAAGGAGACTTGAACAACTATGGATTTGCTTGGCATCTAATAATGATAGTCTGTTTTGATAATTTGATGGCAATAAATATTTGACACATTTGAACTGATTTATTCTTACTATTCCGTGACATATTTTTATGTTTTGTTATATGTATTCAATTCGTTTATACAAAGGATTTTGTTACTGTGCTTTTATCATATGGCTTAGTGTATTTTTGATATATACATATAAAGTATTTGTTTATTTTTCTGCATTAGTTATCTTGTTTGGTGTCTTTGTGAAATATAGTATATAAATGTGTGTTTGTTTTTTTCTTCACAAGATCTTGACAAACCTTTGTTGTTTTATTATTTAATAGATGAGTTTACTTTCACTTTACTTTCTTGCAGGTGAATTGAAACCAAGCAGCTCCTATAATCAGCTAGTTGAGCTGAACATCATTTACTGATATGGCTGAAAGGAAACACCAAGCCACTGGAATTTTTCTGAATAAATTTTATAAGCAAAGGGATGCAGAATTCATCAAACAGGCAGAAGAAAATGGGTATCTTTTTCTTTTTTTACATTTATTGTTTTATATTACTTTTCTCTGGGGAACAGTACTCATACTAACTGTCAGAGGTAGAACATACTAAATATGATTCCAGAGCCAGCTCTTTTTTCTCTGGTGCCAACATATTTTACTATATAAAAACAGGCAGAGGTAGAAACACCTAAACATTATTCAGGAGCCAGCCCCTTTTTCTCAGGAAGCAGCATATTAATTTTTGCAAATACAGCTGACATGAGGTTGGTGAGTTCATGTCAGTTTTAAGCGGGCAGCATGTGTTCTCACTCAGCCTTGGTGACCAGACTCCTGGATTTTTATACTCCTGAATACAGACTAATCAAATGCGCAGTGCAAGCATGCTTACCTGTTGGTAATGTGCTCAAATCTCAATCGAGGCAAGAATGTTTCTACAATTCCAGGTCGACCCAACATAAAATGGGTACAAAGACATGTTCTGGGAAGTAATGGGGCCAGCGTGATATTGACCACATGACCCACTGCATGCTGATTGGTCTACAAAATATGGGGTTAACACCATATATCCGACATCCTTCAAGGAGTGGAGCATGATACTTTTTTATTGTCAGCAGACGTCAAGCAGATTATTTGCTGGTTTAGAATGATTTCTGTTACATCCATGTAGTATTCTACATGTTTTCTTCTTCCTTTGATTTCTGTTACATCCATTCTTCTTCCCTGTTTGTCTTTGAACGTGACACTAATAATTCTAACATTGGTCACAGTTTTGATAATTCCATACAGTTTTTGTTTCATGGAGAGAAATAAATGGATTGTCAGCAAATGCCAAATTTTTAAGTGCCAAATGCTAGGCAACCAACCCACAACATGTATATTTATAGCATCTTTGGTTGTGATACATTCTGATCTTTACTCTGCTAAAGAATTTACACATTGTATAGAGAGTTTTCACATTGTATAGAGAGTTTTTCCCCACGACGCTTGACGGCAGAAGTGGAAGAAGATGATGATGATGATGATGATGATTGAGAGTTTGGCCATCTTGTTAGAATAAAAGACGATCAATTACCAGCACTGGTGCTACATCAAGATCTGATTGGAGCAAGAGGACATCTGAGAAGAAAATGAATTGACATCAAAGACATTGCATAATCACTTGGAAAGACACTCTCCAGTGCCACCCATCACACATTAGAGCATCAACTATTCCTCCAAATGATGCTTAACGGCAAAAGGGGACGATGATGATGATGATGATGATGATGATGATGATGATGATGATGATGATGATGATGATGATAGAGATTATCTAAGGGTTGAGATTGTAACAATTCCCAATCTTATGCTGGGATTCAAATCCATACCTTCTGTGCTTGAAGTGAACACCATACCCTCCCTGCCATGCCTCCACCAATTTTTAGTGTTATAACAAAGGTCAAATATTTGTGGCCTTCATAACATCAGATGGAAGATGCATGATTGAGATTAAGAGCAGAATCTGTTTTATGTTGGGGTATTATCATTGCACTCCGGACACTTCCATAGGTGCTCAAATTCCCCCCCCCCCTCCCCAACATATCAGTGCCAGTTAAGTATTGGCTGACCAGGCCCCTCATTCTCCCAATGTGCCTCTCGTGTTTGGCCATGACAATTCTTACTCACAAGGTCTCTCATTCTGGACAACGATGTGGATTCACTGGCATCAAAGTCCCCCACTCTCAATATCTGTCTAAGGGCATTAATAACATAAGCATGATTAATAAGCTGGTCATCTGCAGGGGATGCTGAGCTAGCAGGTTTGTCAGCTCATTCATTTCTCTCAACTCCCACATGTTTAAGAGAAGAACAATGAAAAATTAGGAAGAACCTTGAAACAACAGAGATGTGGTTCATGAATGTTGCAAATTCCTTGGACTGCCAAAGTAGCTAACAATGATTGCTTGAAAGAGGCTAATCTCATCTCATCTCATCTCATCATGTTCCTCTTGTATGTACCTTGCGGTGTCGAGGTGAAGTATAAACATCGTGAGAGTGCCCGAGTATGGGCTTCATATATCGATATTCCCATGTACTCTGCTATTCCCTCCGTCCAACGTTTACAAGGTTGGCCTTTTCCTCTGTTTCCATCTGGCCTGTACATCATTGCTTGTTGTGGTATGGTGTTGACTGGTAACCTACTTGCATGGCCAAACCATTTGATTTGCTGCTTTCTAACAAAATCTAGTGCTGTTTTAACCCCCACTGTAGTCCTGATTTCTTAATTTCTGATCTTATCTCTTCTTGATACGTTGTGTATTCTTCTCAGGAACCTCATTTCTGTTGTTGTGATTTTTCTTTTCTCTTTTTCTGTCATTGTCCAGGTTTGGCATTGGTAGCATAGGGTTTAAAAGAGACTAATGAAACTAGAACATTATATACAACAATAAGAAAGAGACAATCAGCTTTCTTTGGTCATGTGATGAGAAGAGAAGCATTGGAGAACATCGTGACAACTGGAAAGATCGAGGGGAAGAGAAGCAGAGGCTGACCAAGAGAAATGATGCCGGATGGACTGAGATGGTGGCATGGAGGAATATCAGCAGAAGTGACCCATAACACCAAAGACAGAGATCTGTGGGTGGAGAGACATGAATGCCTATAACAGTTGGCAAGTGAGTCTTGAAATTGGAACATATAGTATAGGAGGAGGCAGTAAAGATGTGGTTTCAAAGCTAAATGTTGTGAATACCTTGGAAAGTCAAAATTAACTACAAAAGAGTGCCTAAAATAGCGCAATGCAAATAGAACATTGTGCATATCTGTAAGAAAGAGACAGTGTTCCTTAGTCATATAATGAGAAAAGGCATTTGAGAAAATTGTGACGGTGGGAAATGATCACCGATGTAAGAGGCAGAAGCAGACAAAGGCGGACACGTGCTACTACTTCTAGTGCACCGGAGTGATTTTTGCATGTGGATTAGCATTCTCTATTACCAGTGTTCTTGCCATCAGGCAAACCCACACCAACTTCTGAGGTACTTGTAATATATGTCCCCAAGTCAACATTTTATCCAACTGACTGATGTAGGGGTTGAACCTGTTACCTTGGCTTCAATAAACCAGATGTTTAGGAGCAAGTGCTCTTATTCATTCAGCCATACTGACCTCTATGGTTTAAAATAATGGCATGAAGAATTATCAACAGAATTGATCCAGTGGACCGATATCTATGGAGAATCTTTAATGCATATACCACCTGGCAAGGTACATGATGATAATAACCAGAATACACATTAACACACATGATAGAATTTACAACTTAATAAATTGGTTGTCTTCTTTTTTATTTAGGTATTTCTTTAACCCTACAGAAGAGGCCTTATTACTGCATCGCCAAGCGCAAAATCCTGAAGAGAAAAACCTGGCAGACTTCCGACTGATACAGCTCTGTGACATTCACCTTCGAGTGTTGGGGAACGTTGGAATGTGCACAAGACTGTCGATATGCTTACTGGCCAATAACTTTCTCACAAAAATAGATGGCCTCATTTCCTGCAAGCATCTTGTTAGGTTGGATGTCCACTCTAATCAGGTTGGTTGGCTGGTGACACCTATGGAAGACAGAGTTTTATCTCTGTAGTCCAATGCATTGTTGTTCACAAAGTCTGAGCCTTGAAAACGGCTTGTATCGATCTGAGTGAGGTTGTATTGTAACATAGCCTCTTAAAGCTGATTACCCTCTGCATTGCTATAGCCTGTCCCCTTCTGGCTTCCATTGTACAGTACCTATTATTAAATAGGGAGCCAAGTATTTAAAGCATGTAAAAGGACCCTTTTCCATGCCAAAATTTGGATTTATGTGCATAACCCACTCTGAAGGTTGTGGGTTTGATTCTGGCCTATGTTGTTCGGTTCTTGAATGCAATTTTCTCAGAGACTCCTGGGGGTTGTTGCTGGAGCTATGCAGTTCATGATTTGTGCAACGCTTTTGGCAGGCCACCCTGTGGAAAGAGACAGAGACATGGGATAAAACCCGGTGCAATTAAGCTGATTCTCTTGCCTTTTAAACCATTGTTTTTAATCCATGGGGATTGTGTCACAGAGCTCTACTTCTCCTTTCCAAAGTAAAAAAGAAAACCAGTGAGGTGTGCAAGATGAGAACTGTAACTTCACATCTCTCGAGAAGTGTATTAGATTGTAACCCCAGGGAAGGTAACCAGGCCAACAAATGTCTGAAGAAGTCAAAAGGTGCAGATATCGCAGCTCTGCTGTAAACAAGCACAACACAATTACGTCTAAATCAACTTTTAAAAAAGTCAACAGTCGAGACGATCGACTTCATTGTCTCGTGTTTTATCCCATATGGCTCGGTCTCTTTCCACAGGGGCAGCCTGCCGAAAGCATCACACAAAGCATGAACTCAGTAGATCCAGCAACGACCCCCAGGAGTCTCCGAGAAAAATGCACTTGTGAACCGAAAGACATAGCCCGGAAAGGAACACACAACCTTCAAAGCACGAGGCAGGCAGCTTGACCACTTCGCCATGGAGAATCCTTAAAACAACATTCCGGACAAACTAGTTTAACTTATGTCTAAAACAACATTCCGGACAAACGCAGAAGAAGAAGAAGAAGAAGAAGAAGAAGAAGAATGTATCCAGGTCATGATTCAGCACAGCACACATGCACTGGTTGAAATTGGGCCTCAGCTTCTGTTTCATCCAGGGGTTTTAGGTTTTCCATTGTCAAAACAATGTATTCCTTTAGTGAAGTTAACACTGAAGCCACACACAATATGGTGCTTGATATTGAAGTGAATAAATTAATGTTTTAATTGTTTCAGCTTAGGTATGACTCATTTATTCACTTCATACGACATATACAAGATGCAGCGTAATATGTCAGGCAATAAATCGTGCAACTATTGTTTGTGGCTTCTGTGTTTATATGTTATCAGACCAATGCCTAAAGATGTTAATGTTGTTTTATAGTTTAGAAAAATGTTGTGGGGATGTTATTATTTCCAGGGCCTATTACAATTTCCTGTATTATACACTCCTGGGAAAGTTATGCTTCCATTAGGATGTTATATTTCACTGAGATTGTTATAATTTCTGGGGTATGTTATACTTTTCTGGGGATGTTATGCTTTCCAGGAAAATTTATGCTTCCTTTAGGGTGTTATACTTCACTGGCAGTTATTACTTTTAATTCTTTACCCAGAAAGTTATTACTCTGGTTATTTACCAAGAAAGTTATTACTTTAGTTTTATACCCAGATAGTTAATATCCAGTCCAAGGATTTTAGACTTATTTAGCTCCTTACCCAAACAGAGTATGTCTTAGCCCTGACAGTTATTATTTGAACTACTTACCCAGACAGTTACCTCTTTAGTTTTTTACTCAGACAAATATTATGTTGTTATTTTCACCCAGGAAGTTATTGCTTTAAATTGTGTACCCCAGAAAGTTATTGCTTTAGTTTTATACCCAGACAGCTATTTCTTTAGTTTCTTATCCAGACAGTTAATATTTTAGTTTCCTACCTAGATAGTTATTGTTTTAAAGAAGCAATTACTTAGTTAAGAATAAATGAATATTTATTGACAATGTCAGTATTTATGTAACCAGTTTTTCTCTGCAGATCTTTCATTTTGATTGTTAATGCTAGTTAATTATCTTAAATATTTGTAGCATATGTTTAACTTATGGCTTTTGTTAAGAGCATATTTCTTTCAATTGTAATTTGTAATTTCTTTCAGTTGTAAATGCCTGCATCATTTTGTAAAAATGATTACTTAATTATTGACATTCAAATATGTATTAATATTTCTTATATAATATGTAAATGATAACCCTCTGTGAAATGATTTTAAAATAGTGCCAGCTTTGTCAACTTCATGAATTTTTTTTATTTCAACAGTTGACTTCTATGCCTGGCTGTTCTTTCTGGAAAAATCTGGACAAACTTCAAGTGCTTCATCTTCATGACAACCCTCTGGCCAAATTTGAGAGTCTGCAGACACTTGCCTCTTCCCCTCACTTGTCAATTCTGACATTATATGACACACCCCTTTCGTTGAAGAAGAACTACAGGTAGTTTATCAGCTTTGGTAGTGAATGGTGTTATTGTCTATTTTATAATTTACATTTGCCTGCCACTCTAATGATTATGTGTTCAAGTCCCCCTCCAGGTGGTGGTTTAAATAAAATTGATATGGACTACCAAGTTGAGCCAGACTAAAATGGGACACCAGGAAATATTATGGGAAGTTAAGGTGGTTGATGTGCTATTGACCACATGACCAACTGAGTGCCAATTGGTCGGTATGAATATGAGGCTAGCAGCATAAATCCATATTTGGGAATGGAAAAGGGTCCTTTTACATACTTGGCTCCCTATTTAACATTAGGTACTGTTCAGTGGAATCCAGAAGGAGACAGGCGATAGCAATGCAGAGGATAATCAGCTTTAAGAGCCGATGTTACAATACAAGGAAACAAATGTATGTAAATATTTTGACAACATAAGGATGCAACTCATGGATCATTAAACTTTCTCTTCTAATCGTGGCATAATGGGTTCGTTCCAAATGCTGGTCGGGCAGCTGGACTTAAATGTTGACTGGGGGAGGGGGGGGGGGTGGGGGGGGGGGCTGAGTGGTCTTGAGGTATGGTGTCCGCCTCGAGTGCTGGAGGTCCTAGGGTTCAGGCCCCGGTGAGGACCGGGATTTATTTAAAAAATCCACATGGACTTCCAGTAATAAAATTTCCCCCTGGTCTCTGGGTAGTGAGATTGGAGGCCCGTGTGTATTGTTGCGCACGTAAAAAATCCCTTGGCAGTTGGAAATCAAAAAAGTGTAGCCTAACGGCACTGCCCAGGCAAAATTTTGAGTTAATCTACCCAAAGTATTTCAGGATCCTTGCCGATGCAACGGAGTTCGTGCATTGAGCTGAGTTTCTCCAGACTCAGGTTTGAGTTAGGAGAAAAATGGAGCACTTATGGGTTAAACCGTGTGCCGTGATGTTGATCCAACGACTAAACTAAACTAACTAAATGTTGACTTTTAATTATTGTCTTAGGATTATAAACTACAAATACCTGAGAAGTTGGCGAGGGTTCACCTAATGGCGGGGGACACTGGTATTAGGGAAAGGTAACTCTCGTGAAAAATCAGCCCATTGCAATCACTAGTAGTATGCAGTACTTACATCTATCAGTGTGAGGTTGGTATAGAGACTGTTCTCTTCACCCAGTACCAAAGTTACATGGCCACAAGAACTGTATTACAGAGCTTTCCTTCCCCTCTCCAAGCTTAGGCTTAGGCTGTGCAAGACTAGTACTAGAACTTCACGTCTGTGGAAAGGCAGGTTATCATGTAACCAGATTGAGATACAGCACAGCATAGACAGACTAGCTGAGATTAAGCCTGCTGTTTGCTAATGTTTCCAGCATGGGTTTTAAGCATTTCATTATCATAAGACTCCTGGTTGATGCCCAGGAAGAAACTGTCATAAGACAAGCTGCAGAAGCTGCTGGATCAGCAAAGCAGTGCTCTGTCTGTAAAGATAAAAGTAAGCCATAGACCCTTTCTGTATGCTTTGTGGCTTGTTTGGCATCTGGTGCTAAAGAATCTATTTATAGACCAATGTGGTCAATACCAATAAGCTGACCAATTTTACTTCTTTAGATATTTTCTTGTACATATTTGTGGCTAGGTTGATCTGATGATAAATATAGGTTGAGAATGCATGGAAATAATGATTAACAGAGATTGAGGATGCATGGAAGCATGGTAAATATTGATTGAGAATATATGCAAATATTAATAGAGATTGAGGATATATGATAAATATAGCTTGAGTATGTATGGAAATTTGATTAACAGAGATTGAGGATGTATGATAAATATTGGTTGAGAATATATGAGAATATGCTTAATAGAGATTGAGGATGTATGAAAACATGATAAATATTGATTGAGAATATGTGAATATATGATTAATAGAGATTGAGGATGTGTGAAAAATATTGGTTAAGAATATACGAGAATATGATTAATAGAGATTGAGGATGTATGAAAGTATGACAAATATTGGTTGAGAATATGTGAATATATGATTAATAGAGATTGAGGATGTGTGAAAAATATTGGTTAAGAATATACGAGAATATGATTAATAGAGATTGAGGATGTATGAAAGTATGATAAATATTGATTGACTATATGTGAATATATGATTAATAGAGATTGAGGATGTGTGAAAAATATTGGTTTAGAATATATGAGAATATGATTAATAGAGATTGAGGATGTATGAAAGTATGATAAATATTGATTGAGAATATGTGAATATATGATTAATAGAGATTGAGGATGTGTGAAAATATTGGTTTAGAATATATGAGAATATGATTAATAGAGATTGAGGATGTATGAAAGTATGATAAATATTGATTGGGAATATGTGAATATATGATTAATAGAGATTGAGGATGTGTGAAAAATATTGGTTAAGAATATATGAGAATATGATTAATAGAGATTGAGGATGTATGAAAGTATGATAAATATTGATTGAGAATATGTGAATATATGATTAATAGAGATTGAGGATGTGTGAAAAATATTGGTTAAGAATATATGAGAATATGATTAATAGAGATTGAGGATGTATGAAAGTATGATAAATATTGATTGGGAATATGTGAATATATGATTAATAGAGATTGAGGATGTATGAAAGTACGATAAATATTGGTTGAGTATATATGGATAGCTGTTCCCTGTGGTGAAGGTATTATGGACACAGTTTGTAATTCCGATTACCTGCATTCGAAACACAGCTGTGCACAATTTGACAGCAGACCGCGTTGCGCTGGGTTTTAACAAATTGGTATGGGAGCCAGTCGTTCAGAAAGCAATGGCAAACTACTGAATGTAAACGTGCCAAGAGATCACAACAGCAGTAAAATGCTGGTGTTGACAGCGATGTCCTATAAAGGATATGCAAAATAAAATATATGGATAAATGATTAACAGAGATTGAGGATGCATGAAAACATGATAAATATTGTTTGAGTATATATGGACAAATGATTAGCAGAGATTGAGAATGCATGACAGAATGATAAATATTGGTTGATTATATATGGACAAATGATTAACAGAGATTGAGAATGCATGAAAACATGATACATATTTATTGAGAATATATGCAAATATGATTAACAGAGATATAGGATGTATGAAAGCATGATAAATATAGTTTGAGAAACAAAGGACTCTGTCCATGCCTTGAGGCATACTCAGCATAAAACGCTAACCACATATTTGTATAGACCAATTGGCACTCGAGGGATCTCTCATCTCATCATGTCACCATGTTCCCCTTGTACCTTGCGGTGTCGAGGTGAAACTCGAGGGATCTCTCATCTCATCATGTCATCACGTTCCTCTTGTACCTTGCGGTGTCAAGGTGAAACTTGAGGGATCTCTCATCTCATCATGTCATCACATTCCTCTTGTACCTTGCGGTGTCGAAGTGAAACTCGAGGGATCTCTCATCTCATCACGTTCCTCTTATACCTTGCGGTGTCGAGGTGAAACCTGAGGGATCTCTCATCTCATCATGTCATCATGTTCCTCTTGTACCTTGCAGTGTCGAGGTGAAACTCGAGGGATCTCTCATCTCATCATGTCATCATGTTCCTCTTGTACCTTGCAGTGTCGAGGTGAATCTTGAGGGATCTCTCATCTCATCATGTCATCATGTTCCTCTTGTACCTTACGGTGTCGAGGTGAAACTCGAGGGAATCTCTCATCTCATCATGTCATCATGTTCCTCTTGTACCTTGCGATGTCAAAGTGAAACTCGAGGGATCTCTCATCTCATCATGTCATCATGTTCCTCTTGTACCTTGCGGTGTCGAGGTGAAACTCGAGGGATCTCTCATCTCATCATGTCATCATGTTCCTCTTGTACCTTGCGGTGTCGAGGTGAAACTCGAGGGATCTCTCATCTCATCATGTCATCATGTTCCTCTTGTACCTTGCGGTGTCGAAGTGAAACTCGAGGGATCTCTCATCTTATCATGTCATCATGTTCCTCTTGTACCTTGCGGTGTCAAGGTGAAACTTGAGGGATCTCTCATCTTATCATGTCATCATGTTCCTCGTGTACCTTGCGGTGTCGAGGTGAAACTCGAGGGATCTTTCATCTCATCATGTCATCATGTTCCTCTTGTACCTTGCAGTGTCGAGGTGAAACTTGAGGGATCTCTCATCTCATCATGTCATCATGTTCCTCTTGTACCTTATGGTGTCGAGGTGAAACTCGAGGGAATCTCTCATCTCATCATGTCATCATGTTCCTCTTGTACCTTGTGATGTCAAGGTGAAACTCGAGGGATCTCTCATCTCATCATGTAATCATGTTCCTCTTGTACCTTGCGGTGTCGAGGTGAAACTCGAGGGATCTCTCATCTCATCATGTCATCATGTTCCTCTTGTACCTTGCAGTGTCGAGGTGAAACTCGAGGGATCTCTCATCTCATCATGTCATCATGTTCCTCTTGTACCTTGCGATGTCAAAGTGAAACTCGAGGGATCTCTCATCTCATCATGTCATCATGTTCCTCTTGTACCTTGCGGTGTCGAGGTGAAACTCGAGGGATCTCTCATCTCATCATGTCATCATGTTCCTCTTGTACCTTGCAGTGTCCAGGTGAAACTCGAGGGATCTCTCATCTCATCATGTCATCATGTTCCTCTTGTACCTTGCGGTGTCGAGGTGAAACTCGAGGGAATCTCTCATCTCATCATGTCAGCATGTTCCTCTTGTACCTTGCGATGTCAAGGTGAAACTCGAGGGATCTCTCATCTCATCATGTCATCATGTTCCTCTTGTACCTTGCGGTGTCGAGGTGAAACTCGAGGGATCTCTCATCTCTTCATGTCATCATGTTCCTCTTGTACCTTGCGGTGTCGAGGTGAAACTCGAGGGATCTCTCACCTCATCATGTCATCATGTTCCTCTTGTACCTTGCGGTGTCGAGGTGAAATTCGAGGGATCTCTCATATCATCATGTCATCACGTTCCTCTTGTACCTTGCGGTGTCGAAGTGAAACTTGAGGGATCTCTCATCTCATCATGTTCCTCTTGTACCTTGCGATGTCGAGGTGAAACTCGAGGGATCTCTTATCTCATCATGTCATCATGTTCCTCTTGTACCTTGCGGTGTCATGGTGAAACTTGAGGGATCTCTCATCTCATCATGTCATCATGTTCCTCTTGTACCTTGCGGTGTCGAGGTGAAACTCGAGGGATCTCTCATCTCATCATGTCATCATGTTCCTCTTGTACCTTGCAGTGTCGAGGTGAAACTCGAGGGATCTCTCATCTCATCATGTCATCATGTTCCTCTTGTACCTTGCAGTGTCGAGGTGAATCTTGAGGGATCTCTCATCTCATCATGTCATCATGTTCCTCTTGTACCTTACGGTGTCGAGGTGAAACTCGAGGGAATCTCTCATCTCATCATGTCATCATGTTCCTCTTGTACCTTGCGATGTCAAAGTGAAACTCGAGGGATCTCTCATCTCATCATGTCATCATGTTCCTCTTGTACCTTGCGGTGTCGAGGTGAAACTCGAGGGATCTCTCATCTCATCATGTCATCATGTTCCTCTTGTACCTTGCGGTGTCGAGGTGAAACTCGAGGGATCTCTCATCTCATCATGTCATCATGTTCCTCTTGTACCTTGCGGTGTCGAAGTGAAACTCGAGGGATCTCTCATCTTATCATGTCATCATGTTCCTCTTGTACCTTGCGGTGTCAAGGTGAAACTTGAGGGATCTCTCATCTTATCATGTCATCATGTTCCTCGTGTACCTTGCGGTGTCGAGGTGAAACTCGAGGGATCTTTCATCTCATCATGTCATCATGTTCCTCTTGTACCTTGCAGTGTCGAGGTGAAACTTGAGGGATCTCTCATCTCATCATGTCATCATGTTCCTCTTGTACCTTATGGTGTCGAGGTGAAACTCGAGGGAATCTCTCATCTCATCATGTCATCATGTTCCTCTTGTACCTTGTGATGTCAAGGTGAAACTCGAGGGATCTCTCATCTCATCATGTAATCATGTTCCTCTTGTACCTTGCGGTGTCGAGGTGAAACTCGAGGGATCTCTCATCTCATCATGTCATCATGTTCCTCTTGTACCTTGCAGTGTCGAGGTGAAACTCGAGGGATCTCTCATCTCATCATGTCATCATGTTCCTCTTGTACCTTGCGATGTCAAAGTGAAACTCGAGGGATCTCTCATCTCATCATGTCATCATGTTCCTCTTGTACCTTGCGGTGTCGAGGTGAAACTCGAGGGATCTCTCATCTCATCATGTCATCATGTTCCTCTTGTACCTTGCAGTGTCCAGGTGAAACTCGAGGGATCTCTCATCTCATCATGTCATCATGTTCCTCTTGTACCTTGCGGTGTCGAGGTGAAACTCGAGGGAATCTCTCATCTCATCATGTCAGCATGTTCCTCTTGTACCTTGCGATGTCAAGGTGAAACTCGAGGGATCTCTCATCTCATCATGTCATCATGTTCCTCTTGTACCTTGCGGTGTCGAGGTGAAACTCGAGGGATCTCTCATCTCTTCATGTCATCATGTTCCTCTTGTACCTTGCGGTGTCGAGGTGAAACTCGAGGGATCTCTCACCTCATCATGTCATCATGTTCCTCTTGTACCTTGCGGTGTCGAGGTGAAATTCGAGGGATCTCTCATATCATCATGTCATCACGTTCCTCTTGTACCTTGCGGTGTCGAAGTGAAACTTGAGGGATCTCTCATCTCATCATGTTCCTCTTGTACCTTGCGATGTCGAGGTGAAACTCGAGGGATCTCTTATCTCATCATGTCATCATGTTCCTCTTGTACCTTGCGGTGTCATGGTGAAACTTGAGGGATCTCTCATCTCATCATGTCATCATGTTCCTCTTGTACCTTGCGGTGTTGAGGTGAAACTCGAGGGATCTCTCATCTCATCATGTCATCATGTTCCTCTTGTACCTTGCGGTGTCGAGGTGAAACTTGAGGGATCTCTCATCTCATCATGTCATCATGTTCCTCTTGTACCTTGCGGTGTCGAGGTGAAACTTGAGGGATCTCTCATCTCATCATGTCATCATGTTCCTCTTGTACCTTGCGGTGTCGAGGTGAAACTCGAGGGATCTCTCATCTCATCATGTCATCATGTTCCTCTTGTACCTTGCGGTGTCGAGGTGAAACTTGAGGGATCTCTCATCTCATCATGTCATCATGTTCCTCTTGTACCTTGCAGTGTTGAGGTGAAACTCGAGGGATCTCTCATCTCATCATGTCATCATGTTCCTCTTGTACCTTGCGGTGTCGAAGTGAAACTTGAGGGATCTCTCATCTCATCATGTTCCTTTTGTACCTTGCGGTGTCGAAGTGAAACTCGAGGGATGATGTTGCCAATATTATGCCGGCCGCCTCCGCTTCCCAAAATATTTCACGGTATTTATTGTAGACTGGGCCGGCCTGGAAGCCCAGGTAAATATGAAAAATCTGCCTCAATTGAAATTTAATCGATTACAAGCAAGCATGATGTATGGACATTCTTGAAAATGTATGGAAATACTGATGTAGAGTGGTTGAAAATGTATGGAAATATTGATATAGAGTGGTTGAAAGTGTATAGAAATATTGATATAGAGTGGTTGAAAGTGTATGGAAATACTGATATAGAGTGGCTGAAAATGTATGGAAATATTGATATAGAGTGGCTGAAAATGTATGGAAATATAGATATTATGCATCATATCCTTTCATTCTTTCACGTTTAGGAATTACAGAAGATATTTTGAAAGCCACCATTTGCCAGATAGCATTTAATACTGTTATGGTCATTCACGATACTAACTGCATATATTATTAGGCATCATGTGGTGAACACTATCTGGACACTCAAGGCTTTAGACAAGCATGTGATCTCAGATGAGGAGATTATTGAAGATGCAGTGTTCAGATATGCCAAGTTTGCTGCTCTGAGTCCTGCATTCAGAATAAACCTGTGCCCCAAAACATCTACAGTAAGTTTAGTTAACAATGTTAGTAACCTATTGTATACTGGACAATGCATCTTAAGTTCATAAGGATTATAATTAAGTAATGTTTCTTTTCTGGACTTAGCAAACACTTGCAGTTCCCAAAGTGTAGGGTTCCACTCCCTTCAGGAATGTATGCAGATTGAGATGGGCGGTAAGATATAGAATTTGCACTAGTCTGTTTGTAGAATCATCTGTGGGAATTGAGGGAAATGAATGAGCTGATAAACTTGCTGGCTCTGCATTCCCTGCAGATGGCCAGCCCATGGATCATGCCAAAATTATTAATACCCTTAGAGAGATGTCACTAGTGGAGGACATTGATGCCAGTGAATCAACATCGTTGTCTAGAATGAGAGACTTGGGAGTAAGAATTGGCACGGCCAGACTCGAGAGGCATATTAGGAGAATGAGGGGCCTTGTCAACCAACACAGTTACCAGACCAGTGGTTCTCAACCGGTGGGGAATTCCTCCGCCCCCCCCCCCAGGGAGGAATTTTAGGGTTTCTGGGGGGAGGGGGGGGGGGGGAATTAAAATTATTTCAAGATCGTGTTATACAAGAACCAATTACTTGATATTGTTTTTCCCTTCATACTTTACGGTTCTGTACGTCTCACCCTTCTAAATTTCATTTTATAAAGTAAGTAGACCCACAAATCACATTTTATGTGGACATCTAGACTTGTTTTAGTATGTGCTATTAAATTTAGCTTCCATTATTACGTATACTGTGTAAAAAAAAAGGGGGGGGGGTGGGGGGGTGGGGGGGGGGGTAGGTAGGAAATACGAAAGGGCGGAATGATGTTCTGAAAATATGGTGAAGGGGGGCACGGGCAAAATTTTTAGGTAGGAAATACGAAAGGAGGGGAATGACATTCTGAAAATATGGTGAAGGGGGGCACGGGCCAAAAGAGGTTGAGAACCACTGTACTAGATGCTGATGCATATGTTGGGATGGGGAGGGCATCTGCACACTTATGAACATGTCTTGAGTTTAAGGATGATACTTCAACAGATAATTAATTAACCAACCAATCAACCAACCAACTTTTGAGCACTCACTGACTCACTCACTCACTCACTCACTCACTCACTCACGTGTGCACGCACACACTTACTTTTGCTTGTCAAAACAACAATTTAAGTCCCTGTTCCATGTCTTGAGGTGTATTTGGTATCTGATGCTAGCCTTGTACGTGTACAGACAAACCTGCCCTCAATGTGTCAAGTGGTCAGTATCACACTGCTCATCGTTACATCCCACACAATATTCTGCTACCAATTCTGCCTGATTTAATCCGAGAGCTCAGGTCAATTAAGAAAAAAATATCTGGCTCAATGAGGATTCAATTTCTTGACTACCTGGCCAGTTGGCAAACCTGTTGGCAGTTTTTTGGGTGCTCGCTTGCCTTGAACTCGAGCATAGTCCATACACACTATTTATAGTAGTGATGGACTGAATTTTGCATGTGGATTAGCTTTCCCTATTAACAGTGCCCCTCGTTGTCAGGCAAACCCATTCCGACTTCAGAGGTACTTGTAATTAACGTTCCCAAGTCAAGGACGACAGGTCAACATTTTAGTCCAGCTGTCCAGTGTTGGGGTTGAACCGCTAACCTAGGCATCAGCACACTGGATGTTTAAGAACATGCGTTCTTACCCATTCGGCCATGTAGACCTGCTGTTGGCAGTTGTACTACCATGGATCCCTTTACCGAAACAGCAGTCTGAATTAATTTCTCAGTTGGCTGGTTGGTTGAAAATCCTCTGGAATTTAGTTGAGTTGAGCTAAGAACCGACATCACTGCACTCAGGACATTCCCATACATGCTCTGTCCTCTCATTCAACAGCCAGCAAAGAGTCACACTACTAATCGTTCCCACTGCTATCTGATTGAAAGTTCTCCTGGTCTTCCCTCTCAGTTTTGAGATTCTTCCAGATTCCCTACCGATCCTCACAATCTCATTCTTTCCACATACGGGTTCTCAATCTGTTCCTCCACCTTCTCCACCTGGTCGACCACCTCTCCCTTGTCCATAGGTAGTCTACCACCAAGAGGTGCATTCCCTGTCAGCCTATCGGCCTGTTCATTCCCCCTGCACTCCTGCATGGCCGGGGCAAAACAAATCCTCTGGAAGACATGAGTTGTAACTCTTACATCCGGTGTTTATATAACCTGAGCTCTGAAAGTTGCTTGCATTTACTGGAATCGATGAACCACAAAAAAAAAAAAAAAAACAAGAAGTAGATGGTAAGCTCTACAAGAACACGATTACAAGTGACAACATGGACGTTCCAACTAAAGCCTTCATCAGCACAGAAAAAAATAAACAAACACTGATACAACTACATGAAAAACTCTACCTGAAAATATAAATATAACAGTTACTCATTTGTAGCCTTGTTGGACTGTACACATGTCTCATGGGATCCGCGTGTTTGATTCTATGAAAATGAATGAACTGGATGTGTGGTAAAGGGAGATCAAGGTGCACTGGAAAAAAAAAAAACAAAGCAGGCAAATCACACTAGTATTGGGGGTTGGTAGTTAAATGAAACTCTGTTGGACAGTGAGACAGTGAAGAGAGAGTGATCCCAGCTGGAACATTAGACAGTTTTCCAATGTCATATGATCTCGTTTGTAAGATGCGCAAGATTTGATGGCCATGACCTATATTTCGGCCACAGCATTGTGGTTAGAAATGTTGAAATGCATAGATGCCGGTTTCTGGGCACCACTGTTGACATCCAAGAGGTGGTGTCGAGACCTTACCCCCTAGTATAGTCTCCATGGGAGTTGTGATGCAGAGGATCCCTTCCCTCTCTAAGCTCAGAAACTAAGAGTATGCAATGTTTGTACTGGAACTTCACAACAGTGAAGAGGTATGACAATCTTTCTAAAGATGGCTTGATTGGGATGGTCTGTGGATAGGCTATACTATGGAGCAGTGGTCCAGAGTCTTGGTCAGTGTGAAACCTGGTCTTATGACTAGTTTAGTTTAGTCGATGGATCAACATCATGGCACATGGGTGCAACCCATAAGTGCTCCGTTCTCCTCCTAATTCAAACCTGAGTCTGGAGAAACTCAGCTCAGTGCATGAACTCCGTAGCACCGGCGAGGATCCTGAAATACTTTGGGTAGATTGTAAACTCGAAATTTTGCCCGGGCAGCGCCGTTAGGCTACTCGTTTTCAATTTCCAACTGCCAAGGGATATTTTACGTGCGCAACAATACACACAGGCGTCCAATCTCACTACACAGAGACCAGAGGACATTTTATTACTAGCAGTCCACGAGAAAAAATTCCAGTCATCACCGGGGCTTGAACCTGGGACCTCCAGCACTCGAGGTGGACACCATACCTCGAGACCACGCAGCCCCCTTTCAGTGATCCAGCATTTTAAGCACACAGTGGATTCTTTTCTGGCCAGCACAGCTCCAAGGATGACCAATTATTATAAAATAGATGTTGGATATGTGTTTTAGAATTCTCTGGATATTGTCTGGGAAAGAAAGACAGTGAGGAAGAGATCTGTCACAGAGTGGTGTGGTCATAAAATAAATATTTGAACACTTTACAAACTGCATCACAGTACTTTAAGTACACAACATGGTGTCATGTCATAGATGTTACTGACTCTTTGCGGTCTTGACAGACCAATAGCTTGTTACATTTGTGCTTAACAAAAGGCATAATAAGACCAATTCGCACGGTAAATGTTCATCCATGATGTATGCATGTGAACACATGGTCATTTCCACAATCACACACCATCTGACATCTCACACGCTCAATGTGTGACCTATCTGCAATCATTTTCTCCTTTGTCTTTTTTCCATTTCTGATCTTCTCCCTCCATGCTAAGCGATCTATGCTGACTTGCTCCCAAGGTGAAATATCAATGCTTGTATCAATCATGTCTTGCTTACACACATCTTTGTATCATAGTAGAGGCTGACCCTGAGATCTTTTCCCCATCTGTAATTCACCAAAAAAGATGTCCTTTGGTATTCATAGATGTTAACATAATTATTATTATTGTATAAACTAGTTACAATGTGTAGTACCATTCATGTTGTATGCTCCTTATTATTTTATGCTCTTGAGTCAGGTCTTAGTCAGATATGATTGAGCTACCGTAATGACAGCAGATGGTACTACCTGCCTTCTGTTAGCACCGAATGTTGGGCGGCACTTACCAAACCCAACACCCCACATTGTGCCAACGGCTTCGGGCGGAAGAGCGCAATTGGGAGGGTACAAGCCTTATCCTGGTGCAAGGAAATGCATAAGGGGGTAGGGAGGGGGGGATAAGGGGGTAGGGAGGGGGGGATAAGGGGGTAGGGAGGGGGGATAAGGGGGTAGGGAGGGGGGGATAAGGGGGTAGGGAGGGGGGATAAGGGGGTAGGGAGGGGGGGTAGGGGGATAGGGAGGGGGGGGGTAGGGGGATAGGGAGGGGGGGTAGGGGGATAGGGAGGGGGGGGGTAGGGGGATAGGGAGGGGGGGTAGGGGGATAGGGAGGGGGGGGGGGGGGGTAGGGGGATAGGGAGGGGGGGTAGGGGGATAGGGGGGTAGGGAGGGGGGTAGGGGGATAGGGAGGGGTAGGGAGGGGGGTAGTGGGGTAGGGAGGGGGGGTAAGGAAGGGGGGGGGGATAGGGAAGGGGGGATAAGGGGGTAGGGAAGGGGGGATAAGGGGGTAGGGAAGGGGGGGATAAGGGGGTAGGGAGGGGGGGATAAGGGGGTAGGGAGGGGGGATAAGGGGGTAGGGAGGGGGGATAAGGGGGTAGGGAGGGGGGAGAGGGGGGTAGGGGGAGGGGGGTAGGGAAGGGGGGGAGAGGGGGGTAGGGAAGGGGGGAGAGGGGGGTAGGGAGGGGGGGATAAGGGGGTAGGGAGGGGGGGATAAGGGGGTAGGGAGGGGGGATAAGGGGGTAGGGAAGGGGGGATAAGGGGGTAGGGAAGGGGGGATAAGGGGGTAGGGAAGGGGGGGATAAGGGGGTAGGGAAGGGGGGATAAGGGGGTAGGGAAGGGGGGATAAGGGGGTAGGGAAGGGGGGATAAGGGGGTAGGGAAGGGGGGGATAAGGGGGTAGGGAAGGGGGGATAAGGGGGTAGGGAAGGGGGGATAAGGGGGTAGGGAAGGGGGGATAAGGGGGTAGGGAAGGGGGGATAAGGGGGTAGGGAAGGGGGGATAAGGGGGAAGGGGGATAAGGGGGTAGGGAAGGGGGGAGGGGAGGGATAAGGGGGGAGGGGAGGGATAAAGGGGGAGGGGAGGGATAAGGGGGGAGGGGAGGGGGGATGGGAGGGGAGGGGGATAAGGGGATTAAGGGGGTAGGGGATAAGGGGGTAGGGGAGGGGGGAGGGGGATAAGGGGAGGGGTGATAAGGGAAGGGGGGTAGAGGATAAGGGGAGGGGGATAAGGGGATAGGGGAGGGGGGATAATAGGGGAGGGGAGGGGGATAAGGGGATTTAGGGGATTAAGGGGGTCGGGGATAAGGGGGGAGGTGGGATAAGGGGGTGGAGGGGGATAAGGAGTAGGGGAGGGGGGATAAAGGGGTAGGGAAGGGGGGATAAGGGGGTAGGGAAGGGGGGATAAGGGGGTAGGGAAGGGGGGATAAGGGGGTAGGGAAGGGGGGATAAGGGGGTAGGGAAGGGGGGATAAGGGGGTAGGGAAGGGGGGATAAGGGGGTAGGGAAGGGGGGATAAGGGGGTAGGGGAAGGGGGATAAGGGGGTAGGGAAGGGGGGGAGGGGAGGGATAAAGGGGGAGGGGAGGGATAAGGGGAGGGGAGGGATGAGGGGGGAGGGGAGGGGGGATAAGAGGGGAGGGGAGGGGGATAATAGGGGAGGGGAGGGGGATTTAGGGGATTAAGGGGGTAGGGGATAAGGGGGTAGGGGAGGTGGGATAAGGGGAGGGATAAGGGGGTGGAGGGGGATAAGGGGTAGGGGAGGGGGGATAAAGGGGTAGGGGAGGGGGGAGGGTGATAAGGGGGATAAGGGAGAAGAGGGTGGGGGATAAGGGGACTGGGGGGTAAGAGGGAGGTAAAGGTTAGGGGGGTAAAGGGAGGGGAGGGGGGTAAGAGGGGGTTGAAAGTAGAAGAAGAAGTAAAAGAAGGGAAAGAGGAAGAAGAAGAAGGGAAAGAGGAGGAAGAAGAAGAAAAAGGGAAAGGGAAGGAATAAGAAGTAGAGAGGAGGAAGAAGAAGGGAAAGAGGAGGAACAGGAAGAAGAAGGGAAAGAGGAGGAAGAAGAAGAAGGGAAAGAGGAAAAGGAAGAGGAGGAGGAACAGAAATGAGGATTACAAGTAATGAAGAAGAGTAGACAGAGGCAAATATAGAAAAGGACAATTGGAGTAATAAGAATGTTTTATTAGATACAGATACCGTTACTTAATAGTGCAATGGCTGTAGAATTCTCGCTAAACTTTACATTCTGTTTACAGGACTCCACTTATCCTCAAGAGTTGTTTGTGCTCCGTTCATTGATTGCCAAGGTGAATTCAATCTTGGCCAGACACTCGCCAGTTCACATTGTACAAAGATGCATACGAGGACATATTATTCGTAAAAAGTAAAACATTCTCTCTCTCTCTCTCTCTCTCTCTCTCTCTCTCTCTCTCTCTCTCTCTCTCTCTCTCTCTCTCTCTCTCTCTCTCTCTCTCTCTCTCTCTCTCTCAGTCTCTCTCTCAGTCTCTCTCTTACACACTCTCTCACACACTCTCACATACACTGTCTCACACACACACATTCTCTCTTACACACTCACACTCTCTCTCACACACACTCATACACACACACTCTCTCTCCCTCCCTCTCTCTCTGTCTCTTGTTTAAGAATGTTATAAAGATACATAATACAAAGGTGGGGAAAAACAAGGTCAAGATAGTCCCACAGCTCATACTGTCATTGGGTTGTGAAGTGTTAGGCCATCAGATACTCTAGGCCATGACACATGGGGGGCCAGGTGACCTTTCAGTTACCTTTTCTTCACATAAAATTCCCAGAAAAGCCCAAAAATTGTCCCATGTTAGGCTGGGTTGAGCAGAGCCATACTGGTTGTATAAATGTATCCAGCTAGCAGGGAATGCACCTCTTAGTGGTATTTTGCCTATGGACAAGGGGGAGGGGGTCGTGCGCTTGTGGGACCAGGTGGAGAAGGCGGAGGAACAGATTGAGAACCCATATGTGGAATTGCGGGAGATCGGCAGGGGTTATGGAAGAATCTCAAAACTTAGAGGGAAGACCAGGAGAACTTTCAATCAGGTAGCGGTGGGAACGATTAGTAGTGTGACTCTTTGCTGGCTCTTGAACGAGGGGACTGAGCACATATGGGAATGTCCTGAGTGCAGTGATGTCGGTTCTTAACTCAACTCAACTCAATAAATGTATCCAGCCTCTGGTGCGGATTGAACACAGATCACTTTCTTAGCAGGCAAGTGCAGTAACCACTACACCACTACCACTCTCTTGTGATACATAATATACCACGCAAAATAGAATAATGTAAGCATACAACTTTTTATATAATCAGTTGATAACTGGGGTGTATTTGTTAGCTCTTTAATATCAGAAGATTTGGTAATAAATACCAATGAGGTACAATAACCACAGAGAAAAAGGCAATAGAGTGTTACCTTCAAAGCTGTATAGCCATCAGACCTAATGTTAAAGATATAATAACATTGCTTGATGCACAGTGGCAATAGAGGTTTGGGGAATGAATATTACGCTAAAGTGATAATAGCCTGGAATAGAGAGATTTAGTGAGCATTTCTTACAATAAAGTGGTAATAGGTAGAGATCGAGAGATTTAAGAAACATTTATTACACTTAAATGGTAAAAGGCAGTGACATAGAGATGTAGTAAGTATTTATTACAGTAAAATGGTTACAAGAGGGGCAGAGAGAATTAGGTAATTAGACTAAAACATATGAAAATAGAATAGAATAGAGAAGAAGATTGAAGACAGAGATGAATAATATAGAGAGGACATGGACAGAGCTGCAGATGGCAGATGATAGGTCAGCTTGACACCAGCTGGTTGAGGGCCTATGCCCTAATGGAGAATGTATGACAAAAGAAGAAGAAATTACATTAGAATGATAACAGCCAGAGACATGGAGACTTAGGGAATGTATGTGACCTGCTGACAACTGGCAAGATCGAGGGGAAGAGAGCAAAGGGAAGGCAGAGAAGTAAATACCTGGATGGCTTGATCATGTGGTATGGTTGAGACAAGAACACTGAGCTGATCCACGACTCTAATGATTGAGCGAATCATGATCGCTCACACTCATCAGTATGGCACATGATGAATGAATGAATGATACATGAAAATGGTAACAGACAGTGATGGAGAGACTTAGGGAATGTATGTTACCTGACAATGGTATCAGACATGGACAGAGAGATTTAAGTAATGTATATTATACATCAATAATATAAGATATGCGGACGATACAGTATTGATTTCTGACAACGAGAAATAGACTTGAAATTTAGTGACAATTGGCAAGCTTGATGAGAAGAGAGCAAGAGGAAGACAAAGGGATAAATACCTTGTCAATATCTTGCCAATATTATGTATGGCAGCATGGCATGGTCGGGACAAGACCACAGACCTGATTCGAGACTGGTGACTGTATGAGATTGTGAACCATGACCACTCAAGCCTTTTGGCATGGCACTTGATGATGATGGTGTGATACATGGAACGAACGAACGAACGACCAATATTTATTTTGGAGCAGACAGATGTGGTGCCTAGCTTAGACAGAGCTCAGTAAGTTCAGTTGACATTATTTGTTCCAGATTGGGAATTACAAAGAAACTGGGACTGGTCAAACTGGAAGAAATTCTGACCCATCCCCCAAGCACACCGGTGTTGCCCAGTAGCCCTGCATGCACTCCTTACACTGGGGAAGTTGCAGATTATGACAGCTATATCGCAACCTGGAGACAGAGCACATTAAGTGAGGTAGGCATTTTAAATATATGAAATTCATGGACATGAGAAGTTCATTCATTCATTCAGTAGTTTATCCTTCTCTTTGGCCTTCCTCTTCCTCTCTTCCCAGGCATATACCCCATCCATTATTGTTCTCTTCAAACTTTCATGACGTTTCAAGTGACCAAAATATTTCAATTTTCTTTGCTTTATGGTCTTCAGTAGCCAACCTTTTTCAATATTCAGATCTTGTTGAATGGATGAATTTGTTCTTTTCTGTATCTAAGACATTCTTAGAACCTGTCTATAACATTTATTTTATATTCAAAGGCATTTATGTGCTGTTCAGCTTTTTTAGTAAGTGTCCAGGTCTCACAGGCGTATGTTGCAATGGGAAAGATGCATGCTCTTAAAATTCAAATTTTTGTAGGTTTATCTATCCCACACCACGATTTATTCAGTTGTTTTAGTTTTTGAAGCGCAATTCGTCTTTTAATTTCTCTCATTGTGTCCCCATTGTTGGTAATTAATGACACAAGATATTAAAAATGTTCCAACACTGGCAGCAGCGTCGGCACGACAGCAGGTGAAGCAGCAGCAGCAGCAGCAAAAGCAGCAGCAGCAGCAAAAGCAAAAGCAAAAGAAGCAGCAGCAGCAGCAAAAGCAAAAGCAGCAGCAAAAGCAAAAGCAGCAGCAAAAGCAAAAGCAGAAGCAGAAGCAGCAGCAAAAGCAAAAGCAAAAGAAGCAGCAGCAGCAGCAAAAGCAAAAGCAGCAGCAGCAGCAGCAGCAAAAGCAAAAGCAGCAGCAAAAGCAAAAGCAGCAGCAGCAAAAGCAAAAGCAGCAGCAGCAGCAAAAGCAAAAGCAGCAGCAAAAGCAAAAGCAAAAGCAGCAGCAAAAGCAAAAGCAGCAGCAGCAGCAGCAAAAGCAAAAGCAGCAGCAGCAGCAGCAAAAGCAAAAGCAGCAGCAAAAGCAGCAGCAGCAGCAGCAAAAGCAAAAGCAGCAGCAAAAGCAAAAGCAGCAGCAAAAGCAAAAGCAGCAGCAAAAGCAAAAGCAGCAGCAAAAGCAAAAGCAGCAGCAAAAGCAAAAGCAGCAGCAAAAGCAAAAGCAGCAGCAAAAGCAAAAGCAGCAGCAAAAGCAAAAGCAGCAGCAAAAGCAAAAGCAGCAGCAAAAGCAAAAGCAGCAGCAAAAGCAAAAGCAGCAGCAAAAGCAAAAGCAGCAGCAAAAGCAAAAGCAGCAGCAAAAGCAAAAGCAGCAGCAGCAAAAGCAAAAGCAAAAGAAGCAGCAGCAGCACTAGCAGTAGCACTAGCAGTAGCAGTAGCAGTAGCAGTAGTTGATGGTGAGGGACACAGTTAATAGGGAATGCTAATCCACACGCAAAATTCAGTCCAGCACTACTAGTAGTAGTGTGTATGGACCAGATATTTTAAATGAGCACTCTTATCCAATCAGTCAGCTGACCTGTTTTGAAAATTGTTATAAGTACTAACAAATTCTGTTAATAGTTATGAAGTGGGTTTAAATTTAAAAAGTACTTTTATATCAGGTTAAGATCCATCGGTAAATATCAGGTTAAGATCCATCGGTAAATAAATTAGAAATTAATTAACACAAAGAATATTTAGATATTTAGATATGTTTACATAAATTAATCTTAAGAGTGTTTACATTTGTGAATATCGGCACAGGAAATAATATTAATATATGTCTTTTAATCTAAAGAGATAAAAAACAAATTATTGACACATTTTGCTTAATAATTTGCAGCCATTTCATGAACAAGGTAGCACAATTCATCAGCCGATTTCATCACAAGAGTACTGGTCCTTCAGTATTAACACTGAGAAGTTAAAGTCAGGGATATTAGCAGAACTTGAGGCTAACATCACTTCTACAGAAACAACATTGACCTGCCACTTAGGATTAGAGTCCAAGAAAGAAAGAGGAAAGAAGCGTGGAAAGGAAGAGATAGATAAAGTAATGGTTTATTGTGATAGATTGACTCATTTGTTATCTTTGGTTATTGTTTACACAGGGTGTTTGTAAAGTCTCACTACTCTTTGTATGTAGAGCAAGTTTGAAAAATTAAGTACATGACATAATTAAAAAAATGGACTTCACAGTCCATCATGAAGCAATATGCAGCAAAAAGATGTTGTTTGCTGGAGCAATTCTATGGGGTTTCTTGAAAGGAAATGTTTACAAAAATAATGTACACACAATTGAGTACCTGAAAGAAGCAATCAGAATTACCATTCAAGAAATAACAACAGACACATTGCAGAAAGTATTTGACAATATGAAGAGACGTATATAGTCATGTCTTGAAGCCCGTGGTGAACAATTCCAACACCTGTTATAATGAATACTTCATTTATACTTTCCAGCTAACCCAAAAAGCATGAGACCATAGCAGTGACTATTGTAACTAATTTAATGAATTGTTTAGCACATTTTTTATGGCATCATGTACTTCATTTTTCAAACTTGTTCTACATACAAAGTGTAGTGAGACTTTACAAACACCTTGTATTTGATTTAGAATGACTCATATGTTGTTATCATTGTTTGTGGTTTTGAACTGATTTAGAGTGATTCATTTGTTATCTTTGATTTCGGCTTCGTGGCTTAGAGGTTATGACTTTTCTCCGTAATCTCGTATACTCTTGTCGGTAACGTGATGACGGTGAGAATCAGCAGTGGTTCGAATCGCATCGGTAACTTACGGGGTATGTGAGCCGGCCGCTCAGAAAGAAATGGCAAACTACTGAGCGTAATCTTACCAAGAAATCAACATGCAGCTGAAAGATGCTAGTGTTGACAGCGATGTCCTGTAAAGGATATGCAAAAAAAAAAATAAAAAAAATATTTGATTTAGAAATATTCAATTATTATCATAGATTGTTGCTTTGGTTTGATATATTTGATAATAATGAGGAATAAAATTCACTACCCAGAGAGCAGCTGGGAAAGAGACTATGACAGTATTAGGTTGCTTTTAAAACATCTGTCCTAAAGTTCTTGTCGTCAGCTGAGTTTAGACTCAACTTTTACACGTAAAGTTACTTTCATTTACAAAGGGAAATAAACAGAAATAAATAAACTACACTATAATTCTTTCCCTTAGAACATAGACTCATCAAATACTTATCGATGTTTTGTAAGATTTATAGATATAGAGATATTGAGTGTTGCTGCCAAGAGAATGACAATGTTAGCCTTCACACAATCTAGCTCAAAGGTGGTCAGTTAACTTTCACACTACATTTCTTCCCATTTAATTGGGGGGAAAAAATTGCCTCAATTTATGAAGCTGAGTTAATCCTAGAAGTTAATTTTTATTTGCATATCCTTTTTTACAGGACATTGCTGTCAACACCAGCATTTTACTGCTGATGTTGATGTCTTGGCATGTTTACGTTCAATAGTTTGCCATTGCAAACGAATGACCAGCTCCCATACCAATTTGTTAATACTCAGCCAAATCGTGCCAGCTGTGTTTCGCATGCGGGTAATTGGGATTACAAACTGCGTCCATAACTCCTTCGCCATGAAGACCAGCCCTTGAAGTTTACTGGTCAGAAAAAGTGCATCATTATCAATCCATTACCCTCTTTTGACAACAAACACCTTGAAAGCAAATTAATATCATATTTGTGTCTGACTCAGTCACAGGATTATTAATCTGAGCCGGGTGATGGACCCTGATATAACTTATATTCTGAGGTTGAACAGGGTAAAGGAATTGATATAAAAAAATTGAAGGTGCATCCTGTAGCGGCTGGGGGTTGAACCTGAGCCACTGTCGTGTTAAACAAGCTCACTAACCATATTGATATTGTACATGTGTACCTGTGTGATTTGTAATAATACGTGTAGCAGTGAAGCAGAGATAAATACTACTAATGTATAAAAGAAATTAGTTAAGTTAAATCTGTTATTTGTGTATGACTGGTTGGTTGGTTTGGAAGACTGAATTTCTTTAACTCTTTAAGCCTGATGCATTGTTCAGGTTGTCTGGAGTCTGAAAAAAAAAACTTGTGTCTATCATAGTGAGATTGGTTTTGATACTGTCTACACATAGACTGTACAGCAGAGATCTCCATCCCTTCTCCAAGCCCAGAAGTCAGCAGTGTGTGCGTGTCCAGTACTGGAATTTCACATCTGTGCAGAGATGTACCAGGATGTAACCAAGTCAGGGTACAGCCCAGCACATGCATACTGGCTGGGGCTAGGCCTGGGGTGGCTGGGACTAAACCTGGGGTGGCTGGGACTAGGCCTGGGTGGCTGGGACTGGACCTGGGGTGGCTGGGACTGGACCTGGGGTGGCTGGGACTAGGCCTGGGTGGCTGGGACTGGACCTGGGGTGGCTGGGACTGGACCTGGGGTGGCTAGGACTGGACCTGGGGTGGCTGGGACTGGACCTGGGGTGGCTGGGACTAGGCCTGGGGTGACTGGGACTGGACCTGGGGTGGCTGGGACTGGACCTGGGGTGGCTGGGACTAGGCCTGGGGGGTGGCTGGGACTGGACCTGGGGTGGCTGGGACTGGACCTGGGGTGGCTGGGACTAGGCCTGGGGGGTGGCTGGGACTGGACCTGGGGTGGCTGGGACTGGACCTGGGGTGGCTGGGACTAGGCCTGGGGGGTGGCTGGGACTGGACCTGGGGTGGCTGGGACTAGGCCTGGGGTGACTGGGACTGGACCTGGGGTGGCTGGGACTGGACCTGGGGTGGCTGGGACTGGACCTGGGGTGGCTGGGACTGGACCTGGGGTGGCTGGGACTGGACCTGGGGTGGCTGGGACTGGACCTGGGGTGGCTGGGACTGGACCTGGGGTGGCTGGGACTGGACCTGGGGTGGCTGGGACTGGACCTGGGGTGGCTAGGACTGGACCTGGGGTGGCTGGGACTAGGCCTGGGGGGTGGCTGGGACTGGACCTGGGGTGGCTGGGACTAGGCCTGGGTGGCTGGGACTGGACCTGGGGTGGCTGGGACTGGACCTGGGGTGGCTGGGACTAGGCCTGGGTGGCTGGGACTGGACCTGGGGTGGCTGGGACTGGACCTGGGGTGGCTGGGACTAGGCCTGGGGGGTGGCTGGGACTGGACCTGGGGTGGCTGGGACTAGGCCTGGGGTGACTGGGACTTGGCCTGGGGGTGACTGGGACTAGGCCTGGGGTGGCTGGGACTTGGCCTGGGGGTGACTGGGACTGGGCCTGGCATGACTGGGACTTGGCCTGGGGTGACTGGGACTTGGCCTGGGGGTGGCTGGGACTAGGCCTGGGGTGGCTGGGACTTGGCCTGGGGGTGACTGGGACTAGGCCTGGGGTGGCTGGGACTTGGCCTGGGGGTGACTGGGACTGGGCCTGGGGTGACTGGGACTAGGCCTGGGGTGGCTGGGACTTGGCCTGGGGTGACTGGGACTTGGCCTGGGGGTGACTGGGACTAGGCCTGGGGTGGCTGGGACTTGGCCTGGGGGTGACTGGGACTGGGCCTGGGGTGACTGGGACTTGGCCTGGGGTGACTGGGACTGGGCCTGGGGTGACTGGGACTAGGCCTGGGGGTGGCTGGGACTAGGCCTGGGGTGGCTGGGACTTGGCCTGGGGGTGACTGGGACTAGGCCTGGGGTGGCTGGGACTTGGCCTGGGGGTGACTGGGACTGGGCCTGGGGTGACTGGGACTAGGCCTGGGGTGGCTGGGACTTGGCCTGGGGTGACTGGGACTTGGCCTGGGGGTGACTGGGACTAGGCCTGGGGTGGCTGGGACTTGGCCTGGGGGTGACTGGGACTGGGCCTGGGGTGACTGGGACTTGGCCTGGGGTGACTGGGACTGGGCCTGGGGTGACTGGGACTAGGCCTGGGGTGGCTGGGACTAGGCCTGGGGTGACTGGGACTTGGCCTGGGGGTGACTGGGACTGGGCCTGGGGTGACTGGGACTAGGCCTGGGGGTGGCTGGGACTAGGCCTGGGGTGACTGGGACTTGGCCTGGGGGTGACTGGGACTAGGCCTGGGGTGGCTGGGACTTGGCCTGGGGGTGACTGGGACTGGGCCTGGGGTGACTGGGACTAGACCTGGGGTAGCTGAGACTAGACCTGGGGTGGCTGGGACTAGGCCTGGGGTGACTGGGACTGGGCCTGGGGTGGCTGGGACTAGGCCTGGGGTGACTGGGACTAGGCCTGGGGTGACTGGGACTAGGCCTGGGGTGACTGGGACTAGGCCTGGGGTGGCTGAGACTAGACCTGGGGTGGCTGGGACTAGGCCTGGGGTGACTGGGCCTGGGGTGGCTGGGACTAGGCCTGGGGTGACTGGGACTAGGTTTGGGGTGGCTGGGACTAGGCCTGGGGTGACTGGGACTAGGCCTGGGGTGGCTGGGACTAGGCCTGGGGTGACTGGGACTAGGCCTGGGGTGGCTGGGACTAGGCCTGGGGTGACTGGGACTTGGCCTGGGGGTGACTGGGACTAGGCCTGGGGTGGCTGGGACTTGGCCTGGGGGTGACTGGGACTGGGCCTGGGGTGACTGGGACTTGGCCTGGGGTGGCTGGGACTTGGCCTGGGGGTGACTGGGACTGGGCCTGGGGTGACTGGGACTAGACCTGGGGTAGCTGAGACTAGACCTGGGGTGGCTGGGACTAGGCCTGGGGTGACTGGGACTGGGCCTGGGGTGGCTGGGACTAGGCCTGGGGTGACTGGGACTAGGCCTGGGGTGACTGGGACTAGGCCTGGGGTGACTGGGACTAGGCCTGGGGTGGCTGAGACTAGACCTGGGGTGGCTGGGACTAGGCCTGGGGTGACTGGGACTGGGCCTGGGGTGGCTGGGACTAGGCCTGGGGTGACTGGGACTAGGTTTGGGGTGGCTGGGACTAGGCCTGGGGTGACTGGGACTAGGCCTGGGGTGGCTGGGACTAGGCCTGGGGTGACTGGGACTAGGCCTGGGGTGGCTGGGACTAGGCCTGGGGTGACTGGGACTTGGCCTGGGGGTGACTGGGACTAGGCCTGGGGTGGCTGGGACTTGGCCTGGGGGTGACTGGGACTGGGCCTGGGGTGACTGGGACTTGGCCTGGGGTGGCTGGGACTTGGCCTGGGGGTGACTGGGACTTGGCCTGGGGGTGACTGGGACTAGGCCTGGGGTAGCTGGGACTAGGCCTGGGGTGGCTGGGACTTGGCCTGGGGGTGACTGGGACTGGGCCTGGGGTGGCTGGGACTTGGCCTGGGGTAGCTGGGACTAGGCCTGGGGGTGACTGGGACTTGGCCTGGGGTAGCTGGGACTAGGCCTGGGGTAGCTGGGACTTGGCCTGGGGGTGACTGGGACTGGGCCTGGGGTGACTGGGACTAGACCTGGGGTAGCTGAGACTAGACCTGGGGTGGCTGGGACTAGGCCTGGGGTGACTGGGACTGGGCCTGGGGTGGCTGGGACTAGGCCTGGGGTGACTGGGACTAGGCCTGGGGTGACTGGGACTAGGCCTGGGGTGACTGGGACTAGGCCTGGGGTGGCTGAGACTAGACCTGGGGTGGCTGGGACTAGGCCTGGGGTGACTGGGACTGGGCCTGGGGTGGCTGGGACTAGGCCTGGGGTGACTGGGACTAGGTTTGGGGTGGCTGGGACTAGGCCTGGGGTGACTGGGACTAGGCCTGGGGTGGCTGGGACTAGGCCTGGGGTGACTGGGACTAGGCCTGGGGTGGCTGGGACTAGGCCTGGGGTGACTGGGACTTGGCCTGGGGGTGACTGGGACTAGGCCTGGGGTGGCTGGGACTTGGCCTGGGGGTGACTGGGACTGGGCCTGGGGTGACTGGGACTTGGCCTGGGGTGGCTGGGACTTGGCCTGGGGGTGACTGGGACTGGGCCTGGGGTGACTGGGACTAGACCTGGGGTAGCTGGGACTAGGCCTGGGGTGACTGGGACTAGGCCTGGGGTGGCTGAGACTAGACCTGGGGTAGCTGGGACTAGACCTGGGGTAGCTGGGACTAGGCCTGGGGTGACTGGGACTGGGCCTGGGGTGGCTGGGACTAGGCCTGGGGTGACTGGGACTAGGTTTGGGGTGGCTGGGACTAGGCCTGGGGTGACTGGGACTAGGCCTGGGGTGGCTGGGACTAGGCCTGGGGTGACTGGGACTGGGCCTGGGGTGGCTGGGACTGGGCCTGGGGTGGCTGGGACTAGGCCTGGGGTGGCTGGGACTAGGTTTGGGGTGGCTGGGACTAGGTTTGGGGTGGCTGGGACTAGGTTTGTGGTGACCATGTTTCCTCCGCAGGTTTAGGTGCCTCATCAGCAGGCTGCATTCTAATGCCCTGGGGATTTAGAAAATTATTAACACAATGCATGTATTTGTAAAGTGTGTGAGGGTGCTTGCGTGGATGCTGTATTTTTACATGTTAGTCATCATCATCAAGTGTCTTGCCTGCTGACGTAGGCGATCATTGCTCATAATTGCAATCTCCGGCGGCATGGATAAATTCATGTATTAACTCCCTTCTTTGCCATGATGTAAGATTGTCAAGAATTTTCTCTCACTGTCTTCCTATATGTCTCTTTCCACAAATCTTTTTGTTGTCACAACATTTTCCAGCTTTTGCCTTCTCATAATCCCACCAAAAAATTAAGATTGCTCCTTACTGATGTTTGTGATAAGTTGTCTTTGCCACTTAGCTTCCCTCTAAATGTCCAGATTGCTCATTTTGGTGTCCGATTAATTTCAGCATTACTCTATAATTCCATTGATGTTTTTTTTCACTTGTGGTAAGGTTTGGAGTTTTTTCCTGTTGTGGGGCAAAAAGAAAACTCTAACCTGCACAGTTCGCAGCGACTGCACTAGCCAGGCGGCCTTAAGTCCTCAGGCTCAAGACCCCACCTGCCATACACCGCAAGTGCTATATTGGCAGTAAATGACAGTTTGACAGTGACAGTTTACTAATTGTCCAGAATTCGCAGCCGTATGTTAAAACTGGTTCTATGTAATATGAAACATCCAATCACAAGGACTTATTGCATAACATGTTCTTAATTTGATAGAATGCAGTTTTTGCTTGCCATATTTTGTTCTTTATCTCTGTGATGAATCTTCTATCTGTAACATGTGAGTATATGTATATAAAAACATTAAAATACTCAAATTGTAACATATTTATGACAGGTTGATTTATTTAACAAAAATATAAATTATACCCCTGGTATAAATAATGTCACTGTGCTTTGAGCAGATCCACAAGTTGTAATTTCCCAAAGGAAATGTTGAAGAGTGTGTGAAATCTAGCTTTAATTCCATTACAAACAAGTCAGGGAACCACAGCAGCATTGTAGCAAGCACTCTTGCCTGCTAGCCCAGTGGTCATGTGTTCAAACCCCCAATTGGCCTAGGCTCCCTGGTCGACCCAGGGAAAACTGGTGCCAGTAAGTGTCCTAGAGAGTAAAGTCGGTGGCGTTATATTAACCGCATCACTCATCGAGTGCCGATTGGTTTATAAAAATATTAGGCTAGCACTATTTATCCAGAACATCAGAAAGCTTGCAAGTCTCCTTCACTTTTTTTTTTTTTTTTTTGCGCTCTCTTGCTTTGAACTCAAGTGTAGTCCAAACACACTACTTCAAGTGCACTGGACTGAATTTTGCTTTCACTATTACCAGTGTCCCTTGCCATCAGGTGAACCCACTCTGACTTCAGAGGTACTTGTAATTAATGTCCCCAAAGTCAAGGACAAGAAGTCAACATTTTAGTCCAACTGTGCGGTGTAGGGGTTGAACCCCTTACCTCAGCATCAATACACCTGTTGTTTAAGAACGCTTGCTCTTATCCATTCGGCCATGCTTACTCCAGTCCTTCACTTATTTTTACTTATGTTTTCTTTGCTTACAAAAATTGTAACTTGGCACTAATAGTAATGGTTGTTACTTTTTCTATACAGAAGCCAATGTCAAAGAGAATTCAGGACATCAAACATTTCTTTGGGCCTGTAGTGCAAACTGTTTTATCTGAAAAAGAGGACAGTGAAATACCACATGCTGATTTCAGAATTACAGGTAAGCTTTCATGTCAACAATCATGGGAGAGTGAAAAGGTAGAAACTGGATGTTTTAGTTTTTCTGTGGTGGCACAGGGGATGGTGCATTTGGTTACAATGACTGGTCTGGGTTTAATCCTTAGAAGTGACTGGTTATGGTTTCAAGCTGCTAAGTTAAGTACTGTATTTTTAATTTAATTCTTCTTTCATATTTTAATTTTCCATGTTTGTATTAAATTATTATGCTTCAATGTAGTTACTTCAGTATCATTTCCATCTTTGAGTTGTTGCTTTTTGTTTTTTGCTGATGAAGACTTGTTGCCAGTGTACCCTCTGTTTATTTGTAATTATAGTTTTGTAAAGCTGACTTACTCTTTGTGATTTTCAATCACTTGCGTTTCCATTTGTTTACTGCAGTTAAGCCCATTGCATTGATATATTATTTCAACCAGTTAAACCCATTGCATTGATATATTATTTCAACCAGTTAAACCCATTGCATTGATATATTATTTCAACCAGTTAAACCCATTGCATTGATATATTATTTCAACCAGTTAAACCCGTTGCATTGATATATTATTTCAACCAGTTAAACCCGTTGCATTGATATATTATTTCAACCAGTTAAACCCATTGAACCAGTCTCTATGATGAAGGGATTATGGACACGGTTTGTGATCCCGCATATCCACGTTCGAAACACAGCTGCACGCGATTTAGCAGCAGACCACATTGCGCTTATTTTTTTTATACAATGGTATGGGTGCCGGTGATTCAGAAAGCCATGCAAATCTACTGAACGTAAACTTGCCAAGACATCAAAAACAGCAAAATATTCTGGTGTTGACTGCAAACGTCCTGTAAAGGATATGCAACTAATTTAAATTAAAAACCCATTGAATCTATATATCAATATAAACAGTACAGCTCTATGGTCAACATAGCCTCATAAAAATGGGCATGGATAATATTTAGAATTTTGGGGAACTGTCTGGGAGGAAAACATGGAAAGAAAAGGAACTGGCGAGCCAACCTCATTATGCTTAGTCTAGAATATGTGCAGTAAGTAATGTAAAGGAGCCTTTCACACATCTGAAGGTGTGTTGAGTGTATGGTGCTAGCCAAATATTTGTGTAAACCATCACAACTTGGTGCGTGATGTTGTCTGTATCACACTGGCCACCTTTATTTCCCAAGACATTTCTTTGTGCCTTTTTTAGGCTGAGTCGACCTTGGAGACCAGGTCAATTTGAAACATCCAAATCTGTCAGAATCTTGCCTCGTACATTACAGATAATTATTCTACATATTAATCCTATCACAGATACTGTGAGCTGTAGGCCTTCACATATACTAGATTGTGATATTATTGTTTGAGTTGGTGAGTTGGCCAACTTCTTATCACTTTCCCTGCCCAGAATAATGTTTTGGTTCCCAGAATACCAGAGCTATGGGGGGCCGTTGTAGTGATCTAGTTTGTAAGTTTTGTTCCTGGTGATTGATAACAAACATTTCCCTTTTGTTAAAACAGATATTTCTTTTGTTTTGTGTAAAATGTAGCTCTGTTTTTATGTCTGGCAGTTCTCTGGTTATGTTTTAGATATTTATCAGCATTTATGTCTTGCATCATGTCAGATGTTTCTTTTGTTTTATATCAAACATTTCTCTTGTTTTCTTGCAGTCATTTCTATTGTTTTATAATCATACCTTTCCCTTGCTTTTTTGTCAGACATTTCCCTTGTTTTGTAGTCATACTTTTCTCTATTTTTGTTGACGGTCAGACATTTCTTTTTCTTCATAACACAAATTTATATTGTTTTCTGAGAGACATTTCTCATCTTTTATGTCCAACATTCTTTTTTTTTTCTAAAGACAAGCAATTCTCTGGTTTTATGTCCAACATTTCTCTTGTATGGCAGATATGTTTCTCTCTCTTTTTTTTTTTTTAAATTCAGCCCTTCTGGGTTATAATAGAGTTAAAGACTGTTCATGTTAAATAAGCTACAAAATTTGTTTTATTGATGTATCCATGTTCTTTTGAGAAATTATGATTTCATATTGAGCTTTCCACCTTCTGCATTTCTCTTGTTCTATAACCTATATTTCTCCTGTTTACTACAGACACAAACCAGCAGAAACATCTGTCATAAAACATGAGACATGTTTGATTGGTTAGCTTGGCCTGGGGAACATTAAGAGTTATAACTTAAGTCAGATGTATCGAAGTATAGTTGTTGAGAGACCTTACATCTAGCAAAGTGAGGTTGTTGTGGAGGCTTTCTGCTAACCTGGTGCCATGGCAGAGTATCTTGTTTCATCTTCGTTTTATCTTTTATCTCATAGTTCCTCTCATGATCATATTTATGTTTACTTGGCTCGTTAGAGTTTGCCAGGGGTAATGGCTCATCTGATCACTGACTGCTTGTAGCTTACTCTCTCTTCACATTACATCAACCATCATACTAGGGTCACAGAGTAAGACATCAATTAGAATGACTACGACAAAACACCACACAAGTTCATGTCTCTATTACACTCTGCATCTGTACACAAGTTCACATTGTCTCATGATTCTATCTAATTCGCTCTAAAACACATCTCTAAGAACACTATTAAAATAGATATGGTTGGCGGCTATATAAGTGTTAGCCATTGCCACCACAGATCTCTCGATCTGTCCAACCTGGACCACGGTTGACCTCTGACTGTCTAGTCCAGGAGAAACCTCTATTGTCCTGGACCCGGTTGAAACCGTACTTCTGGCACTTGGCAACTACCGTTTTTTTCCATGATGCGGGAATGAGTTCCAGTCACGGACAATTGGTCCATGACATCTGGTACTGAAGTTCTTCTTTATGAGGACTGTGTTCCAGAGCTCTACTCCCCCTCTGAAAGATCAGAAACCACCTGAGTGTGCAAGATCTCAGCTGGGAGTTCACGTCTGCAGAGAGGCATGGTGTTTCTGAGGTATTAGCCAGACTGAGGACCCAGTTTAAGGATAGTCTTTGCAAGTTCACAGCTGGAGCTTCACATTTACTAAGAGGCATGACGATTCTGGGATATTAGCCAGACTGGAGACCCAGTTTAAGGATAGTCTGCACCACGAAGAGGTCACCTAGGGTCTTGGCCAGTTTGAGACCTTATCCTGGTCTTGCAATCATGGCCTAATGTTTAGCATACAATGTGCAAAATGTTTAACATAAAATATGAGAGATGTCTGCCATATAACAAGAAAAATTGTTAACATAAACTATGAGAAATATTTACATATAAAACACAAAAAATATTTGGCATAAAAATTTTATTTTTCATAAAATAGAAGACATCTCTGCCATAAAACAAGAAAAATGTTTGTGTTCAAACAAATTATATCATATAGAGAATTTAACACAGTACTATTTATTTCCAACCAGGTAGAAAACCTTTGCTTGTAACTGTCGATGCTACCACAGAAATGATCATGAGCAAGAAAGAGGCTGGTAAATTGATAAGGGAAGCAGAGACAGAACAAAAAAGAAAGCAGCTCTTGAAGTCTCCTGTATGAAATAATTGTTTTTGTATCTTTATATTTCAATTCTTAAAAAAGTGAACCTCCTCTTCCTTTTAGCCTGCCCTGTTTTGCTTTTTAACTTTAGGATAAGAAACAACATCTGAAACACACTTTGCTAGGTTCTTCAAACTTATAGAATCAGTCTAGGTTCTCTTTTTTGTTGAATTCTCTGAATAATTGATAATGGCAGCAAATTTGAAAAAAAAATGATAAAAAAATATCAACAGTTCTTTAAATATTCAAAACAGTTTGATTATGTGCTTCATACCTGTAGAATCAGTCAGTTTCTCTTCTTTCCAATTCTCTGTGCAACTTAAAATATCTGCCAGCTTGATCACAAAACAAAGTTCTTTACATTAACAGGATCGTTTCTTTTCTACTTTTCTGTCATGTTCTTCAACTCTAAGTAAAGCTTTGCAACAGGAATTGCCAGGTAATACAGTGGACAGTGCACTTATTTGTCATCTCTATAGTTTGGGTTCATTTCCTAGTTGAGGAAAGATATTATTCTGAAGTTATTTGGTTCTAGCATTGGCACAGTCTGATAAAGATTTTTCTGCAGAGGACAGGTGATGAGGAAAGGAGTTGGCTAGCTTACTTCATATTACAATGAATTCTTCTTTCACTCTATTATCCCCCATTAGACATTGGTTCTATCCCATTCCACCATGTCCATGCCCTCCCCATATTAATTTCTATCTCTACCTCTCTTCTCCATGTATATTCAGGTCTTCCTCTACTTCTTTTGCCTTGTGGATTCCAGACAAAGGCCATCCTAGTTATACTATTTTCAGGTTTTATCAGTTTGTGTCCTATCCTATGCCAGTGTCTTTACCCCTTGATTCACTGGTATTTGTCTAGTTCTCTCTATGAGCTTCACATTGGTGATTCTGTCATACCATTTTATTCTTTCTGTTTTTTACAGGCACCAGTTAGTGAATGTTTGTAATTTATTTGTAATTATTTTAGTTGTTCTTCATCTTTATAATCCATGCCTTGAATTACTTTGTATGAAGTTCTATTACTTGCAAATTTGCATTAACATAGGCAAAGAATATTTCAATCAGTAGAGAAGAGACCAGGTTATCTTACTTCGTTCCCAAGCTGTCCACACAAAACTGAGATACCCTAAAATACACAAAATCTTGAACAAGTATCACCAGCCTCAGCCACTGCAACCTAGAAAATGTATTCATTTTCAGTCTTTACCATTGGAACTTAGAAATACATTACATCACCAGCCTGTGCCATTGCCACCTAGAAAATGTGTTCTGTCACCAGCCTCTGCCATTGCCACCTAGAAAATATGTCCTATCACCAGCCCAACCATTGCCACTTAGAAATATTGTTCTATCACCAGCCTCTGCCATTGCCACCTAGAAAATATGTTCTATCACCAGCACTTCCATTGCCACCTAGAAAATATGTTCTATCACCAGCCGTGCCTTTGCCACCTAGAAAATATGTTCTATCACCAGCCCTGCCATTGCCACCTAGAAAATATGTTCTATCACCAGCCGTGCCTTTGCCACCTAGAAAATATGTTCTATCACCAGCCCTGCCATTGCCACCTAGAAAATATGTTCTATGACCAGCTTCTGCCAGTACAATATAGAAAATATCTCCCACCACCAAGTTCTGGCATGGAAACCTAGAAAATATGTCCCATCACCAGCCTATTTCATTGCGGTATAGAAAATATGTCCTATCACCAAATTCTGCCACCACAATATAGAATATACATCCCACCATCAGACTTTTCATTGCAGTATAGAAAATATGTCCCAGCACCAAGCTCTGGCATGGCAACCTAGAAAATCATGACAGCAGAACTGACAAGACTTCCACTGTTTGCATCCTGAGGAGAAGGATGTGGTTCACATCCACAATGTTTGAAGAGATCCCAATGATAGAACTGATGCTCTAAAACCAAGGAAAGGCCAGATGGACACATACTATGACTGCTACTGGTATCACTAGAATTTGGATTCTTTGCTGGCTGTTGGATGTGTCATGATGAATGTCCCACATGACCACCAATCCTCCCATGATGAATGTCCTACATGACCACCAATCCTCCCATGATGAATGTCCTACATGACCACCAATCCTCCCATGATGAATGTCCTACATGACCACCAAGTCTCCCATGATGAATGTCCTACATGACCACCAATCCTCCCATGATGAATGTCCTACATGACCACCAGGTCTCCCATGATGAATGTCCTACATGACCACCAATCCTCCCATGATGAATGTCCTACATGACCACCAGGTCTCCCATGATGAATGTCCTACATGACCACCAATCCTCCCATGATGAATGTCCTACATGACCACCAGGTCTCCCATGATGAATGTCCTACATGACCACCAATCCTCCCATGATGAATGTCCTACATGACCACCAATCCTCCCATGATGAATGTCCTACATGACCACCAATCCTCCCATGATGAATGTCCTACATGACCACCAATCCTCCCATGATGAATGTCCTACATGACCACCAATCCTCCCATGATGAATGTCCCACATGACCACCAAGTCTTTCCATGATGAATGTCCCTCATGACCACCAATCCTCCCATGATGAATGTCCTACATGACCACCAAGTCTCCCATGATGAATGTCCTACATGACCACCAATCCTCCCATGATGAATGTCCTACATGACCACCAATCCTCCCATGATGAATGTCCTACATGACCACCAATCCTCCCATGATGAATGTCCTACATGACCACCAAGTCTCCCATGATGAATGTCCTACATGACCACCAATCCTCCCATGATGAATGTCCTACATGACCACCAGGTCTCCCATGATGAATGTCCTACATGACCACCAATCCTCCCATAATGAATGTCCTACATGACCACCAGGTCTCCCATGATGAATGTCCTACATGACCACCAATCCTCCCATGATGAATGTCCTACATGACCACCAGGTCTCCCATGATGAATGTCCTACATGACCACCAATCCTCCCATGATGAATGTCCTACATGACCACCAATCCTCCCATGATGAATGTCCTACATGACCACCAATCCTCCCATGATGAATGTCCTACATGACCACCAATCCTCCCATGATGAATGTCCTACATGACCACCAATCCTCCCATGATGAATGTCCCACATGACCACCAAGTCTTTCCATGATGAATGTCCCTCATGACCACCAATCCTCCCATGATGAATGTCCTACATGACCACCAAGTCTCCCATGATGAATGTCCTACATGACCACCAATCCTCCCATGATGAATGTCCTACATGACCACCAATCCTCCCATGATGAATGTCCTACATGACCACCAATCCTCCCATGATGAATGTCCTACATGACCACCAAGTCTCCCATGATGAATGTCCTACATGACCACCAATCCTCCCATGATGAATGTCCCTCATGACCACCAATCCTCCCATGATGAATGTCCTACATGACCACCAAGTCTCCCATGATGAATGTCCTACATGACCACCAAGTCTCCCATGATGAATGTCCTACGTGACCACAAATCCTCCCATGATGAATGTCCCTCATGACCACCAATCCTCCCATGATGAATGTCCTACATGACCACCAAGTCTCCCATGATGAATGTCCTACATGACCACCAAGTCTCCCATGATGAATGTCCTACATGACCACCAAGTCTCCTATGATGAATGTCCTACATGACCACCAATCCTCCCATGATGAATGTCCTACATGACCACCAATCCTCCCATGATGAATGTCCTACATGACCACCAAGTCTCCCATGATGAATGTCCTACATGACCACCAGTCCTCCCATGATGAATGTCCTACATGACCACCAATCCTCCCATGATGAATGTCCTACATGACCACCAATCCTCCCATGATGAATGTCTTACATGACCACCAGGTCTCCCATGATAAATCTCCCACATGACCACCAAGTCTCCTATGATGAATGTCCTACATGACCACCAATCCTCCCATGATGAATGTCCTACATGACCACCAATCCTCCCATGATGAATGTCTTACATGACCACCAGGTATCCCATGATAAATCTCCCACATGACCACCAAGTCTCCCATAATGAATGTCCTACATGACCACCAATCCTCCCATGATTAATGTCGTACATGACCACCAAGTCTCCCATGATGAATGTCCTACATGACCACAAATCCTCCCATGATGAATGTCCCTCATGACCACCAATCCTCCCATGATGAATGTCCTACATGGCCACCAAGTCTCCCATGATGAATGTCCTACATGACCACCAAGTCTCCCATGATGAATGTCCTACATGACCACCAAGTCTCCCATGATGAATGTCCTACATGACCACCAATCCTCCCATGATGAATGTCCTACATGACCACCAATCCTCCCATGATGAATGTCCTACATGACCACCAATCCTCCCATGATGAATGTCCTACATGACCACCAGTCCTCCCATGATGAATGTCCTACATGACCACCAATCCTCCCATGATGAATGTCCTACATGACCACCAATCCTCCCATGATGAATGTCTTACATGACCACCAGGTCTTCCCATGATAAATCTCCCACATGACCACCAATCCTCCCATGATGAATGTCCTACATGACCACCAATCCTCCCATGATGAATGTCCCACATGACTCCAAGTCTCCCATGATGAATGTCCCACATGACCACCAAGTCTCCCATGATGAATGTCCCTCATGACCACCAATCCTCCCATGATGAATGTCCTACATGACCACCAAGTCTCCCATGATGAATGTCCTACATGACCACCAATCCTCCCATGATGAATGTCCTACATGACCACCAATCCTCCCATGATGAATGTCCTACATGACCACCAAGTCTCCCATGATAAATCTCCCACATGACCACCAAGTCTCCCATGATGAATGTCCTACATGACCACCAAGTCTCCCATGATGAATGTCCTACATGACCACCAATCCTCCCATGATGAATGTCCCACATGACTCCAAGTCTCCCATGATGAATGTCCTACATGACCACCAAGTCTCCCATGATGAATGTCCTACATGACCACCAAGTCTCCCATGATGAATGTCCTACATGACCACCAAGTCTCCCATGATGAATGTCCTACATGACCACCAATCCTCCCATGATGAATGTCCCACATGACTCCAAGTCTCCCATGATGAATGTCCTACATGACCACCAAGTCTCCCATGATGAATGTCCCTCATGACCACCAATCCTCCCATGATGAATGTCCTACATGACCACCAAGTCTCCCATGATGAATGTCCTACGTGACCACCAATCCTCCCATGATGAATGTCCTACATGACCACCAATCCTCCCATGATGAATGTCTTACATGACCACCAATCCTCCCATGATGAATGTCCTACATGACCACCAATCCTCCCATGATGAATGTCCTACATGACCACCAGGTCTTCCCATGATAAATCTCCCACATGACCACCAATCCTCCCATGATGAATGTCCTACATGACCACCAATCCTCCCATGATGAATGTCTTACATGACCACCAATCCTCCCATGATGAATGTCCTACATGACCACCAATCCTCCCATGATAAATGTCTTACATGACCACCAGGTCTTCCCATGATAAATTTCCCACATGACCACCAATCCTCCCATGATGAATGTCCTACATGACCACCAATCCTCCCATGATGAATGTCCTACATGACCACCAATCCTCCCATGATGAATGTCCTACATGACCACCAAGTCTCCCATGATGAATGTCCTACATGACCACCAATCCTCCCATGATGAATGTCTTACATGACCACCAGGTCTTCCCATGATGAATGTCTTACATGACCAGCAATCCTCCCATGATGAATGTCCTACATGACCACCAAGTCTCCCATGATGAATGTCCTACATGACCACCAATCCTCCCATGATGAATGTCCTACATGACCACCAATCCTCCCATGATGAATGTCTTACATGACCACCAATCCTCCCATGATGAATGTCTTACATGACCACCAAGTCTCCCATGATGAATGTCCTACATGACCACCAATCCTCCCATGATGAATGTCTTACATGACCACCAGGTCTCCCATGATGAATGTCCAACATGACCACCAATCCTCCCATGATGAATGTCCTACATGACCACCAATCCTCCCATGATGAATGTCCTACATGACCACCAATCCTCCCATGATGAATGTCCTACATGACCACCAAGTCTCCCATGATGAATGTCCTACATGACCACCAATCCTCCCATGATGAATGTCTTACATGACCACCAGGTCTTCCCATGATGAATGTCCTACATGACCACCAATCCTCCCATGATGAATGTCTTACATGACCACCAGGTCTTCCCATGATGAATGTCCTACATGACCACCAATCCTCCCATGATTAATGTCCTACATGACCACCAAGTCTCCCATGATGAATGTCCTACATGACCACCAATCCTCCCATGATGAATGTCCTACATGACCACCAATCCTCCCATGATGAATGTCTTACATGACCACCAATCCTCCCATGATGAATGTCTTACATGACCACCAAGTCTCCCATGATGAATGTCCTACATGACCACCAATCCTCCCATGATGAATGTCTTACATGACCACCAGGTCTCCCATGATGAATGTCCTACATGACCACCAATCCTCCCATGATGAATGTCCTACATGACCACCAGTCCTCCCATGATGAATGTCCTACATGACCACCACTCCTCCCATGATGAATGTCCTACTTGACCACCAATCCTCCCATGATGAATGTCTTACATGACCACCAGGTCTTCCCATGATAAATCTCCCACATGACCACCAATCCTCCCATGATGAATGTCCTACATGACCACCAATCCTCCCATGATGAATGTCCCACATGACTCCAAGTCTCCCATGATGAATGTCCCACATGACCACCAAGTCTCCCATGATGAATGTCCCTCATGACCACCAATCCTCCCATGATGAATGTCCTACATGACCACCAAGTCTCCCATGATGAATGTCCTACATGACCACCAATCCTCCCATGATGAATGTCCTACATGACCACCAATCCTCCCATGATGAATGTCCTACATGACCACCAAGTCTCCCATGATAAACCTCCCACATGACCACCAAGTCTACCATGATGAATGTCCTACATGACCACCAAGTCTCTCATGATGAATGTCCTACATGACCACCAATCCTCCCATGATGAATGTCCCACATGACTCCAAGTCTCCCATGATGAATGTCCTACATGACCACCAAGTCTCCCATGATGAATGTCCTACATGACCACCAATCCTCCCATGATGAATGTCCTACATTACCACCAATCCTCCCATGATGAATGTCTTACATGACCACCAATCCTCCCATGATGAATGTCTTACATGACCACCAAGTCTCCCATGATGAATGTCCTACATGACCACCAATCCTCCCATGATGAATGTCTTACATGACCACCAGGTCTCCCATGATGAATGTCCTACATGACCACCAATCCTCCCATGATGAATGTCCTACATGACCACCAATCCTCCCATGATGAATTTCCTACATGACCACCAATCCTCCCATGATGAATGTCCTACATGACCACCAAGTCTCCCATGATGAATGTCCTACATGACCACCAATCCTCCCATGATGAATGTCTTACATGACCACCAGGTCTTCCCATGATGAATGTCCTACATGACCACCAATCCTCCCATGATGAATGTCTTACATGACCACCAGGTTTTCCCATGATGAATGTCCTACATGACCACCAATCCTCCCATGATGAATGTCCTACATGACCACCAAGTCTCCCATGATGAATGTCCTACATGACCACCAATCCTCCCATGATGAATGTCCTACATGACCACCAATCCTCCCATGATGAATGTCTTACATGACCACCAATCCTCCCATGATGAATGTCCTACATGACCACCAATCCTCCCATGATGAATGTCTTACATGACCACCAATCCTCCCATGATGAATGTCTTACATGACCACCAAGTCTCCCATGATGAATGTCCTACATGACCACCAATCCTCCCATGATGAATGTCCTACATGACCACCAATCCTCCCATGATGAATGTCCTACATGACCACCAATCCTCCCATTATGAATGTCCTACATGACCACCAATCCTCCCATGATGAATGTCCTACATGACCACCAATCCTCCCATGATGAATGTCTTACATGACCACCAGGTCTTCCCATGATGAATGTCCTACATGACCACCAATCCTCCCATGATGAATGTCTTACATGACCACCAGGTCTTCCCATGATGAATGTCCTACATGACCACCAATCCTCCCATGATGAATGTCCTACATGACCACCAATCCTCCCATGATGAATGTCTTACATGACCACCAGGTCTTCCCATGATGAATGTCGTACATGACCACCAATCCTCCCATGATGAATGTCCCTCATGACCACCAATCCTCCCATGATGAATGTCCTACGTGACCACCAAGTCTCCCATGATGAATGTCCTACATGACCACCAATCCTCCCATGATGAATGTCCTACATGACCACCAAGTCTCCCATGATGAATGTCCTACATGACCACCAATCCTCCCATGATGAATGTCCTACATGACCACCAATCCTCCCATGATGAATGTCCTACATGACCACCAATCCTCCCTTGATGAATGTCCTACATGACCACCAATCCTCCCATGATGAATGTCTTACATGACCACCAGGTCTTCCCATGATGAATGTCCTACATGACCACCAATCCTCCCATGATGAATGTCCTACATGACCACCAACCCTCCCATGATGAATGTCCTACATGACCACCAAGTCTCCCATGATGAATGTCCCACATGACCACCAATCCTCCCATGATGAATGTCCTACATGACCACCAAGTCTCCCATGATGAATGTCCTACATGATCACCAGGTCTCCCATGATGAATGTCCTACATGACCACCAATCCTCCCATGATGAATGTCCTACATGACCACCAATCCTCCCATGATGAATGTCTTACATGACCACCAGGTCTTCCCATGATGAATGTCCTACATGACCACCAATCCTCCCATGATGAATGTCCTACATGACCACCAATCCTCCCATGATGAATGTCCTACATGACCACCAAGTCTCCCATGATGAATGTCCCACATGACCACCAATCCTCCCATGATGAATGTCCTACATGACCACCAAGTCTCCCATGATGAATGTCCTACATGACCACCAAGTCTCCCATGATGAATGTCCTACATGACCACCAATCCTCCCATGATGAATGTCCTACATGACCACCAAGTCTCCCATGATGAATGTCCTACATGACCACCAATCCTCCCATGATGAATGTCCTACATGACCACCAATTCTCCCATGATGAATGTCCTACATGACCACCAATCCTCCCATGATGAATGTCCTACATGACCACCAATCCTCCCATGATGAATGTCTTACATGACCACCAGGTCTTCCCATGATAAATCTCCCACATGACCACCGAGTCTCCCATGATGAATGTCCTACATGACCACCAATTCTCCCATGATGAATGTCCTACATGACCACCAATCCTCCCATGATGAATGTCCTACATGACCACCAATCCTCCCATGATGAATGTCTTACATGACCACCAGGTCTTCCCATGATAAATCTCCCACATGACCACCGAGTCTCCCATGATGAATGTCCTACATGACCACCAATCCTCCCATGATGAATGTCCCACATGACCACCAATCCTCCCATGATGAATGTCTTACATGACCACCAGGTCTTCCCATGATAAATCTCCCACATGACCACCGAGTCTCCCATGATGAATGTCCTACATGACCACCAATCCTCCCATGATGAATGTCCCACATGACCACCAATCCTCCCATGATGAATGTCTTACATGACCACCAGGTCTTCCCATGATAAATCTCCCACATGACCACCAGTCCTGCCATGATGAATATTCTACATGAGTTTTTCCAGCATATTCCTAGCTGAGAATTTTATAGACGCGTTTCTTGAGTCTAACTGTTGTTTATGTATGTTACAGATAACAGTCAAACATAACCATCTGACAACAATAGAACAAAGGTTATTTGACAAAACACACGGGACAATGGGACTATCATGTCTGATGGCTGTACATCGGGCGTACAAAGTATGTATGTTTCTATTATTTTTTGTGTACGCCGATGAAGGCTTTCTATCTGCAGCAATCTTTCTGTCCTTTGTACATGTGTATGTACTTCCTTAACTTTCTGTCCTGTCTTCGTTCATTGCATTTTAAAGCTTGGTTGCAGTTAACCCTGTCCACTTCATTAATTGAAGAGATATGTTAATGGAGCGAGTAGAGTGCTGACTAGCCGGGCCTGATGGTCATGTGTATGAGTCACCATCGAGGCGGATTCGTAAAATGTACCTGGACTTTCAGGTCAATGCAGTCTAAAATTAGAACCAGGAAAATGTCCTGGGACGTAGCGGTGACTGGCATGGTCTTGACTGAACCACATGTCAAGTGCTGATTGGCCGATACGAATATGGGGCAAGGACCAAATACCCAATATTCCTTGATGTTTGTGAAAGGGTTCCTTACATATTTACAGACTTGGTTCATTGCCTCATAAAATGGCTACCAGAACATTAAAGGTGGTCTGCAGGCTATTGACCACATTACCCATTGAGTGTCAATTAGTGTACAATAATGAACCGTGAACCATATTCCCAATGTGTGACAGGGCATAACAACAAGGGTTGTAACTCTTTTTGTCCCAAGCAATGTACCATGTGTGATTGTGAGCTGATATTTAATAGCTGACAGTGTAACGTATATACATGGTTGGTTGCTTGTGCATCCTCTGATCCCCAAAAATGGCTTGCATCTGTAGGAATGAGGCTGGAGAAGTGGGGAGCTCTTCTCTCAACATTGTACCATCTCCACAAGTAGTGTGCTGCAGAGTTCTCCATACCCTCTCCAAGTTAAGAAACCAACCGGTGTGCAAAACCGATACTGAAATTTCACATCTGTGCAGTGGGATATCGGGATGTAGCCAGGTCAGGATTCGGCACAGACCCGCTGGGAGTAGGCCAGAGTTAGTCATGTCTCTTTCGCAGGTTTGAGATATTTGAATGTAAACATATTCCAACTCAATGCCCTAGAGGTAATCTATATAGACACATAACAAAATTCTCCAACTGTTCATTTTTGTTTCAATATGCAATTGAGTATATGTCTTATAAGGGGCGTTCATTTGAAATCAGTTCATGCTGCACCAAGCGTAATTGCGTACAATGAACATGATCATGTCATAGTCATGTGATAAGTACTGACCAATGAATAAAATAGCACGTGCTTATCGTCCCGTGATGCATAGGTTCTGTTTCTGGCCGTTGAGAAAATGGCCGGGTTGATCCAAAATCCATCCAAAGAAGCTCAAAGAGCAGTGATTCAGTTTCTTTCATTTGAAGGATATTGACCAGTGGACATTCATCGAAGAATGCAGGCAGTGTACGGTAACAAATGTGTGTCAAAGACAACAGTGACAGACTGGGCACGATTGTTTAAGAAAGGACGTCAGTTCACGACAGATCTTCGACGGCCGGGTCAAGCACATATTGTTCCAACAGAAAAACCATCACCAAAATTGATGCAGCAGTACAGATGAACAGTTTGTAGAAGCATACGTTCACTAGCGAAAGAATTTGATGTGTCAATTGGGACAAATCAAAAGATCGTTCGTAAGAAACTGCAATATCGGAAGGTGTGTTCACAGTGAGTACCACGGATGTTGACCGACAACCGAAAAGAGGAACGCATGAATGGCATTTGAACCACTTTGCTGAGTTACAGACTGGAGTGTGATGCATTTCTCCTCCACATAGTGGCAGGCAATGAATCATAGTGTCACCACTTTGAGCTGAGCAACAAAAGAGAGAGCATGCAATGGAAGCATGCTGGATCACCAAAAGCCAAAAAATACATGTTACAGGTTTCCGCTGGTAAGGTCATGCTGAGCGCATATTTTGACCATGAAGGGCTATTGTTGGCCGACTTTAAAGAACCTGGTGTCAACTCTTCCCACTACTTGCAAACACAAGACAAGCTGCAAAAAGCCATCAAGAATAAACGACCCGGCATGCTTTCTCGCTGTGTGATTTTGTTGCACGATAATGCTCGTCCGCATGTCGCAAAGATTGTGCAGGAAGCATTATCAAGGAAGAAGTGAGAAACTCTGCAACATCCAGCCTATAGTCCAGATTTGTCACCATGTGATTTTCATTTGTTCGGACCTCTAAAAAAGCTCTCAAGGGACAATGATTTCACACAGATGCAGACGTAATGAATGCAGTAAACACTTGGTTCAGTGAGCAACCACAATCTTTTTTTGCGGACGGCATTCACCGCCTACCTAAGCAATTGGATGCTTGCCTGAATGCCTACGGTGACTTCTTCTGACAAACCCATGGTGCATAATTCATTTGAAATGAATGCTTTGTTTAATTCTACCACACCTGTTAATGTTTCTTTCATGCTTTTGTAATAAAGGCATCGGAACAGGTTTTAAACGAAATCCCTAATATATAAGATGTATATACTGATCTTAGTCGGATATGACTGAGTTACTGTATGACAGTAGACGATACTACCGCATTTCTGTTAGCGCTCAATGTTGGAATCACTCGCCAAACCCAGCACCCCACATTGGGCTAACGGCTTCAGGTGGAAGAGTGCAGTTGAGAGAGTACAAGCTTTACCGTAGTCCGAGGAAATGAAATATGAAGATTATATGTCATCGCAGGGCAAACCAGGCCCAAAGTTTTGGTTGGCAGCTGGTCTAGAATCGAAGTTCCGACAGGTGGACAGTTACAGCATTGCTTTGCTGATCCAGCAGCTTTGGCAGCTTGTCTTGTTCCAGATGTATTGGTGTTACCTTTCCTCTGGAGTACACTAGACAGGTCGAAAAAGGGATCATGCTGCATGCATTACGCATGGTCTCTAAATTCAGTCCAGGCTTTGTGCTATGGAGAGGTGTAACTTCATTTGACAAACTATCATCTGTCAAGATGGCAAGGTGTCAGTTTATATACTGATTCCATCTTGATGCAATGCACTAGAGTTGCTCATGGCAGCCTTTAAGAGCAGTATTAGCGGGCATTTTGAAAATGAAAGAAAAATTATCTAAGACAGGAGAATGGATTACTTTTGGAGGTTTACATTTACAGTTAAAGCTGGACCTTTTATAGCTCAGTATCAAAGAAAGTTACTTTACTTCACTTCATTCACATTGCTTTGCTTCATTTCAATTCACATCACTTATGTTGCATCACTTCACTTACATTGCTTCACTTCACCTACTGTGCTTTGCTTCAATCACATTCCTTTAATTTAATTTCCCTTTACTTTGTTTTACTTTATTTTGTTTTACTTTACTTCAATTAATTTTATTTTACTTTGCTTCATATAATTTTACTTTACACTACTATTTAGATTCATTTCACTTCACTTTACCTCATTTCTTTTAACTTCGCTTCACTTAATTTTACTGTGATATAGGATAATTTTACACAACGTTATTGTGCTAAATGACCAAATGTTGTCTTCTAATCTACACACATTTAGGAGAGAGAAAAGGCAGAGGCTGCTGCAGCAAACAAAGAACACAGTTTAGGTCTGAGAGAAGAGAGACTGCAAGCCAAGGAGAAAATTAGAAGATACCACTGTGAGCAGAGACTGCAGGTGTTGAAGTCACGCGACTCGGAGAAGTCCCAAATCTTAGAACATATGGAGAAACAGGAAGTTCAAAGACTGAACTTCCTGAACAGACTGCGTGAGCATAAGGTTGTATGAGTAGTGTTCTAAGTGTGGTTGTTAAATAACTGGAAATCAAATAAATCACTATACAATCATTGATCACAAAGTCAATTCTAACCTTTGAGCATGTGTTCTTGAAAGCTGACTTCTTGCACTTTCTGTTTTTCTATTGACACGGTATAAAAAGTTAACTTTATGTTCTTTACAGGACATCACCATGAACGTTTGTCTGGTTGTCATTTACTAGGCAAGTTTACGTTCAGTAGTTTGCCATTGCTTTCTGAATGACTGGCACTCATACAATTGTTAGAAATCAACACAATATGGTTTGCTTCCAAATTTCCTGAATCTAATTTTGAATGCAGTATCCGGGATTATGAACTGCGATCAATACCCCTTTGCCACAGATGCCACCTGACATGGCATAACTTGGAGAATAATCCAAGCAAAAACTGAATTTCTTCAGATGAAGAACATTCTATGTAACTTATCCTTGCCCATGTATGTCAGAAAACCAGTTTTATAATAAAACATGCCTGTGAATCATAGACATTGAATAGTTAGTCATTAGTTGTTGTTCACACCAAAGGGTCACCCCATGATGTTCCATTCCTGTGTCAGTGAATATCACACAAATTACTCCTCACTGACCCATGTGAAAAGTGAAACAGACAGCAGTCCCGACAAACCAACAGCACGTGCAGGCATGCATTCATAAGGCCACTGCCAGAAGGCAAACACAACAGCCCACCACTAAAATTACAGTTCATCGTCAATGGAAGTGCCGGTCACTAGAAAACCAGAAGTTGCACACACATTACTGCATAAGGCAATACCAGCTAACTCAGCAACCAATCGTCCGCCATTTTTCTGAACATGCAGCTCATAATACAAACCACCGCAGACAGATGTAAAAGCATTCCACATGAAATCCACAGCTGACAGTGTTGCTCCATGCACTTAACTCGGTGGACATTTTGAGTAAAGAGACTGCAGCCAATAGATATGATTTCTCCATATGATCATAATCCCATGGGCAGGAAATAGAACCCATTTCCAGTTACTGCAAGAGGTCAACTCTCAAAGACAGTGTAATTATCCACTTCAGGACAAGACAGAATTATGTGACCTCCATTGGTAGAGGATGGAAAACATGGTGTGACAAAAGCACCTCTGAGGACCGAGTATCCACCTGAATAAATGGACACCTTTGGCGTGCTGTTTTCCGCTAGCAAGAGTACCTCAGAGCATGGTAGCCACTGACCCAGGCAACTTACTAAGCTTGCTGAAGGCTGAAAATAGTCCACAGCCATGTGGATGAGGAAAGCTTAGGGAAACCACCACATTATACATCCCAAGAAACACAATATGATAGCTGAAAAAGAATTTAAATATCTTGGCTTCAAAATCAACAACACTGGGTGACTGTTAAAAAGACGTCAAGACACAGGCTGCTCATAGAAATGCAGATGTTAATCAGTTAGCACAACAGCAGCAATTGTTATTTTTATAGCCTATACACGCTACTGCCGGTGTCTCTGGCTGTGGGGTTACAACACTTTCTCTCCGTAATCCCGTTTATCACGCAGAGTCTCGCAGCGGAGCGAGAACTGAGGTGGTTCGACCCCCGCTCGTGACTTGCGGATACTGAGCCGGCCGCTCAGAAAGCAATGGCAAACTACTGAGCGTAATCTTGCCAAGAGATCAACAGACAGCTGAAAGATGCTGCTGTTGACAGCTAAGTCCTGTAAAAGGATACGCAAAACATTTTTATACACGCTACTTCTTGTAGCACTGCACTGAATTTTGTGTGAAGATTAACTTTCCCTAATACCATTCTCCCTTGTCATCAGGCGAACCCATTCCGACTTCAGAGGTACTTGTAATTTACGTTTCCAAGTCAAGGACGAGAAGTCAACATTTTAGTCCAGTTGTTGTTCGGTGTAGGGGTTGAACCCCTTACCTCGGCATCAGCACAACTGATGTTTAAGAATGCACATTCTTATCCATTCAGCCATGCTGACCTCCACAGCAGCAAATGAACTGAATTAAAATTTGTGTGAATATCCAACTTTCCTTGGGCAACATATTGATGTAAGTCATAGGCCATTTTGCAATTATTAAGGAAGAAAATTTAGGCTTGTGAAATTAAATATTACAGAAAAGTTTTTAGAATACAGTGGACCAAGAAGAGTAAAAATACAGACATTCTACAAGATCTGAACATTAAAGAAGACTGGCTCATAGACAATTTCATGTCTGGGAAACTGAAATAACATCAGCCATATTAAATATTACTATTACAGTGGCTTGAATAGATCAATGGTGGAATACATGGTTGAAGGAGGGCTAGCGGTCAACCCACACAAGATTAACACAGGACATGATAAACACTTTGACCACAGAATGCATGAGGCAAGAGAGTTGGCCAGGGATCCAGAGGCTGTTCCGTGGGCCATGATGAGAGCAACCCACACAAGATTAACACAGGACATGCCAGACACTTTGACCACATAATGCATGAGGCAAAAGAGCTGGCCAGGGATCCAGAGGCTGTTCTGTGGGCCATAATGAGAGCAATGTTCTGCAAAGGACTTGCTGGGTGATGATGAAATGCGACAGGAGACTTCAAAAGGTTGTGACAGTTGGGCAGCATGGCCAGTCTATTTGAGCAGAAATTTCCACAGCTTGGTGTGCATGCTTATCAATCCGTTCGTCTTCTGTCTTTCATCTGCCAAGCATAGACCTTGAACCAACTCACATCACGACTTGTTCATGATTGGTTGGATTTTGCAGCTTACGCTTTCTACAAGATGAGGTAGCCATTCTCACGCCAACCAAACTTAGTTGTGTCTTACAATATGCATTGTAGACTACAGTGTTACTTTTCTGATCTTGAGTTGTATGTTCAGTGCTCATGTTGCGATGTTAGTCTACATCAATTTAACATATAACATATAATTGATGTGTGAAAGATAAGTGGCTGGTAGCACCATATTTTATTCTTCTTTTTTCGTTAGCTTGAAATTTGTCTATTACTGCAGTATTGTCTCTTGTATGAATTTAACTGTCTTTTGTTATTTTATTCAGTGGACCATAGAGTTTATCTTCCACTGTTGTTTCTTTAGGCTAGAAGGTTTGCCTAGATATATTGTATTTTGGGCAGTCTTTTGAGTATGTGATTTGCTGTATGCAGCACCAATCCACATGTGCACATGGCTGATTCACTAATCTTGAATTTTGTATACATGTTGCTGCATAATCTATTGTGTCCTGTTCTGAGGTGCAGAATAATGGATTTGTTCTGGTCTGTCCATAATGTGGTAGTCATCTTAAGCAGGTTTTGGTGGCTTTCTGACTGATTTGATCATTCTTTTCTCTTGGTGGTATGTAACGGGCATATCAGGTTGTTCTTTTATTTCTTCTTCCTTAGCTAATCAATCAGCTTTCTCGTTTCCGGGTACTCCACAGTAAGATGATATCCACTGTATGGTGGCCTTACACTGGCTGCCAAGTTAAGAAAGTAGTGTCCATAGTATTGGCAATTTCCCAGACAGGAATGCCTCGAGTACTGATTATGCATCTGTCAATAGCACCACAGGTTATGTACCATGGCTGGCATTTAGTAATTTCTCTGTTGCTATCTTGATTGCTTGGATTTCTACCTCATAGTTGTGGCAGTACTTTCCTGTCGGAAGCATCAGATGTAAGGCCGCCTGTGTGCCAAATTTATGACCCATTGTATGTAAAGTCTGTTCATTTCCTTATGGGCCCTTGTAACACACAGGCATATCAATCAGTCAATCCACTCTTCTGTGTCTCCACCTTGAAGTGGTAGAGGCACTTGCATGTCCCAGTGTGCCCAGGAGCTATGCCGATGGTAGCACAGCTACGGAAGGATCTCCCATGTCAGACTGGTCAGCGGGAAGGGATAAAATAAAACAATACATGAACCTGCTGCTTTGTAGGTAGACTGGGGACAGTCAAAGACTATGAAAAACAAACATGGAAAAATGCTTGCTGAAGTCAGATGTAGTGAGCCACAGGCTTGATGAAACAGTGCAATGCAACACACTAGATGATGATGATGAATCTGTGAAACAATTAATTATTCATATTTTCAGTAGAGGGAAGACTGGCCAAATGGATAAGTGCTTGTTCTTAAACATCCGTTGTGCTGATGCCATGGTCGCGAGTTCAACTCCTACACAGGTCAATTGTACTAAAATGTTGACTTCTCGTCTTTGACTTGGGGACGTAAATTACAAGAACCTCTGAAGTCAGAGTGAGTTCACCTCATGTCGAGAGACACTGGTTATAGGGAAAGCTAATCCACAAGTAAAAATTAGTCCAGTGTACTAAAAGCAGCAGCACGTGTATGGACTACGCTTGAGTTCAAATGAAGTGAAACAAGATTTTCAATTTATTATACTTTTGTTTAACAATGGTTACTTTCTGGCTATTAGGGTTTAGAGATGAGATTTCATGTGTAGATATTTTGTTTAACAGTGGTTACTTTCTGACTATGAAGGTTCTGAGATCAGATTTCATGTGTAGATATTTTGTTTAACAGTGGTTACTTTCTGACTATGAAGGTTCTGAGATCAGATTTCATGTGTAGATATTTTGTTTAACAGTGGTTACTTTCTGACTATGAAGGTTCTGAGATCAGATTTCAAGAAAAAACTACACACAGATTACACTTTCATGCAAGAGTTCAACTCGCAGCGCTCATCAGTATCAAACACTCTCCTACGTTATGACAGACAGGCGTATGTTGAGGAAAGTAAAAATAGCAGACAACAAGAGGTTTCTGATATGAAGGTAACTTTACTAACTCATTGATTTTTGTTTTCCCCTAATTAGAATGTAAGAACTGTTGTAGCGTTGTGGCTAACATGCATACCAGCCAGCCCTCTGGTTTTGTGTTTGAATCTCCATCAAAGAAGATTTTTAAAAGTTGACCTGGTTGACCCGGAAGTAAAGGTGGCCTGTATGTAATAATCAGGTCATCAATTGAGTGCCATTTGATCTATAAAAATATGGGACTAGCATCATATACTGAATATGTTTCATGGCATGGAAATGGGTTCCTTATGCTGTTCTCCTGCTATGCTGTTTCTGTCTAATAAATATTCCGCTCGCCGTCTAGCCAAAACAACATCGCAGAGTAACTGGAACCAAAATCAATAGTAATGCAATAAGTTTACGAACGCTGGTGTTCCTCATCGAATATATATATATAACTTTATTGGTGGCAATCGTCCATACAGAGAAATGATGTCACCGTTCCCATGTTGATGGGAGGGCCGGTGAAAACAATTAATGATTATTTATAAATATTCAAATTTCACTGTATAGTCCGACTCCATCCATTCACCTCCATTAATGACGAGTAACTATCCTATGATCCATCATTCTGTGAACTATATTACTTCTCTAGTTCTACAATGTTACTTACGCCAAACTATGTGTATGTGGATGCCATGACCTCTGCCTGACACACGACCGGCTAATACTGATGCAGTCTACTTTACTGATTTTCTCCGTGTTAACACTCCATCTTCCAATCGTTCTTCTTGCTGCAGACTATGCCTCTTTCACTTATCTTTCTAGAGTCCTAGATGTCAGATTGGCCACGCCTTTCTACTGGATCTTCGCGTTGATATTCCGGTGTTATTATTTCTGCGCCTGTCTCCATGTTCATCCCAAAAACCTGACTAATTTTAGTGACGTAGTACGCTGTGACATCATCTAGCAACTTGCATATTTTTTCGCTTCTTGGTTAACTCTTTCTGTACCGTTTGCTACAATTTCGTATCTTATTCTAAATCACTATCCTTTGCCTCCGACGCTACATGGCACTCCTTACCTGTAGGATTCGGAACTGATGATAATCCAGGATTGAGGTCAATGCTGATCAACATCTCACTTCACCTCCAGGAGGGGCGTCCTGGACAGATGCTAGACTATGGGACATTCCGGACAGATTCTTGTCTGTGGGGCATCCTGGGAAGACACTAGTCTGTGTGACATCCTTGGAAAACACTAACCTGTGCGACGTTCCAGGCAGATGCTAGTCTGTGGGACATTCTGGGAAGACACTAGTCTGTGGGACATCCTAGACCTATGCTAGTCTGTTGGACATCCTGGAAAGACACTAGTCTGTGGGACATTAAGACAGATGCTAGTCTGTTGGCCATCCTGGAAAGACACTAGTCTGTGGGACATTAAGACAGATGCTAGTCTGTTGGCTATCCTGGAAAGACACTAGTCTGCGGGGCATTCCAGACAGATGTTAGTCTGTAGGACATCCTGGGAAGACATACAGGTTGGCTGAGATCAATCGTAGGTTGGCTGGTATCAGACATAGGTTGGCTGGGATCAATCATAGGTTTGCTGGAGTCAGTCACAGGTTGACTGGGATCAGTCATAGGTTGGCTGGGATCAATCATAGGTTGGCTGGGGTCAGTCATAGCTTGGCTGGGATCAATCATAGGTTGGCTGTGATCAGTCATAGCTTGGCTGGGATCAATCATAGGTTGGATGGGATCAGTCACAGGTTGGCTGGGATCTGTCACAGGTTAGCTGGGATGAATCATAGGTTAGCTGGGTCAGTCATAGGTTGGCTGGGATCAATCATAGGTTGGTTGGGGTCAGTCATAACTTGGCTGGGGTCAGTCATAGCTTGGCTGTGATCAATCATAGGTTGGCTGTGATCAGTCATAGCTTGGCTGGGATCAATCATAGGTTGGATGGGATCAGTCACAGGTTGGCTGGGATCTGTCACAGGTCAGCTGGGATGAATCATAGGTTAGCTGGGGTCAGTCATAGGTTGGCTGGGATCAATAATAGGTTGGTTGGGGTCAGTCATAACTTGGCTGGGGTCAGTCATACATTGACTGGAGTCAGTTATAGTTGTGCTTGGGGTCAAGCATTGGTTGGTAATGTTTTCTCCGTCATTTTAGTCATTATACTGACTGCCACCCATGCATCCTATGGCAGAGCTGTGCCTGAGAGGTTACAGAATCCACCTCAGGTTCAAAAGGTATTGGGTTCAATCCCAGCTTGGGACTGGAAGCTTTTCCAAGAACATTTGGTATCCAATGATATAACACAACCGCCTGAACTCCTGGGTAGTGAGATTGGATACCTAGCTTTTTCAGATAAGGGCAAAAAACAGGAGGTCCTGTGTTCAAGCTGTGCACATAAATCCCACGGCAGTTGAAAATTGCATAGAGTAGATCATAAGGTCACTACCCTGGCAAAATTAATTGGAAAGAAAAACTGCCTATGGGTAGATAGAGGCAGTGACCTTGGATGGAATCTGTCAAGAGGGCTAAACCTGACGCAGATGCTTGCTAGAGTCAGACACACTGACCTTTGACCGCTGTGGTGCATATCTCAGTGTGATGCACTCTAAATGTGATGAGAAGAAATAAATTGGAGAACTTGGTGACAACTGGCAAGATTGAGGGGAAGAGAACAAGGGGAAGGCAGAGAAGTAAAAACCTGGATGGCTTGGTCATGTGGTATGGTCGAGACATGAACACAGAGCTGATCCATGACTCTGGTGATCACGTGAGTGAGATAGCGAAACATGATCGCTTATGCTTATCGGCATGACACATGATGACTCCTAAGAGGAATGAAGAAAAAGAAGAAGAAGACAAAAAAGCCTTTCCTTTCAGATTACTTCTTTAATATTTGTATTACCATTTCAGAAAACAGAACAAGAACAAAAAGAGGCGGTGAAAAAATACCTGGAACACAAGAAGATCATGAAACAGAAAGAGATAGCACTGGCCAAGGCTGCTCTACAGACAAAGTTACAGACTGAGGCCGCTGAGAGAATGAGGGAGGCTCAAACCAGGATAGCTGGTCAAAAGGTTAAAAAAGCCAGCAATGTTGATTTCTGTTCGCTGCCGTACAGTACTGTGTCCCACAGCAGCTCAGCTCCTGCAGGGATCTCGTGGGACGCACCTTACGAAGAGTCGTCTATGGATTTGCTGTACAGACAGCATGCACTTTATGCATAATGTTTAACCCCTGAATCTCATGTTACTCATCATCGTCATCACATGCCATGCCGATATGCGTGGGCGGTCATGATTCGCCATTTCACTCGATCACCAGAGTCGTGGTTCAGCTCTGTGTTCTTATCTCGACCGTACCACCTGGCCAAGCCATCCAGGTATTTACTTATCTGCCTTCCCCTTGTTCTTTTCCCCTCAATCTTGCCAGTTGTCACCAAGTTCTACAATTTATTCCTTCTCATAACATTACCAAGCAATTTTGACTGTCTATGTCTAATTTCTCTAATCAGTTTACGGTTTTCATTTGTTTCTTGTAGGATTTGGTCATTGTTACTGGCATGTGTTAAAAATACCCCATGAACTGACATACTGTTTATTTGTATGTGTTTTAAATAATTCCATGTCCTGATGTATTGATTTATTGGAATGTGTGTAAAATCCCATGTATAATCGAACTGGTTTATTGGAATGTGTGTAAAATCCCATGTATAATCGAACTGGTTTATTGGAATGTGCAAAATCCCATGTCTAAGTGTACTGGTTTATTGGAATGTGTGTAAAATCCCATTTATAAGCGAACTGGTTTGTTGGAATGTGTGTAAAATCCCATGTATAAGCGAACTGGTTTATTGGAATGTGTGTGAAATCCCATGTCTAAGTGTACTGGTTTATTGAAATGTGTGTAACATCCCATTTATAAGCGAACTGGTTTGTTGGAATGTGTGTAACATCCCATGTATAATCGAACTGGTTTATTGGAATGTGTATAAAATCCTATTTATAAGCGAACTTGTTTATTGGAATGTACGTAAAGTCCCATATTCCAGTGTATTTACTTATTGATATATATAACATTCCATGAGTTTTGATTTGTTTGTATGTATATAAAATCTCATGTCCTAAACTTTTGATTCATTGGTATGTGTGTAAAATCCCACATCCCAACAAAAAACTTATTGAAATGTATGTAAAATCCCATGTCCCAATATATTGATTTATTAGTATGTGTGCAAAATCCCATGTTCCAAAGTAGCAATTTATTAGTATGTGTGTAAAATGCCATGTCCCAATATAACACTGGTTTACTGGTATGTGTGAAAAACCCTATCTCCCACTGTACAGGTTTATTGGTTAAAATATGAATAAAATTAGTCAAACTGCAACAATATAAAATCACACAAAGTAATGCAGCTGTACAGAACATAATTTAAAAAAAAAATTATGTTGCTGCGACTAGCCTTCATCAGCAAACAATAAATACACAAAACACAACATATAATCATGAAGAAGACCCTCCAGTGACTACATTAAGGCAAAAGAGTGGGATGAGAAGAATAACAATATGAAAAAATTAGAACAATGAAGAGAAAATGAACATTTGAGGTTTATTTGAGGTTTTTTGGTGCGTGTGCAAAACTTTATGTCAAATGACAATGGCAGTAAAAATTAATTGAGAATATCTTGACGTTTGTTTATTTTCTTTACAAAATGATGTCTGTAAACTGCAAGAAATTACCCCTCTTAGAGGCTAACAGCAACCTTTGAACATACATTCTATAATCTGGATCATGCAGAATTAGATTTGGATTGTGAATATTCTGATATGACATTGATATTGAATGTAATAACTGTTTGAGTCCCATGACCCAATTTGCCATTTTATTGGCATGAATGTAAAATCCCAATGTCCTGATGTACATTAGGGCATATTTGAGTGGAGCAGTAGTGGTGTAGAGTTCAGGCTTCTTGCCTGCCAAGACATTGGTATGGGTTCAATCGCCAGGAGAGATGGGGTTGTTTTTTTTCCAACCAGGGTTGCTATGTAGCTGACAACAGCTATGTGGCTGACACAGCTATCTGGCTGACACAGCTATGTGGCGGACACAGCTTTCTGGCTGACACAGCTATCTGGCTGACACAACTATCTGGCTGATACAATTATGTGGCTGACACAGCTATCTGGCTGATACAGCTATCTGGCTGACACAGCTATCTGGCTGGCACAGCTATCTGGCTGACACCCACCTCTATGTGGCTGACACAGCTATGTGGCTGACAGCTATCTGGCTGACACAGCTATCTGGCTGACACAGCTATCTGGCTGACACCACTATGTGGCTGACACAGTTATGTGGCTGACACAGTTATGTGGCTGACACAGTTATGTGGCTGACACAGCTCTGTGGCTGACACAGCTATCTGGCTGACACAGATATCTGGCTGACACAGCTATGTGGCATATGTGATTTCCCAATACTTTATATGTCATGGTCTAGCATATGTGAATTCCCAACACTTCATATGTCATGGCCTAGAATATGTGAATTCCCAACACTTCATATGTCATGGAGAATATGTGAATTCCCAACACTTCATATGTCACGGCCTAGTATATGTGAACTCCAAACACTTCATATGTCATGGAGAATATGTGAATTCCCAACACTTCATATGTCATGGCCTAGAATATGTGAATTCCCAACACTTCATATGTCACGGCCTAGTATATGTGAACTCCAAACACTTCATATGTCATGGAGAATATGTGAATTCCCAATACTTCATATGTCATGGCCTAGAATATGTGAATTCCCAACACTTCATATGTCATGGAGAATATGTGAATTCCCAACACTTCATATGTCACGGCCTAGCATATGTGAATTCCCAGCACTTCATATGTCATAGAGAATATGTGAATTCCCAGCACTTCATATGTCATGGAGAATATGTGAATTCCCAACACTTCATATGTCATGGAGAATATGTGAATTCCCAACACTTCATATGTCATGGCCTAGCATATGTGAATTCCCAGCACTTCATATGTCCTGGAGAATATGTGAATTCCCAACACTTCATATGTCACAGCCTAACATATGTGAATTCCCAGCACTTCATATGTCATAGAGAATATGTGAATTCCCAACACTTCATATGTCATGGAGAATATGTGAATTCCCAACACTTCATATGTCATGGCCTAGCATATGTGAATTCCCAGCACTTCATATGTCATGGAGAATATGTGAATTCCCAACACTTCATATGTCATGGAGAATATGTGAATTCCCAACACTTCATATGTCATGGCCTAGAATATGTGAATTCCCAACACTTCATATGTCACGGCCTAGCATATGTGAATTCCCAACACTTCATATGTTAAAAAAAATGTTTGTATATCCTTTACAGGACATCGCTGTCAACATCAGCATCTTTCAGCTGATTGTTGATTTCTTGGCAAGATTACACTCAGTAGTTTGCCATTGCTTTCTGAGCGACCCGCTCTCATACCCCTTAAGTTATCGACGCTGTTAGACCCGCTACCGATTCATGCTGCCGTCACGTTACTCATGAGAGTATACAGGATTACGGAGAAAGTCACTAACTCCTCGGCCAGGGAGACCGGCGACTTCATATGTTACGGCCTAGAATATGGGAATTCCCAACACTTCATGTCCCAACAGCAGTATGTACTACCTTTACCTTCACCTGACTATTCGGTGACGCGGGTAATCACAGTTACTGTCGTCATACATGGGAGTCAGAACTGGAATGACAAGACATGAGAGGCGCATCAGAAGAATGAGTGACCTCGTCAACCAACACAGAACACACAACTGCTAGACGCTGATGCATATAATTGGGGGGGGGGGGGGTTTGGATCTGAGCACCTATGTACATGTACGGAGTGCAACCATTAATATTAACCCCAACAGACTAACTGTCAGCGTGATAGACTGGATAAAATCCCTTGTTCTTAAACATCCGGTGTGCTGATTCCGAGGCAAGGGGTTCAACCCCTACGCGGGTCAGTTGGACTAAAATGCTGACTTTTTATCCTTGACCCGAGGACGTAAATTACAAGCACCTCTGAAGTCGGAGTGGGTTCGCTTGATAGCGATGCGTACTGGTGATAGGCAAAGCTAATCCACACGAAAAATTAATTCCAGTGCTACTAGGAATTATGTGTGTTGCTTACGCTTGAGTTCAAAGCGAGCGAGCGAAGAAAACTAAAACTGACTGACTGACTTGAACTGAGGTGAGGTAAGGTATGGTGACGTGACTTGACCTGAGGTGAGGTAAGGTATGGTGATGTGACTTGAGCTGAGGTGAGGTAAGGTATGGTGACGTGACGACCTGAGGTGAGGTAAGGTATGGTGACGTGACTTGACCTGAGGTGAAATAAGGTATGGTGACTTGAGGTGAGGTAAGGTATGGTGACTTGACCTGAGGTAAGGTATGGTGACTTGACCTGAGGTGAGGTAAGGTATGGTGACGTGACTTGACCTGAGGTGAGGTAAGGTATGGTGACTTGACCTGAGGTGAGGTAAGGTATGGTGACGTGACTTGACCTGAGGTAAGGTATGGTGACGTGACTTGACCTGATGTAAGGTATGGTGACCTGACCTGACGTGAGGTAAGGTATGGTGACGTGACTTGACTTGAGGTAAGGTATGGTGACCTGACCTGAGGTAAGGTATGGTGACTTGAGGTGAGGTAAGGTGTGGTGACGTGACGACCTGAGGTAAGGTATGGTGACGTGACTTCACCTGAGGTGAGGTAAGGTATGGTGACGTGACTTCACCTGAGGTGAGGTAAGGTATGGTGACGTAACTTGACCTGAGGTGAGGTAAGGTATGGTGACGTGACTTGACGTCACAGATCTACAATAATAAAATCAGTTACCTACAGTAACACACCTCGCACAACAACTATAGTAACATAACGTCAAAGACCTTCAGTAAAACACGTCACAGTAACATAACATCACAGGTCTACAGTCACAGACCACTAGTTTAAAAAAAAAAGTCAGAGACCCATGTAACAGACGTCACAGACCAATAGTTTTTTTTAAAAAGTCAGGGACCCACGTAACAGACCTATGATAATAAACGTTAGAATAACAAACAGGCTCATACTTAGTGCAACAACCTGTAGCAATCACTCACTTAGAAACAGACGCAAATGTTATCCATAAAAATGCCAATAATCCTTGTAATATATACAGTTTACAAGTTTGATGTTACACATGAATTGCTTCTAAGCACATCAAATGCATAAATCGCCATTTAATAGGTAGCTATTTATCGGAAGCCGTCTCCATGGCCGAGGCGTTTAAACGACTTTCTCCGTAATCCTGTTTATTCGCATAGGGTCTCGCAGCGCGCGAGAATTGATAGCGGTTCTCGCCGCGTTGGTGACTTACGGGATAAGTGAGCCGACCGCTCAGAAAGCAATGGCAAACTACCGAGCATAATCTTGCCAAGAAATCAACAACAGCGGTAACATGCTGGTGTTGACAGCGATGTCCTGTAAAGGATATGCGGAAAAAAATATCGGAAATTGTTAAGCCACCTGGGGGTCATCGCTGGAGTTCCGGAGTGTGTACTCCTGGGGAAAGCTACCGAGCCATATGGGATATTACCATTATATATATGGGATATAAAGAAGTCAATCCTATCTCGTTTAGATAGATAGTTATATAGTTAGTCGACAGACTATCGTCATGAATGCACATCGAACCATTCAGACCGTAAGTGATTGGGACCTTTGTTAATTATCTCACTAAAACAGTTTGTCGACTTTTGGAGGCTCCGTGGCGAAGTGGTCAAGCCATTTGACTCGGGCTCCGAAGGTAGTGGGTTCGATTCCAGGCTGCGTCCTTCGGTTCACGAGTTAAATTTTTTGGAGATTCCTGTGGGTCGTCGCTAGAGCTACGGAGTTCGTGCTTTGTGCGACGTTTTCCGCGCTGCGGAAAGAGACCGAGCCATATGGGATAAAAACCCGGTGCAATGAAGTCGACCCTGTCAATTTTTAAGCCCCCACCCCCCTTTTTTCAGTTTGTCGAAGTACACTCACTTGTTCCTGCAGCGAGGCGCTATCGTAATTTGGGGATGACAGGTTCGAATCTCGGCCGGTAACTATACGATAGCTTTCAATTTTGGTGTTGTCTAATGCGTCCTCTAGTCTCTAATTCTTTTCCCTACTTCTATGAGCGTCACACAATACGTGTGTGTTTATTTATGAGTCTTAGTGGCCTCAAAGAGTTCCCCAATTGATATTTATGTACATGTACTTCCTGTTTCTGTTAGCACCGAATGTTGGGCGGCGCTCACCAAACACAACACCCCACATTGTGCCAACGGCTTCGGATGGATGAGTGCAATTGGGAAGGTACAAGCACTTACCATATTGCGAGAACATGCAATATAAAGACTAAATGTCATGGCAGGGCAGACCAGGCCCTAAGCCTTGATCGGCAACTGTTCTAGGATGGAAGCTCCGACAGGTGGACAGTTAGAGTATTACTTTGCTGATCTGGCAGCTTCTGCGGCTTGTCTTGTTCCAGATGTATTAGTGTTACCTTTCCTCTGGAGTAAACTAGGCAGACCGAGAGAGGGATCATGCTGCATGGGCAATACATGGTCTCTACATTTCAGCCCAGGTGTTGTGTTATGTAGAGGTCTAACTCCATTTTACAATCTATGGTCTGTCAAGACGGCAAGGTACCCATCATCATCATCATCATCATCTCAATAAGCGTGTAGCGGCTGGCGATATACGTTATGTGTTGGCTTACTATTTGCGTCGGTACTTTGCATAACTCAGTAGAAAAACGACCTCTACGTGCAAACATGAAAGATGTATCAGCTGTGAATATTATTATCAAATAAAACACGAAAGCCTGTCAAGCTCCCGCGAAGAAACAACAAAAGCAAACGCATATACATACCTAACAGAATGAATATGTTCGCATATATAATAAAACCCATCATTTTCGAATGTCTTTGTTATCACCGTCTCCTTTTCATATCAAAGTGTCTGTGCGCTTTGAACCTTATACCATAATTATATTGAATTAATACAGCGCAGAAAAGCGGCTGTTGTTTGCTTTTGGCCTGTAACATTAGGACAACTAGGCGCCAGTAAGCAGCATTACTTTTCGAAACTGAAATTTAAAACTAAGCCTGGACAACACAGCGACTATTTGTGCACCTTTACCGCAGCCTAATTAGTTTGTTAGGTACTTGCAATTGTACACATGTTGCAATGACCGTTTCTTACATTTGAATAATAAAACACGTAAAATAGATTTTAGGCGTAATATAGACCGATTGCCTGTGTCTTCATTATTCACGTTCACTACGGGAAAACATTGTTTTGTGTTTCTTAAAAGTGTGGATTTTAATTAATAGGCAACTGGATTTTTGGTGCAGTCAATTTTATCTGGGATATTTCGCAGATATTGTTGTGATAGAAATAACCGCGTGTTCTTGTTAAATAGTTTGGAGATCGTTGTGACGAGCACCGCCAAGGGTCGAACAATAGATTAAGTGTTCTGATGAATAAATGCCAGAATTAGAACATTAGTTTATGTGTTCTGATGAGCAACAGTTATTAATACAACATTATAATGTGTTTTGAAGAACAACATCATTAACACAACTTTAAATTACTAGTTATGATGAGCAAACACCAAGAGTAGAACATTAGATTATATGTTCTGATTAGCAAACGCCAGGAATAGAACATTAAGTTACATTTTCTGGTGAGCAAACGTCAGGTCTACAACATTAGGTTACGTGTTCTGATGAGCAAATTTCCTGAGTAGAATATTAGATTTCTTGTTTAATAAGCAAACGTCAAGAGTGGAACATTAAATTACATGTTCTGATTAGCAAACGTCAGAGATTATTTGTTCTGGCGAGTAACCACCAGGAGTAGAATATTAGACTAATTGTTCTGATGAGTAAACGCCAGGAGTAGAACATTAAATTACATGTTCTGATTAGCAAACGCCTGGGAGTGAACTGGAGATTATTTTTCCTCGTGAGTAACCGCCTGGAGTAGAACATTAGACTAATTGTTCTGATGAGCAAACGTCAGGAGTAGAACATTAGAGTGTGTGATTACGTCATCTGTGTAGCAGTTATCTCTACGTACTGTTGGCGACTCAATACAGGGCGAAGTGCGCAATTCACCGCTTGACAAAGTTTGAGTACTTTTTGTCATCACTGAACTTCACAGTAATAATGGTGAGTGAGCGAACAGTATTTGACATACAAACACACAGATGGGTATGTAGACAGGCGGCAGGCAGCAGACAGATAGATGGACAGACATCTTGCTTGCGATCGAGAAGTTTTTCGGAAGGTTGTCATGGGAGCGAGGTTCTGCAAAGGACATGCTACTGAATGAATGAATGAGTGTCATCGCATTATTTGCTCTGTTTCGTGATATCTTCCACAACTTCAGTGTTCATTCATTTATTCATTAAGTAGCATGTCCTTTGCAGAACCTCACTCTCATAACAACCTTCCGGTAAACTTCTCGATCACAAGCAAGATGTCCCGTGTCCGATACATCCATCTGGAAATCATCCGCCACACCCTGCACCCATCTTCTCTTTGGCCTTCCTCTTCTATAATATTATAATACTAAAATACTTTTTCATTTGATTTTGTACCGTGTTTGGTTCAAACCTACTTTTTTGCGTGGCACTGAATCAGGATAGCAAGGTTTCTACTTCTTTTCGAATTTCCATAATTTAAGTCATTTCACTTTAAAAAAAAAAAAAAAAGAGAGATAGAAACAAATCTATTGCCAACGATATAGCTAAAGGCCACGATATTCAGTTATTTTTGGGTGTATCCTCAATCGATTCTTCTATCCTGATCCTAGAATATGTGGGTGTACATAATAATACAAGTAGGCTAAAACAGAGTCAATTAAAAATTGACAAATACCAACTGTTGCTGCATAAAACTCCACCAGAAACTTCAAGATTCTATTATTTTATTAAGTCTATATTGATGAGGCAGCAACGGCAATTTTACCACAATTTAAGAATTGTTGTATTAAATTTATAACGCCAAAATCTCTAGGCCATAAATTCCAGCATCTCTGCTTGTTGATCATCTAGAATTAACTCAATCGTTGAGTTTCGCAGCAGCTGTTTGGTTATATTTATTCTAGTTGTGCCAAGCTGTTGCATATGTATCTCAATTTGCACCCTGGCAAGTCACGTTTCTGGCCTTTGTGACGGAACCAGCCTTCAGAACTATGATGGATTTTCCTGTTGCCCGCGGTCCTGAATCTGCGTACATTTTCTGTATCGGTGTTATTTCTCCGCCACATTAAAAAATCCCCCCGCCGCTCAGCGGTTTCTAATTATTTTGCTGTGAACTTGTTTCAAGCAATAGCTCTAATAAAACAACAACACAACAACATATGCACACCCTCTGTTTGCCATAGCTTTCTGAACGACCGGAATTCATACTATAGTATTAAAATCAACGCAAAGCTGTATGTCTGCTGCCACATCGCCCGTAGCTGTGTATCGAACTCTGTATGCAGGATTACGAATTACGTCAATAACCGCGTCGCCACATAGCCTGCACACCCTCCATAATAAAAGAATTCGATCGAAATAAACAAAAAAGGAGAAAAAGATGAACGGGTCTGACAATAAGAATAATTTCCATTCTTCTTTAGCCCTTACACCCCCCCCCCCCAACCTCAACACATTTGAGGCCTTGACCTTCATTGGGCGAATGAATAAGAGCGCGCACTCTTAAACATCCTGTGTGCTGACCCGTACACTCGTCAGCTGGACTAAAATGTTGACTACTCGCCCTTGACTTGGGGACGTTAATTACAAATAGCTCAGAAGTCGGAGTGGGTTCGCCTGATGGCGAGGGAAACTAGTAATAGGGAAAGCTAGCTCACACGCAAAAATCAGACCAGTGCGATAAAAGGTGTAGAACGCGTATAGACTACGCTTGAATTCAAAGCGAACCAACGAAAAAAAAAATCTCAACCCAAACTCTCCTATCCTTAGCTATCCCATACCATTCCATCCATGCCCTCTCCATATAGTTCGTTTCTGTTTATACTTCTTTTCTCCACGTGTTTGAGGTCCTCCTCAACTTCTTTTCTCCGCGTGTTTGAGATCCTCAAGATTCCAGACAAAGACCTGTCTAGTGATACCAATCTCAGGATCTCTCCACGTGTGTCCTATTCTATTCCTGCATCTGCTTCACCTCTGGGTTCACTGGTATTTGTTTATTTCTCTCCATGAGCTCCACACTGGTAATCGTTAGTGCACTAAGCAGTAACATCCTTGCGTGAGCCCGTGTGTTACCGAGAACCATAGGCTACAGGAGGAAATAAAAATAATAATAATAATAATAATATCAAATTATCAAAGAGCCTGTTCCTCTGTACGCCACAAACAATTGTATTTACCAATTCACATGTAGATGCCAGGCCGTTTACATTGGTCGAACGGAGAGACAGCTTAACAAACGGGTGTCAGAACACATAACTCAATGGTTCAACAAGATACAACACACAGGAGATGCTAGCCGCGAGGAGCCGACACACCGGAAGCTCCCGGCGTCTTCAATCGGCAGGCACATTGTCGCCAGTGGCCATGTTGTGTCCAGAGACACTGCATTTCGCGTGTTGTTTAGAACACAAAATACTCGCTTGTTAAAATTTGCAGAAGCAATTATGATCTATCAACGCAAGCCAGAATTGTGTAAACAGAAAGACATGTTAGTCAGCTTAAAATTACCGTGGTAGATAAGTGACATTACGGTGCGAATTTGTGTATATTTCAACTTGAAGGATTTATCTAGTTAATTCACGTAAGTTGTGTGATTTCTGCAGTATGTACCTGACGAGATGCAGCGAAATATGCCAGGCAATAAATCGTGCAATCTATTGTTTGTGTCTTCGTTATTCAAATAATAATAATAATAATAATAATAATAATAATAATAATAATAACCATCATCATCATCATCATCATCATCATCATCATCATCATCATCATCATCATCTTCCATTGTTGCTGTCAAGCGTCGTTGGGGAAGAATAATTGGCATTCCAGCGCCCGATGGGTGGCATTGGATAGTGTCACCCGGTGCAATTGTACAATGACTTTGATGTCGTCAATCAAATTTTTTGGGCGTCCTCTTGGTCTCGTCGCAGATAATCGTTGATGTAGGGCCAGTGATGGTAGTTAATGGTGTTGCATTCTAACGAGATGGCCAAACCACTTGATCTTCTGTCTTTCAATAAATGTGACACAAGGTGTTGATTCCGCTTTCTGTCTGATAACAGCATTTCTTACTCGGTCTCGGATAGGGTTGCCAGATACGCGGGCACCAAAAGGAGGACACAATAAGACAAAAAGGAGGACTAAGGAGGACATAATAAGACAAAAAGGAGGACTAAGGAGGACATAATAAGACAAAAAGGAGGACAAAGGAGGACATATTGAATATTTCATTTAAATCGTTCTATATTAAACCCACAATCAGTACAGTTTTATTACATTAGCTGCCAATAAGTGTATCTTACTGTTAGTGAATCGACCAAGAAACAGTTATGTTAAAAAAATATATATAAATTCAATGGAGGCCTTTTTCAAAATGCTAGAAAACATTATTTAAACAGCTGATTGTAAATTATTACCTTATAATCTTTATTAATTACGCAATATATTTTTCGGAGGAGCCAACTTTTCGTAGAAGATCCTCGTTAGCAATCGCATATGCATAAAACTGTTCACAGGTAAGATTCTTCAAATTGTACTTTGTGAGAATGATGCCCTTTACAGAGTCGAGTAAGAGTCTGTTCCTTTCTTTGTCCATTGAGCATTAATCAAGGAGAACACTCGTTCTACATTGCCATTGTGTCCACGGATACAGAAGAATACTTCACAAATTTTAAGTAACTCTGAAAAGCAACATGCATTTGGGCAACTTTGGAAAAATAAACTCCACTGTTCATGCAAGAGTCTTTCAAAAAACTGTTCATTCTTGTCTTGCACAAATGATTTAAGATTGCAGTATTGGTCAAATAATTGCACATCATCTACGATAATACCCTCCTCTTTCAAGTACAATATGCTTGTTAAAAGGTCATCAAATGTATAGTCTTTGATTTTATTGAAGTATATCCAACCAAAGCACTGAAATTCATCAAAAGGTTTCAACCGCTTTTCTGAGTAACTAATGGATGCTTCATACACCAACCTAACGTCTGCCATAAAACTATTACACTCTTCTTCTCGACCACATTCCTTAAGTCTTCTCAACATCTCCCTGACTTTCAGTGAAATAAATGTCTCCTTCAGTCTGCCTGTCAAAACTTCCAAGGTTGTGTGAAGAAGGCTCATAACCTCTAACACTGATGTTTCTTCTTTCTCAATGGCCGAAGTATTGACTTGGAAGACAGACATCAAAGAATGTACAAACCAAAAGTAAACTACTGAAAAATCGTTCTCAAATTTTTTAAAAATTATAGCACGTGGTTGGTTTACAGAAAGAAAATATTCTTTCAAAGCAGTAAACAGCCTCAACAGCTTCTCAACAGCTGGAAACAAACTGAGCCATCTAGTTTTAGAGTGATAGAGTAGTTGCTGATAGTTAATATTAATGTGACAGGTTGGCCCTACCCTCAGATCGTTTTGTTACTAGAGGGAGATAGCCCTCAGTAAATCCCTCTATGTATCCTGTAGTATTTTTTATTTTTATCTATATTTTCAAATATTAGATAAAATCGTCTTTGGTTAGTGTATTTATATACATAAAACTATAGAGAGAGTTAAATACTATTTCTTCTTATAGTTAGAAGTAGATGTAGGGTAGAGTTCGTTTACAAGCCAAGAAATCAAGTCAGGCTGAATTTTATATTCAGGTTTGGCTGTGAAAAATAATTTGGCCACAGGAAGGGAACTCTCCTGGATGAGAAGTTAACTTCCGGTAGCACCCTAACCTCTGCCATTTTTCAGACAGCAACCTGGAGTGAGCAGGAGCTACTATCACGTCAATTGGCTAAAATTGAACACCTGTCTGTGTTTAAACATATTTTATTGCTGGCTCTTGTTAAGCCGAAATACCCTCTAAAACATAGAAAAGCCAATGATAGTCTCCACTCCCGATAGGCCAGTCAAAATCTAGTTGCAGGGTGAGTTAATAATAATTTTGTTAAATATTTTTCTGTGTGTCAAACTGCCGGCAAAATCTAAAGGCCATGCCGATCGATAATAGATACTATTAACTAAAACTAGTGTTAGTTAACTAATATTAGAATTAGGAACATGTTTGTGCCATGTGGCTTGCCGACAAGGGTAAAACGCAAAGCTCGTCACATGTGGCATTAAAAACATGGATAAATTACATTACGTGATTCTCGAAATTAGGTATCCGCCTGCGGAAGGACACCTAAGTTAGTCAGTAGACGATTAGAGTTAAGATAAATTAATTATGTGCTTAACTTCGGAACTAGCGTATTTCTCTAGATAAAATACTTATTAGTTGAAGGAATTAGTTCAGAGAGTGAATAGTTACAATCAATTATTCTTTATCTCTTGTCTTGCCCAGTCAGATTACTACCATGTGGTCCAAGATGGCCCACTTAACAAAGTTCAAACCTTGGGGGAATTCTCCAACCCTAATATGGTTCTTGTGTATAGTGAAAGTAATCTTAAACCTAGCTAAGAAATCTTCTAGATGATTAATTATGTCGTAATTAATATAAGGAAGACTTGCTAGTAGTACCACTCATAACTCCTTAAGTGAACTTGGGGTGTTTCATTGATTTTAATGGTTCACTCGTGTACATCGTGAAGTTATAGTAGTTGTGTGTGATTTCATTTCATTCTATGGAATTCATCATGTGATGTTAATTCATCGTGTGGAGTGTAGTTTGTGTGTTTCCATACTTGGAAAATGATGTGTGGTGTTTCATCGATTTAATGGTTTGTTAATGTATATGTGACGTCGGAGTTGTGGCGTCTGAGTTTCATTCCATTGAAGTCATCCTATATGTACTGTTAAGTCAGTATGTGAATTGTGGTTCATGTTTCCATGAGTAATCATGACTTAGAATATATATTTGGAATGTGGTCTTTGACGTAGAGCATTGTGATTGTACATGTTTGATCTAAATATCAGCAGAGAGAATAGGATATCATTTGTGTGCTGTTTCCATTAGATCAGTGTGCTGTTTAAGGAAGCAAAATATGTAAATTGAGGTAATACATGCTAGTGAAATTTATGAGACAAGCATGCCATGCAGGACATGGCCAAAAGAATTTACAATTCTGTCTTGAAGGATTATTCACTCCTTCTCACTGTCATTCACAGAGCCTGCACCCTGATCATCTGTAGCCGTAGTCACGACCGGTGATTGAGCTACAAACCACTCACTTGATGCAGCAGAGAGTGGAGTCCATACCACGATCCAGTCAGCACTGACAGCTTACCACACAGGAGGCTAAGGATTATCAGATGAGTGGCTACCCACCCGTTTGCCACTGCACAGAAATCACAAAATTTGTCTGCTATCGGCTAGAAGTCTATGATATTATCCTCTAGCTGAACATTATCTTGTAGAAATTTCAGGGATCTGCGTATCTCTTATGTGTCAGTGAGTTCCCAGTGGGGCTCACGTAGTGTTCTTTAGGATTAAACGTTATGTTATATTTGTACTTTTAACAACTGCGTCTGTCATTATAGAATTAGAATTAGCATCATCAGATTGTGTGACGAGTGAAAGGACTACATCTATACGTATCATTCTGTCTTATCTCCTGTTGTGTGAGAATACATTAGGCAGTGGGGGCTCATTATTCATCCAGGCACGTTAGCAGGAATAACTTGACATACTGTCTTCATGTGTTAGTACAGTTAGTCGTCATAACATTCCGCCTGGCACTGGTTAGAAGTAGTGATCCATTCTGGGACTTTGATAATCATTCTTCTAGAATTGCGAGCCATTTGATCGCTTCTTCAGCAGTGGTTAGATTCTCTATTCGTAGAAGTCTATTTAGTATCTACTTTGATCCAATTCCATCCTAGTAGTATACGTTACGCGACAATTAATATAGTCACAAAAGTCCTTTAAAGTTTCTGTTATAACAGTGTATATAGAAAAGTAATTGAATATCTTCAAGGCAATAGCTTCAACGTCAATCTGCATTAAATTTGCGCCGTGTTGGAAGCAGTTGTGCAGACCATGAGCAGAACATCCAACGCCTACGAATGGCTTGCTCAAGGCTTCCTTCAAATGCGAGAACACATTTCTACCTTCTCTTATGTTAATGCCTCCAAAATTCACATCGGCATTGTCACCAGCAAAAGCAACTTATTTGGAGTACCAATCAATTATTTGGAGTGTTCTCAAAATATAATGTGATATAGTTTCTAAGGTTTCATTTGATCTGTTCTCTAACTCAAGAATCTTAGTTTGGATTCCACCTGCTTTCCAGTCAAAGTACTGAACAATGATCGGAAATATTTTCTGCGAACCGTGATTGCTAGCATCTGTCGAAAGACCGAAACATGAAATACCACTTAAAGATTTATCTAATTCATATACAGTGTGGGGGACAATCACCTGGTTTATTATTGCTTCAGTCTTTGATTTGCACAAGCAATATTCTTAGCAATTTCTGAATCTTCAAATAATGTGTGCATCAAACCATCTGTGCAGGTCATCGAGTTGTAAGACTGATGATGACAAACTGCATGAAATGCCAACGTTGCTTCAGCCGCAACACATTTGAGTACTTAGGCTGAAAAAAAAAAGACGTCAACGTGCTAGATGACGCGGACAATAGATGTATTGTGTACAACCACATGTATACAAAATTCAAGATTAGTGACTCAGCCACGTGCACATGTGGTTTGGCGTCGTAGACAGCAGAGCACATACTCCAGGACTGTCCAAACTACAACATATCTAGGCGAACCTTCTGGCCTAGAGAGACAACAGTGGAAGATAAACTCTATGGACCGCTGAGTGAACTAAAAAAGACTGTTACTGTTAGATTCATACAAGAGACAACATTGCAGTTATAGACATATTTCAAGCGAACGAAAGAAGAAGAAGAATTAGGTTTCTATGTCTCTCACTGTCAACATTGCACTCCAAGTCAGTAGTTCCTTTGTTGGCAACGGACAGTAACTATCACAAATCGTACACTTTGCCTCATTCTCGTTGCGTCCTTCAAAGAAGCATGGAAACTAATTTTTCATAGTGTTCGAGAATTTGCATTTTCTCTTTGTAGAAGCCATTTTCATAAACATTATCATCATCATCAAGTGCCGTGCCGACTGGGGTAGGCGTTCATGACTCTCCACAGATCTCTGTCCTTGGTTTTCTGGATCAACTCTGCCGTTGATATTCCTCCATGCCACTGTCGCAATCCATCCAGCATCATTTCTCGTGGTCTGCCTCTGCCTCTCTTCCCCTCGATCCTTCCAGTTGTCACGATGTTCTCCAGCGCCTATCTTCTCATTCTAACCCTAGTTAACAAAGAACAGTAACTCTTTAAGTTGCCATTTTGTCTGCTTAGTCCAACCAATTATGAAGAAGTCTACAGAAGACTTGGGGTTGGTTGGCTGATAGCCGTTGTTCCACTGGGAGATGAACAGGAGAGTAAAAAGTTGTACACGTCATGAGGGGACCTCAAATGAAACTCTTAAATTTGTTGTTGTTTGTTGGGGGGGGGGGGGAGGAGGGTAGTGGTGGGGTAAATATATCCCGAAAAAGTAAAGAACAAATGTATCATTTTTCAAGGTAGACACCACCACGTTCAATGCAAGTCCTGCAGCGTCGATACACTGCTTGAATTCCTGTAGACAACATTTCTCTTGGTCGCGTCTGTAACCAGTTATACACCACCTGCTGTACCTCTTCATCGGACCGAAAAAAATCTTTTCTCCCAGTGACTCTTTGAGTTGTCTATATAGGCGGAAATCACTTGGGGCTAGATCTGGCGAATACGGAGGAATATGGTACACATGTAAAGTGGAGGTCACTTACAAAATAAAAAAAAAATATGGATATCAAAACTTTGTTCCTCTTTGGTGCATGTCAAAAATAAGGTAGCCCTCTTTAAACTGCCATTATGACGTCACCGTGTTCGACTGCCACGTGATATCATGTGCTACACACTTTTGACATTCTTAGCAACAATTTTGACAGGTTACAAGACAATGGCATGGTTATTACTTTTAAGGTTTTCATGTGAAGCCCTCTTGTATATTCTAGACAGCTCAGCATATTTTAATTATTTATCTGTCATACACAACTGAACTGTCAAATTCCCCGATATACTTTCCCAGATGACATAAGTGACAACGATTTTACTTCGCTATGTTAACTCAAGGTGCATTTCCCCACCTTGTTAGATTCAGAATCAGGTACGGCCTGTCAGTCCTGCATTGATGGGTGGGTTCTGAATGTCAGATGATCACGCTTGATATGCCCTTCTGTAAACTGGTTGCTGTTCTATGATACTTGTGTAACAGATAACCTGTTGGAAAATGCGACAGCTCAATGATCTGTACACAACATCTTTGTACAACTTACCCTGTGTTGTGTATTTGTACATGATCGTTTTGTGAAACTTTTCTTGTTTAGTGTGTGTGTAGAAAACGTCTTTGTAAAATTTTCCCATTGTAATGTGTATATGTACACATCTTGTAAAACATTAATAGTTTAGTGTTTCTGTACATGTCATCTTGTAAACATTTCCGGTGTAGTGGTTCTGTACATGTCATCTTGTAAACATTTCCAGTGTAGTGTTTCTGCACATGTCATCTTGTAAACATTCCCAGTGTAGTGTTTCTGCACATGTTATCTTGTAAACATTTCCAATGTAGTGTTTCTGCACATGTCATCTTGTAAACATTTCCAGTGTAGTGTTTCTGTGCATGTCATCTTGTAAACATTCCCAGTGTAGTGTTTCTGCACATGTCATCTTGTAAACATTTCCAGTGTATTGTAGCTGTACACATCATTATCATGCGCCGTGCCTAATCTCAATCATACTGGTAATCACAATCTTCGCCATGTTTCTCAAGTCAGTTGGTCGCGGTTCTAACTTCACGGCACACCGTATGTTTAAGACCGAGCGCTTTTATTCATTCAACGACGTCGAATCACCTACTATATGTATAGTTAGTATTTTATAGTATATTTTGTGTTGTGTATAGTAAGTCCGTTATACGGTGATTACGATGAAGATCAATTCTGCCAAGTATGACTTATTTTAGTATTGAAATGGGGTGGGGGTCGCCGTGGCAGAGTGGTTAAGCCACCTGCCTCAAGCTCCGAAGATCGTGGGTTCGTTTCCGGATACTTTCATTCGGTTCACGAGTGCAGTTTTCTTGGAGACTCCATGGGGGTCGTCGCTGGAGATACTATAAGGAGGAGGAGGAAGAAGAGGAAGAAGAAGAAGAAGAAGAAGAGGAAGAAGAAGAAGAAGAAGAAGAAGAAGAAGAAGAAGAAGAAGAAGAAGAAGAAGAAGATAGAGACGAGGGAAGAGAAGACGGAAGGTAAGAAGAAGACAGAGACTAGGGAAGAGAAGACGGAAGGTAAGAAGAAGACAAGTATGGTGAAGAATGCATTAGTAGAAGAACAAAAAGACGAAAACGGAGAAGAGAACCTTTTGAAAAAAAGAAAAAAAAGATAATGATAATAAATATTAATAAGTCATGAAATAATCAATAGTCACAACACTAATCCTTAAAAAGGACTTTTTAGTTGTCAGTGAACATAAGCTGGCGCGTGTATTTGCATTTTGTAACCAGGAAATACCGAAAGAAGTAAAAAAGAAACTAGCTACTTAGAGGTACTTATGCAATGGTTATTGTATACATTAGGAGACACAATAGACAACAGAAAAGTAATTAACATATAGACGCGCAAATTCTCTCAGCCATAACCAATATATGGATTGAAACCGCTTTAGGATGTTTATAATTGAGGCCAGGGATTCTTAAATCAGGCAGCAAAAAGCCCTGGGTAAAGTAAATTTAGTAGTAATAGGTAAATTCAGCAGGTACCTACTGTAGGTAATATCATTATCGTGTGTCATGCCGATAAGCGTAGGATGTCATATTCAGCCATCTCACATGATCACCAGGGTCGTGGATGAGTTCAATGTTTTTGTCTTGATTATTCCACGTTTCCAAGCCATCCAGATATTTACTTCTCTTCCTTTCCCTGGTTCTTCCCCTCCCCCCTCCCCCAATCTTGCCAACTGTCACCCACCAAGTTCTGCAATGTATTTCTTCTCATAACGTTTGCTAAGGGTATCCTTACAAACTTACTATAGATAATAGAATTCTACAGAACATGTTCAGGAGTTAGTTAGCTTCGCCCCCGCCAACACGGAAACTGAGCAGACGTAAAACACCCCACATGTGTTTATTTATTCTCTCTGTTATCCTCTCTGTTATTCTCTGTTATCCTCTCTGTTATCCTGTCTGTTATCCTGTCTGTTATTCTCTCTGTTATTCTCCACCTGGAGGCGAAAGGGAGTCTCCGTCGCGAAGTGCTTACACTTCTTGCCTCACGCCCCGAAGGCTGTGGGTTCGCTTCGGGGCTACGACGTTCTGTTTACAAGTAGTTTTATCGGCGACTCCTGGGAGAGGGAGGGGGGGGGGGAGGAGTCATCGGTGGAGCTACGGAGTTCGTGCTGTGTGCGACGCATTTAGTAGGCCGCCCTGCGAAAAGAGACCTAGCCGTATGGGATAAAACCTAATGTAATGAATTTGATTCTTTGACCTTTTAAACTCCTTTTGGATTCGAAATATCCTGTCCCCTTGGGTCCTGTCCTTGTATGTCTAAACTGTAGCAACCGAAGTCGAGTTGATCTGAACCTTTTATGACAGCTTGGGTATCTATTTTCCCCCCTCGAAGTACCACAGTTAGTTATCCTCTTCTCCACCCCCCCCCCCCCCCCCCCGCTGTTACAACTAGTTGCATATCCTTTACAGGAAGTCATAATTAACCCTAACATATCTTGGCAAGTTTACGTTCAGTAATTTGCTATTGCTATCTGAACGACAGGCACTCATACCATTGAATGAAAACCAATGCAAGGCGGTCTGCTGCCAAATCACATGTAGCTGTTTCGAATGCGGTTTTCGGGATTACGAATTGCGTCCGTGACCCCTTCGTCACAGAGCGAAGAGTAATTACTGTTCGATGCCCGTATATTCTCCTCCAACCTCGATGACAAGTGGTTGTGACATAGATAATTATACAGAGCTAGCAACGGGCATTGATTGCTGCGTCACGCGACTCAGTACATCCTTGTTAGCGATTATTCATTCACATATCGGCACTTTACTTTAGTGACACCGGCGTACACATCACTACAACACACGGAAATGTCACTTGTTGGGCAACCCTTGTGACCATTCAGATAGCATAAGACTTAAGGTCACAGGAAAATCTCGGCACCCATAGATGCAGAGGGTATAAGCGGAATTAGCGAACACACTAGAATATATTAAAAAAATTAACATTAAAGCAAACTTGGGGGAAAACAACAACTACAGTGCAAGTCACCAGCAAGATATTCAACAACATTCTGCAATCATCAGCTACCCGCGCCTCAATCATGTTTTGTGACGTCAGGATATATGTTGTGCGCGTGTCCATTGTCAGTTTTTAACTACGAATCCTCGATATCGTTGGTGACTGTACCCTATCGTCAATTTCCACTTCAAGCTTCTTCAACCAAAGTTCCTGCCTATCTGATTATCTGCCCCTCCCAGGGAGTGACTGTCTGACCCGCTCGACCCAGGAAGCCGCGGTGGCATAGTGGCTAGACATTCGCTTTCCGGCCCGGTGATCAATTCGCATCGGGGCGGGTTCAAATTTGTAACCTTGACCCGTGCTGCCAGGTCGACCCTGCCTAAAACAGGTGCCAGGAAATGTCTGGGGCAGTGAAGGCGGTCGATGTGACGCTAACCATATCACCCACCGATCTATATACAAATATGGGTCTGACACCATTTGTTAAATGGACATATCGCCTAGCCTTCTCTGACAATGGCGACATGAGACAAGGTCTCGTGTGCACATTGAGCACGTCAAGGGTAGACTGAATAGGCGACTAACGTGTCTACATTTAAAAGTTAGAAAAACTATTCACGCTAGAGTGAACACGCAAGCATGCACGAGCGCTTACACACACGCTCACACACACGCTCTCACACACACACACACACACACACACACACACAAATATATAATATATATATATATAACATCGGTTTCTTTCCCGCCTCCCTCGTCTGTCATTTCTCATATTTTTGTGTACTCTCTCCTTTCATTACCATGTGCCCATCCATCACCCTCGTGTCTCTGCCCTCACCGCGCACCTATATTATTACATTTACACGTATAACGCTGACACTTTACTCACAACAGTTTGCTGTTAGTTTATCGCATTTAATAAAACCTTAAATGCTTTTGTGAGTGAAAATGTTATGAAGAAGTAAAGAACAAATGTATCATTTTTCGATGTAGTCACCACCGCGTTCAATGCGATAAAGGGCTTGGGCTCCTGTAGAAACAAAAAAGTGTATCTTGGCAGTGTGTGTAACCCACTCATGCACCACATGCTGTATCGCTTCCTGGGACTGAAAAAAGTTGTTCGTCCCAATGACTCTTTGAGTTGTCCATACAGATGGAAATCATTTGGGGCTAGGTCTGACGAATACGGGGGATGTTGTACACACTGAAAGTGCAGGTCACTGATAAAACAAAAAACATGTAACAGAACGCTTTTCCTCTTTGGTGCAAGTCAAAAGTGGGACGGCCATCTTTAAACTGTCCTCATGGCGTCACCATATTCGTCTGCACAATAATATAGACAGGTTACAAGACAGGGGCGTGGTTATTGTAACTGTTATCACACTTGTAAGGTTTTCATTTGAAAACCCTCGTATGTGCTTTTTGTGTGTGGATTAGCTTTCCCTATTACCAGTGTACCTCGCCATCAAGCGAACTCACTCCGACTTCTGAAGTACTTGTAATTTATGTCCCCAAGTCAAAGACGAGAATTCAACAATTTAGTCCAACTGATCGGTATAGGGACTGAACCCGCTACCTCGGCATCAGCAGATCGGAAGTTCACAATCTCTGTGATTTAGTTTTGTACACTGTCGATAACCGATTTATTTACTACAGTTTCCTCCAAAATAACCCCTGTTGCATCTCCTACACCTATTTAGTCGGTTACATGTTCTTTACACAGCCAACCCCAGCATTTAATGGCTGTTTGTTATTTACCAAACAACGTTAGTTCAGTAGAAAAGCGGTTTGCTCTCAAATCACCCGCAGTTGATTTGAAACCTTCAATTGTTCCAACAACTGGGGTCAAAAGTTACTTTCTGCTGCAATCTTTTACCACTTGAGGTCAGTTTACAGTCACCGAGATAACTCTTAACTCTACATAAAGGCTCGGACCCGTGCCACACCAATTTTCTTAATAAGTACCTAGGACTTAATAACACACCACGTCATTCTTCAGCCGGCCATCTACATGTCAGCTGCAACAGACGTTTATGCCAGATCGAAGCAAATTATGCCACGCCTCACATGCTGTGTGTTGCAGATAACCACTTGCGAATATTCTCTGACCTCGGTTCTCGCACCACCAACCGGGAACGACAATTGAAGTATCTAACCTTTGAAAACAACTGTTTGTGTTGTGTCATACGCTGACTTATCAATAGCACTAACAATCATTGACACTTCCTGTTCTTCTTGCGGGCTCCGTAGCGAAGAGTTGCGGATGCAGTTCGTGATCCCGCATACCCGCGTTCGAAACACAGCTGCGCGCGATTCGGCACCAGACCGCGTTGCGTTGGTTTTAATGGAAATGGTATGGGTGCCGGTCGTTCAGAAAGCAATGGCAAACTACTGAAGGTAAATTTGCCAAGAGATCACATCAGTAAAAAAAAGAAATGCTGGTGTTGACTGCGACGTCCTTTAAAGGATATGCAACTAACTAACTTGTTCTTCTGTGGTCACCGTTTGCTGTGCGTCTATTCCAGCTTGACAGGATGGTTCGCTTGAGGTCCTCACCTGCCCTACAAGGTTTGTCTTGGAGGGTCGCTCCGGTCGGCCAGATTTGCTCTCTCAGTTCGGCGAAGTCAGGTCACTCTTCTTGGACATGTTTTGACACGACTGTTAGATTACGTCAACCTTCTTAGTCCCATTCAGACACTGTGGCAAATCTTAGAACCTGGTGTAAGACCTGTCCGAATGTCTTAAGACTCGGAAGTTGGCATTACCTCTCCATTCGTGAAGGATTCTCAAGCATGAGTTGCAATGCCATTCACTTCATCATTAGCAAACTGTGTGGTTTTAAATACATTGGTAAAATAGAGTTAAGCTTGGCTGACAGATTTAATCAACACAATTTGGTTAGTAATAGTGGGGCCCATAAACTGACGTCTACGCACTTTAACAGCGTGTATAATTATGGCTGCTAGTTCCTTATCTTCGACCAGTCAGCACTAGCTGGGTGATGTGACCAACAACACGCTGACCACCTTTACTTCCCAGAGAATGTCTGCACAGTCTGGGTCTACCTGTGGGTCCAGGTCAGTGGAAATAAAATGTCCGCATCGAAGAGCATGTCTTCGAATGACTAAAATTGTTCTGTTACTATACTCTTAGTGACTGGCTCGTGGTGGTAGAAGAGAACGTAGCTCAAATTGATACTAGAGATCGATTAACAGGATAGTGTAAATCCCTTGCCTTAACATATACTAGCTCGAGAAATAATAAGGTCGGGTGAACGACTTTCTACCTCGCAACCTTTCCCTCCAAATATATTCTAAAAAATTATAAAATGTATTGGGGATCAATTTTGCGAGGATATGTCAGAAAGCAGTGGCAAACTACTGAACGTAAACTTGTCCAGTAAATAAATCTGAGGTTGGGATTGATCGCAACGCACTGCAAAACACATGCAACATTGGAGATCAGCATGGCCGAATGGATAGGAACGCGCATTCTTAAACATCCGATTGTGCTGATGCCGAAGTAAGGGGTTCAAGCCCTACACCGGACAGTTGGACTAAAATGTTGTCTCATCGTTCTTGACTTGGGGACGTAAATTACAAGTACCTCTGAAATCGGAGTGGATTCGCCTGATGGCGAGGGACACTGCAAATAGGAAACGCTCATCCACACGCAAAATTCAGTCCAGCACTACTATAAGTAGTGAGTATTGACTACGCTTGAGTTCAAAGCGAGTGAACGCAAACAACAACAACAACAACAACAACAACAACAACAACAGCAACAAACAAACACATTTTAAGCAAGGTCGATCACAGAACTGTGCTTACGGGAAAATCCATTCATGCTATAAATAAATTGAATTGTTATTTTGAATGGCCCCAAGCTTCCCCAAGCTATTGACATTTCTGTGTGTTACGTATAACACATGTGAACCGGCTAACAGCGTTTCTCCTTTAAATATTCGTTATGTACTTCTTGATCATTTTTTTTTTTTTCAAAGCATGATTATCTTGGGGAAATACAGCGGTGGTGTCCCTTTACCTTCTAGACATGGTGATATCAAATAAGCAGATCGTCCTAAATGTGCATTTAAAGTACAGGACGTTATTTTGGGGCCAGTGCATAAATTCAGGTATCTAGGCAGAAGGATAACATCAGATTGAAGATGCATCGCAGAGATAAAGAACAGAATAGGTCAAGCAAAAAGAGCATTCTATCAAATGAAGAACGTTGTTTGCAATAACTCATTGTCCTTGAAAGTTAGAAAAATAGTTCTTGCATGTGACATAGAACCAGTTTTAACATTTTTTTTTTTTTTTTTAAGCATATCCTTTTTACAGGACTTAGCTGTCAACACCAGCATCTTTCAGCTGTATGTTGATCTCTTGGCAAGATTACGCTCAGTAGTTTGCCATTGCTTTCTGAGCGGCCGGCTCAGTATCCCGCAAGTCACGAGCGGGGGTCGAACCTACTCAGTTCTCGCTCCGCTGCGAGACTCTGCGTGATAAACGGGATTACAGAAAGACAGTGTTGTAGCCCCTCAGCCAGAGAGACCGGCAGTTTTAACATACGGCTGCGAATTCTGGACAATTAGTAATCAGACGAAAAAATTCATGGAAGCCTTGGAGATGTGGTTTTATAGAAGAATAAATGCTGAACATTAATAGGAGAGCCAAAATGAGCAAACAGGAAGTTTTAAGGGAATCTGAGTCGCAAAGGCAACTTGTCACAAACATCAGAAAGAGGCTGTTATATTTTTATTTTTTTGGTCAGGTAATGAGAATACTAGAACGTACTGTGACAACCGGAAAGATTTGCGGAAAGAGAGATTGAGGAAGACAGCATGAGAAGATTCTTGATAGTCTTGTGTCATGGCACGGTAGGGAGTCAACACACAAATATAAGACTAATAGATCCATGTCGTCGGAGTCAACACACGAACTGATCCATGACGTCGGAGATCGTAATTTGTAGAGAGGCATGATCGCCCACGCCAGCCAGGAAGGCACTGGATGATGAATATACTTCTTAAAAATTTTGCACGTCCTTTGTAGGACGTGGCTTTCAGCCCCAATGTGGTCTTTCTAGGCAATTTTACGTTAATTAATTCGCCATTGCTTTCTGAACGAACAGTCAACGTTAATGACCAGATGAGTGGTGTGTGGAAAGTACCGACTAACCCTGTCGTCAGCGCACAGGAAGTGTAAGTGCGAGTACGATAAACCTCTCGGTCCTGCTGACCTCTGTTATTAATTGAAAGCAATGGCAAACTACTGAACGTAAACTTGTCAAGAGATCACAAACAGTGCAAAATACTGGTGTTA
>OY992884.1:34056626-34114126 GCA_963921405.1 Cepaea hortensis | reverse complement strand
TGAAGGTTGGTTGCAATAGATCTCCAATACTGTTTGTCTCTCGCCCTGACTGTACACTCTGTCAGGCTGATGTTCGTCCATCTCTTGATGTTATCTTCCCACTTGTATCGTTTTCTACCTTTTGCTCACTTGTCTTCAATCGTACTCTCCATTATGGTTTTTATAAGACTGTTATGTCTTTTAACGTGGCCGAAATATTTCACTTGCCTCTTTTTTATTTCTTTCATCAACTCATTTTTTATTCGAAGTTTTTCTGGGAAGGACGGTTTGTAACAAGTTAAAATAATAATAATTATTATAAATTGACCCGAAGCAGTTTTCTGCAATTGGTCTGTGGTATGATAACGCCACCATATTTGTTAAGATGAGAGCAAGTTATACTACTCTCAGATTTTCTGAATGTATATTTTTAATACGAGGGAACTTCAAATAACCTTAAATGTGTGATAGAAATTACAATAATCATGCAATTGTCTTGTAACCTGTCAATATTGTTGTTATGGGTGTCAAGAAGGTTAAGCACGTGACATCACGGTGCAGAGGAACATGTTGACGTCATAAAGATGGTCACCCCACTTTTGCCATGCACCAGATAGGAGCTTCGTTCTGTTATCCGTTTTTTGAACAGTGAATGGGTGAAACCTATAGAAATTCATCGTGGAATGAAGGCCCAGTATGGTGATGCATGCCTGTCAGTCCAGCAAGTGTATGAGTGGAGTAGGAAATATGTGATAGTCTGTCACGACCAGGTTTGGCACACAAAGTAGTGACACCAGAGTCGATTTTTCGTCGACTATTCTATCGCGCTCGCTGATGATGATGATTATATAAAGAAAGATCTTATGAAATCATTTAGAATATCATCACCTGTCCAGCCACTGGATGCTATTATCTATTGGGCAGGACCTGAAAGATCACAATTTTTTACCGCAAAATGGGACACCACTGACTCAGTAGCCGCATGTTCACAAAGCTAAAACTAGCTTTCTACAGCAATTACTTGTGAGCAACCATATCAAGCTGCAGTACAATTACTGCATCACTGAACCAAACATTTCACATGAAGGTCTCTTCAATCTTCGGATGAAACAACCCTAGATCTACAGAAGGGATTGCAGTTCATACAGGCTGATTTCAAGAGAACGTAAAGAAGAAGAAGAAGAAGAAGAAGAAGAAGAAGAAGAAGAAGAAGAAGAAGAAGAAGAAGAAGAAGAAGATAGTGGTAAGTTAGTTTTATCCTGAAGACTGTTAGCGTTAAATGTTATCTATGAGACAGTTAGTGTTGTGTTATCCTGGAGACAGCTTGTGTTAAATGTTATTCTGGAGACAGTTAGCGTTAAATGTTATCCTGGAGACAGTTAGTGTTAAGTGTTATCCCGGAGACAGCTTGTGCTAAGTGTTATTCTGGAGACAGTTAGTGTTAAGTGTTATCCTGGAGACAGTTTGTGTCAAGTGTTATCGTGTAGGCATTTGGTATTAGGAATTCTTTGGATATGTTATGTGAAGGGAGTATGTGGTCAGAACAGGAAAGTTGGAGGGAAGGATAAAAAGGGGGATACCGAGAGAGAGGATGATGGACAGTCTGACATCATTTCATGGAGGAACATAAGTATCAGAAATGATTGGCAGTACACGAGACAGAAGGCTGTAGACAGACATGATCACTAACGCCATACAGCCTGGACTAAGAATAATTTTGCACATGTTTGGTGTTTAATATTATATTTCAAAAGTTTAGGTGCTAAATTTTATACAGCAGACATTTGGTGTTATGTATTATCATGTGGACATTTGGTGATAAGTGTCATACTGCACACATTTTGTGTTAAGTGTCATCCTGCACACATTCTGTGTTACGTGTCATCCTGCAGACATTTTGTATTAAGTGTCATCCTGCAGACATTTGGAGTTAAGTGTAGGCATTTGATTTTATGTGTTATCATGTGGACATTTGGAGTTAAGAGTCACCCTGGAGACATTTTGTGTTAAGTGTCATCCTGCAGACATTTGGATGTAGATGTCATGCTGTAGACATTTGGTGTTGAGTGTCACCCTGCAGACAATGGTATTACGAGTTATCATGTGGAAATTTGGTGTTAAATGTCATCCTGCAGACATTTTGTGTTAAGTGTCATTCTGCAGACATTTGGAGTTAAGTGTTATCATGTATACATTTAGTTTTAAGCTTTATCATGTCGACATTTGGTGTTAAGTGTCATCCTGCTGACATTTGGAGGTAGATGTCATGCTGTAGACATTTGGTGTTAAGTGTCACCCTGCAGACAATGGTATTACGAGTTATCATGTGGAAATTTGGTGTTAAATGTCATCCTGCAGACATTTGGTGTTAAGTGTCATTCTGCAGACATTTGGAGTTAAGTGTTATCATGTATACATTTAGTTTTAAGCTTTATCATGTCGACATTTGGTGTTAAGTGTCATCCTGCTGACATTTGGAGTTAAGTGTTATTTTGTGGGCTTGTGGCGTTAAGTGTTATCATGTGAATATTTGGCGCTAAGTGTCATTCTGTAGACATTTGGTGTTAAGAGTAATCCTGCAGACATTTGGTGTTAAGAATCATCCTGCAGACATTTGGAGTTAAGTGTTATCATGTGGACATTTGGTTTTAAGTGTTATCATGTGAATATTTGGTGCTAAGTGTCATTCTACAGACATTTGATGTTAAGTGTTTTCCTTGAGACATTTGGTGTTAAGTGTCATCCTGCATACATTTGGTGTTAAGAGTCATCCTGTAGGCATTTGGTGTTACGTGTTATTGTGTGGGCATTTGGTGGTAAATGTTATCCTGCAGGTATTTGGTGTTAAGTGTCATCCTGCAGACATTTGGTGTTAAGAGTCATCCTGCAGACATTTGGTGTTAAGAGTCATCCTGCAGACATTTGGTGTTAAGATTCATCCTGCAGACATTTGGTGTTAAGAGTCATCCTGCAGACATTTGGTGTTAAGAGTCATCCTGCAGACATTTGGTGTTAAGAGTCATCCTGCAGACATTTGGTGTTAAGAGTCATCCTGCAGACATTTGGTGTTAAGAGTCATCCTGTAGGCATTCGGTTTTACGTGTTATCATGTAGGCATTTGCTGATAAATGTCATCCTGCAAGCATTTGATGTTAAGTGTTATTTTGTGGGCATGTGGCGTTATGAGTTGTCATGCATGCATTTTGTGTTACGTGTTATCATGTGTACAACTGGGGTTAAGTATTGTTATCATGTGGACATTTGTTGTTAAGTGTCACCCTACAGACATTTGGTGTTAAGAGTCATCCTACAGACATTTGGTGTTAAGTGTCATCCTGCAGACATTTGGTGTTATGCGTTATCATTCAGATGTTTTGTGCTAAGTGTTATCATGCAGATATTTGGTATTAAGTGCCATCCTGCAGACATTTCGTGTTAAGTGTTATCGTGCGGACATCTTGTTTTAAGTGTCATCCTGCAGACATTTGACATTAAGTGTTTTCCTGGAGACATTTGGTGTTAAGTGTCATCCTGCATACATTTGGTGTTAAGAGTCATCCTGTAGGCATTTGGTGTTACGTGTTATTGTGTGGGCATTTGGTGGTAAATGTTATCCTGCAGGTATTTGGTGTTAAGTGTCATCCTGCAGACATTTGGTGTTAAGTGTCATCCTGCAGACATTTGGTGTTAAGAGTCATCCTGCAGACATTTGGTGTTAAGATTCATCCTGCAGACATTTGGTGTTAAGAGTCATCCTGCAGACATTTGGTGTTAAGAGTCATCCTGCAGACATTTGGTGTTAAGAGTCATCCTGCAGACATTTGGTGTTAAGAGTCATCCTGCAGACATTTGGTGTTAAGAGTCATCCTGCAGGCATTCGGTTTTACGTGTTATCATGTAGGCATTTGCTGATAAGTGTCATCCTGCAAGCATTTGATGTTAAGTGTTATTTTGTGGGCATGTGGCGTTATGAGTTGTCATGCATGCATTTTGTGTTACGTGTTATCATGTGTACAACTGGGGTTAAGTATTGTTATCATGTGGACATTTGTTGTTAAGTGTCACCCTACAGACATTTGGTGTTAAGAGTCATCCTGCAGACATTTGGTGTTAAGTGTCATCCTGCAGACATTTGGTGTTATGCGTTATCATTCAGATGTTTTGTGCTAAGTGTTATCATGCAGATATTTGGTATTAAGTGCCATCCTGCAGACATTTCGTGTTAAGTGTTATCGTGCGGACATCTTTTTTTAAGTGTCATCCTGCAGACATTTGACATTAAGTGTTTTCCTGGAGACATTTGGTGTTAAGTGTCATCCTGCAGACATTTGGCGTTAAGAGTCATCCTGCAGGCATTTTTTGTTACGTGTTATTGTGTGGGCATTTGGTGGTAAATGTTATCCTGCAGGTATTTGGTGTTAAGTGTCATCCTGCAGACATTTGGTGTTAAGTGTCATCCTGCAGACATTTGGTGTTAAGAGTCATCCTGCAGACATTTGGTGTTAAGATTCATCCTGCAGACATTTGGTGTTAAGAGTCATCCTGCAGACATTTGGTGTTAAGAGTCATCCTGCAGACATTTGGTGTTAAGAGTCATCCTGCAGACATTTGGTGTTAAGAGTCATCCTGCAGACATTTGGTGTTAAGAGTCATCCTGCAGGCATTCGGTTTTACGTGTTATCATGTAGGCATTTGCTGATAAGTGTCATCCTGCAAGCATTTGATGTTAAGTGTTATTTTGTGGGCATGTGGCGTTATGAGTTGTCATGCATGCATTTTGTGTTACGTGTTATCATGTGTACAACTGGGGTTAAGTATTGTTATCATGTGGACATTTGTTGTTAAGTGTCACCCTACAGACATTTGGTGTTAAGAGTCACCCTGCAGACATTTGGTGTTAAGTGTCATCCTGCAGACATTTGGTGTTATGCGTTATCATTCAGATGTTTTGTGCTAAGTGTTATCATGCAGATATTTGGTATTAAGTGCCATCCTGCAGACATTTCGTGTTAAGTGTTATCGTGCGGACATCTTTTTTTAAGTGTCATCCTGCAGACATTTGACATTAAGTGTTTTCCTGGAGACATTTGGTGTTAAGTGTCATCCTGCAGACATTTGGCGTTAAGAGTCATCCTGCAGGCATTTTTTGTTACGTGTTATTGTGCGGGTATTTGGTGGTAAATGTTATCCTGCAGGTATTTGGTGTTAAGTGTCATCCTGCAGACATTTGGTGTTAAGAGTCATCCTGCAGACATTTGGTGTTAAGAGTCATCCTGCTGACATTTGGTGTTAAAAGTCATCTTGCAAACATTTGGTGTTAAGAGTTATCCTGCAGACATTTGGTGTTAAGAGTCATCCTGCAGGCATTCGGTTTTACGTGTTATCATGTAGGCATTTGCTCATAAGTGTCATCCTGCAAGCATTTGATATTACGTGTTATTTTGTGGGCATGTGGCGTTAAGAGTTGCCATTCATGTATTTTGTGTTACGTGTTATCATGTGGACAACTGGGGTTAAGTATTGTTATCATGTGGACATTTGGTGTTAAGTGTCATCCTGCAGACATTTGAAGTTAAGAGTCATTCTACAGACATTTGGTGTTAAGTGCCATCCTGCAGACATTTGGTGTTACGCGTTATCAAGTGGAAATTTGGTGTTAAGTGTCATCCTGCAGACATTTGGTGTTAAGAGTAATCCTGCAGACATTTGGTGTTAAGTGCCATCCTGCAGACATTTGGTGTTACATGTTATCAAGTGGAAATTTGGTGTTACATGTTATCAAGTGGAAATTTGGTGTTAAGTGTCATCCTGCAGACATTTGGTGTTAAGAGTAATCCTGCAGACATTTGGTGTTAAGTGTCATCCTGCAGACATTTGGTGTTACGCGTTATCATTCAGATGTTTGGTGCTAAGTGTTATCATGCAGATATTTGGTATTAAGTGCCATCCTGAAGACAATGCGTGTTAAATGTTATCATCCGGACATCTTTTTTTAAGTCTCATTCTGCAGACATTTGATGTTAAGTGTCATCCTGTAGACATTTCGTGTTAAGTGTTTTCACGTGGACATTTTGGTGTTAAGTGTTATCCTGCAGATGTGTTGTAGAAATTATTAACTGAACGAGTGCTTCTATTTCATGCTGGCCTCTTGTGGAGGACATAAGCTAATCTACGTAAGTACCCAGTTATGTTCTGTCTGTGAGAAATACATTCACACGTGTTGCTCGGCACCCACAGAAGTAAAAGACAGTTGTAGAGATGCAATAAAGTAATGGTCATCATTCTTGTCCACATCCCCCTGTTCCTCCTTCTCCTCCTCCTCGTATGCCTACTTCTTCTTCTTCTTTTTCTCCTCCCCTTTCTTCCCCTCCCCCTTCTTCTATTGCTCCCCCTGCTGCTGTAGACTATGACCGCCCACGCTTAACGACATGACACATAATGATGATGGTATTAAAATAAAGTAAAGAACCAATTTTCTTGCCATGAGACATAAAGGGAATATGGTTCTAACCTCGTAAATTTTAAGACTTTAAGATCGGCACTTGAGAGGTTATGTCAGCATCACGCCGACTCGAAGAGAATTCGAACACATGGCCACCAGGCGTGCAGGCACATATGCTAGCCACTGAGAGTCCGCAAATCTCATTGATAAGATAACGTCAGCCTCGCTCTGAAGGTGTGGGTTCGGACTCTGTCGTTCAGACCACAAGTGCAATGTTTTCGGAGATTCCCGTGGGCTATCGCTGGAGCTTCCGAGTTCGTGCTTTGTATGAGGTACCTGTTTGCCGTTCTGCTGAGAGAGACTAAGTCTGATTAGTTAAAACTCGACGCCTTAAAGTAGACCCTTGAACTCTTTTGCCTTTAACTTCACTGTGTCAAGCACCAGGCAATTTTAGCTTTATCAATTTGCGGATCTATTTTAACAACTACGAATACATTGGAATGCCAGACTTACTAACAACGGTCAACCAGAAGAGGCTATTGAGACTAAGACATTTAATACACCCATAGGAAAGAAACAAACAACATTCTTTGGTCATTTGAGGAGAAGAGAGACATTGGAGAACATCGTGGCGACCGGAAAGATCAAGGAGAAAAGATGCAGAGACAGACTGAGAAAAATTATACTGGATGGACTACGACGGTGGCATGGAGGAATATCATCAGCAGAGGTGATCCAGAACATCAAAGACCGAGATCTGTGGAGAGACATGAACGCCTATGTCAGTTTTCAGGACACTTGATGATGACAATTGTAATAACAAACTGTAAGCGGTTAATGCGAAGAGTTGAGTGGCGACTGGTGTGTTGACTGACACCTGTGTAATTTATTCATACCATTAGTGTGTTGACAAAGCAGACATGAACACATACGCCAGCTGGCAAGGCACTTAATGATGATTATGATTTCAGTTTCTGAAATATGAAGTTGTTTACGAGCCAGTTTTCTTTGATGTTTAGATCTTGTAAAATGTCTGTATGATTCCTCTTTTTTTTTTTTTTTTGGATCCAAGATAGTCTAAGAATGTTTCTGTCACACTAAGCTCAACAGCCCCGATTTTTTGTTTATTGATTGCCAAATGTTTCACTAGTCACTACCTACTTGCATCCCTCCCCCTCCCAAATTCCCTGCTTCCCGCTTCCTCCCACACAGCCTGCCTACCCCTCTCTTTTAACCATTTGACAATGCTTTGTTTTTTTCTTATGTGAATATAATATGCACAACTGATGAATGAACGATGAGTGATTGGAAGGGCCAAATGTAAGACGGGCCTGCGTGCCCAATTTGTTACCCTTTGAAAATAAAGTTCGATCGTTCGTTCTCTTCTTTCCTTTCTCTCTGCCTCCCTTGCTTTCGTACAGATCATATCGCTTCCCTCTCTCATTTCCTTTCTCTCTACTTCCCTCACCTTTCTCACCCACCCTATCTCCTCTCCCCCTCTCTCTCTCGCTTGCACCCCTTCTCTCTACCCCCCCCCCCCCCCACTCTCCCTGCATTTCCCTTTCTCTCTCCACCGCCTCCCCGCGTCTTCTTTAGTCTAACAAACAAAACTGTGGCGTCTGACAAGAGGAAACGAAAATTGACCTCCAGCCATCGACCTTGACGGATGGAGCAAATTGAACACACAAATTATACTCTACATTAGTCCTGTTACTTTCTAATGCATCTGAAAAACAGCCAGAAAACACCACCAGTACAATTGTAAACATTAATTCTATATTATTCTAACATACAACTCTCATTGCGTTTTGTCAACTTTATAGCGAGATCGTGACTGGCTGTCTCAACCTGTAGACCAGACGCTGCCTGGACAGACAGGCTGCTTTGACAGCAAAATCCATGTTCTCACTGCCATCCCCGCACCAGAACTTATTTGGAAGACTGAAAAGTTCAAGCGGTCATTAAACTGCATACGGAAGAGCTTGCAACCAGATGCCTGTGCTCTCCCAAGAATTAGGCGGGTCATTAAATCACCATCTCTTCCCCTCCCGCGGTATTCAGAATGACGTGTTTCAGCCCAGCCTCAACGCAGTGTTAAATAAACAAGTGGCATTTATCTAAACAAGGCTATATTTACACAAAAATATCCACAGAAGAAGTCACATGATCGAGGAAGTGCGGATATTAAGTTAGATCAATGCAGTTTGTAAAACACAAAAACTCTTACATATCAAACGTCAATCTGGCAGTTAGTCCGAAAATACAGTAGGTCTAACAGTGGTAAATTGCACCGTCCTATTCTGCATCTGGTTGTCTAACTTGACCGGCGTGTCATTTCAATGCTTAGACATGTAAACATGTCATTTGTTTACGCGTCCTAGTTCTGTGTGGGGCTTCTCTACACGGCAGTTGGTGAGATGTGTTGGTTATGTGTTGTGTTTTCTCTGCGTGTTGTAAGGTAAGATGGTCAATTGCAGATATATGCTAGGTTTCCTCCCATTCTAATAAAATAAAACAGGGCTCTTTACATATTCATGTTCACCCGTGCTATTTTCTATTAAAGTTCAGGTAGAAGAAGGAAGTAGAGGCTTGAGGACCCACTAGGCAACATACAAATTTATAAATATACATTTATTTATTAGACCCGGGATTCGAACCCGTCACCTCCAAATGACGACGGCGCTTCGCTGCAAGAACACATGTACTTTGACGCATGACCAATTAGACACCCCCCAAAATAGTGTCTTCACTAGTCAGGTCTATCATACACATGGACCCACAACTATGGAATATGGACAGAATTTGTATCTAACCATTGAGATAGCACCATAGGTCTCATAATTTATAGTAAACCAGCATAGGTCAAATAACAAACACACAAACACATCGGAACATAATGCTTTGTCCAGTGTATTAGCATACATTTAAAGAAGAGAAATGATTGGTCGGTTCTAAATGCTTTACACGTATTACACAGACATCAACTGCGGCGCGCCAAGCAATACCCGAGTGTGTATTCATGAACATCCTTAGTAGCCTCAAAGCGTTCCCCTAATTCCCCCCCCCCCCCTGAGATTCCTGAGGATCGTCACTGGAACTGCGGATTTCGTGTTCTGTGCCATATGGGATAAAAACCGGTGCAATAATGTCGATTGTCTCTTTCCATCTCATCCATGTCAAAGTAAAATAGTAAACAAAGTACCCTTGCCCTGCCTTGGGGTGGCCCGGGTGTTTGGTGCATGGCCCATACTTTATATATAGATATCAATGGGGAAACCCTTTGACAGTTCTTAAATAAACACACAAGAATTATTTGGCTTCTCCCCTACTTCTATGAGTGCCAAGCAATAGAAGATGAGTATTTAACCATATTTATATAGACAACCCAGCATTAGTTAATTGATATGATCAACATCACGGTGGCCACCTTAATTCCCAAGACAATTCCTCGTACCCCTTGTAGACAGACACTCGCTCTTCAAGGTTCTCATGCAGAGGCGGCCATCCGAATGACAAACAGGGCCGTGGGATCCTATAGGGTGGCTCTGGCCTCTGTGGAACCGCGAACCCTTATTTTTTTTTTTTTTTTTTATGAAAAAAAAAAAAGAAAAGATTTTGGTTGGGTCGACCTGGGAGCACAGATAAAGTTCGTAAAACCCGCATTAATGGGGATTCGGATACATTACGACCAGACCGACAGACACGTGAAGATATTCATGCGCAACGGCGACTCGCCTTTATTCTAGGTGGCAGCGTACGGAGGCTGGATAAACCGTTGCCTTGGGAATCCATTGTTATTTCCCGGAGGTATACGCTGAGAAGTGGTTATATTGCCTACCTTGTGATAATGAATGAATCGCACAACAAAAAAAAAAAAAAATTAGACGGCAAGCTTTACTAGAAAACGATCAGAAGTAACAAAATGGACGTTGCGGCCACAGCCTGGTCAGCACAGAAACAACAAACAAACACCGATGTAAATATATATATATATATACATGAACAACTCGAGATGAAAAATGTCGCATGCTAAGAAGATGGCGGACGTACGGATGGACGTCGTCATTCGATTCGCGAGTGCAATTTTTGTTTCTCATAGACACCCAGTGATTGTCGTCGGAGCGAGGGAGTTCATGTATTCTGCGGGGGGTAAAACCCGGCGCAATGAAGCAAATATTTCTTTCTTTCTTTCTTTCTTTCTTTCTTTCTTTCTTTCTTTCTTTCTTCTTCTGCTGCTCTACTTGTTCCAGTGGAACATAGGCCTTGTCTGTCTGTCTGTCTGTCTGTCTGTCTGTCTGTCTGTCTGTCTGTCTGTCTGTCTGTCCCCCTCTCTCAATCCCGTTTGCATATAATTATTTTTAAGAAAACATGCCCTGGAGCAGAACTTGCTGTAGGTCTGTGATGTGACAGTGAGGTCACATTGTGTAGGTCTGTGATGTGACAGGAAGGTCACATTGTGTAGGTCTGTGATGTGACAGGGAGGTCACATTGTGTAGGTCTGTGATGTGACAGAGACGGTGCATTGTGTAGGTCTGTGATGTGACAGGGAGGTCACATTGTGTAGGTCTGTGATGTGACAGGGAGGTCACATTGTGTAGGTCTGTGATGTGACAGGGAGGTCACATTGTGTAGGTCTGTCATGTGACAGGGAGGTCACATTGTGTAGGTCTGTCATGTGACTGGGAGGTCACATTGTGTAGGTCTATGATATGACAGAGACGGTGCATTATGTAGGTCTGTGATGTGACAAGGAGGTCACATTGTGTAGGTCTGTGATGTGACAGAGACAGTGCATTCTGTAGGTATGTGATGTGACAGTGAGGTCACATTGTGTAGGTCTGTGATGTGACAGGGAGGTCACATTGTGTAGGTCTGTGATGTGACAGGTAGGTCACATTGTGTAGGTCTGTGATGTGACAGGGAGGTCACATTGTGTAGGTCTGTGATGTGACAGAGACGGTGCATTGTCTAGGTCTGTGATGTGACAGGGAGGTCACATTGTGTAGGTCTGTGATGTGACAGGTAGGTCACATTGTGTAGGTCTGTGATGTGACAGGGAGGTCACATTGTGTAGTAACTCAGAGGTGGACTTGGATCGCCTGATGGCGGGGATAAGATGAAGGACACTGGCCATAGGGAAAGCTAACATTCACACAAAATCAGTTCAGTGTACTAGTCAGTTGTAGCAACTATTAGTAATAACAATCAATCGGTGAACTAGGGCATGCCTACCAAACATGTGAAGACAGGATTCGGCAGACTGCGCGGAAAACACCATTGATGGTTCAACGGGCAAGACGGCGTTTACCTGCAAGGCGTTGTGGACGGTAAAGAGCACGGCAAGGCACGTAGAGCGCCCTGGTCATCCACTGCACCTGTATTCGTCATCAGTTGTCTTGACTTGTATGGCCACTGGATTCAGATGGACTCTAGCGAGAGAGTGTGGTCGATGAATTGTGCAACTCTTCCTTAATGTAATCCAGTTCATCGCGCAAGTCATTCTTCATCCAGCTACCTTCTGCACAAGACATTCTTGAACGATCCGAAGTCAATATAAAAAAAAGATGTTTTCAACAACATCCGGAGAGTCATGCAGCAGAAACTTCGGCACATGCGGAGCTCCTGACTGAGCAATAAAGCTGAGGAGATTCAAGGCTTTGCTGACAGACATGATATGAGAAACTTCCATGACTGATTAAAGGCGGTCTATGGCCCTACATCACTAGGCATAGTTCCCCTGCTCGGCGCGGATGGGGGAACATTGGTCACCGACAAGAAACAAATCCCCCAACGTTGGGCAGAGCATCTTAGCAGCATCCTAAATGAAACCTCTCCCATCAATGACGAAACCATCAACTGCCTTCCCCAAATCCACATTAACGATACTCTGACTGACCTACCAACTGTCAAAAACTGTCATTTGCCGCCTATAGTACCTTGCGGTGTAGGACAGGCGGGGGGGGGGGGGTCTTGAGCCTGGGGAAATAGGGCCGCATGGCTAGTGCAGTCGCCGCGATCTGTGCAGGTTAGAGTTTTCTTTTTGCCCCGGACAGAAAAAAAAGCAGCTCCACACCTTACCGAGGATTCGAACCTGGGTCTCCCGAATGAGAATCCGGCATTCTAGCCACTCGGCCAGCCGCTCCCCTGACTTACCAACCATAGTTGAAATTAACAAAGCTATCCATCAACTTTCCAGTGGTGAGGCCTTTCGTCATGACTCAATCTCAGCAGAGAGCTCCAAAGCAGGTGGAAGGGTTCTGATAAAGTAGCTTCGCCAAGTCTTTACAAACATACGGGTGAACGAGACTGTACCACAAGATTTATAGAACGCATCATTAGTCCACCTTTACAAAAGTAAAGGAAACCGCCAATCCTGTGACAACCACCGAGGCATCTCCCTGCTCTCAATTGCAGGGAAGATACTCGCCAGAATTCTTCTCACGGCCCATCTCGACCAAAGGTCTTCTTCCTGAAAGTCAATGCGGCTTCAAAAATGATCAAGAAGCTGTTGATATGATTTTGGCTGCAAGGCAGTTGCAAGAGAAATGCCAGGAACAGAACTCTGGACCGTTCTCCACTTTTATTGATCATACCAAGGCTTTAGTTACAGTCAGCAGAGAAGGACTGTAGAATATTATGACTAAATATGGCTGTCCACGAAAGTTTGTCCAAATAGTAGCGCAATTTATTGATAATATGCAGGCAAGAGCCCAGGAAAATAGTGAATTGTCTGAGCTCTTTCCTGTCACCAATGGAGTGAAGCAAAGATGTGTCCTGGCACCAACACTGTTCAGCCTCATGTTTTCAGCTATGCTGACGAATGCCTTCTAAAACAATGACATTAGAATAGACACCAACTATCTCATGGATGGAAAGTTGTTCAATCTCAAAAGGCTGAACACTAAAACCAAAACCACCAGCGACACCGTCAGAGAACTGCTGTTTGCTGATGATTGCGCTCTATACGCCAACTCAGAGGTAGACATGCAAAATAATGTTTTAGCTTTCTCATATGCCTGTGCCAACTTTGGGCTCAATATCAACTTGGAGAAGACTGTAGGTATATACCAGTCAGCTCCAGGGAATAATCACACCGTGCCGAATATCAAGGTGAATGGTAATAGACTAACTATTGTGGACAAATTCACCTATCTTGGCAGCACTATGTCACAAGCTGCTACAGTTGACAATGGAGTGAATGGAATACAAGAAACTCTAAGGCCGGCATTGCCGTTGGCAGACTGTCCAAAAATATGTGGGACAGAAATGGAATAAGCCTGCAAAAAAGCTGAAAGTCTATAAAGCAGTCATATCATCTACACTGCTATATGCTTGTGAAACCTGGACTATTTACCAGCGACACGCTAGGAAATTAAACCACTTCCACACAGTCTGCCTTATGAAGCTATTGAAGATTAAATGGCAAGACAAGATCCCAGACACTGAAGTCCTAGAAAGAAAGTCTATGCCTCTTACTAATGAAGAATCAGCTTCGCTGGGCTGGTCACCTGACTTGCATACCAGATCACAGGCTTCTTAAACGACGAGTTGCGCTGTGGAAAACGACCAGAGGGAACGCTTTAAAGACACTCTGAAAATCTCACTGAAAGCTTTTGGAGTTCATCTTGACACCTGGGAGACTGCTGCTAAATTCATGGCGTACATCATGACAATGCAAGGGTGCAATCACTTGCGAAGCAAATATGACTACATGAGATGTGAAATAAAGACTGACCAGAAAAACCGCCACAGGAGATCCTCCTCCTGGAACTTCAAGCATTCTTTGCACACATTGTCAAACAATATTTCGAGACAAAATAGGCAGTGGAAGCCATCTTAGAACTCATGGCTTCAAACTTCCAACCTCACTGGATGAAATGCATGGTTATCGTCATTCATGATGGACAAACACCAGAACTCATGGCTCCAAACTTCCAACGCCACTGAATGAAATGAATGGTCATCATCATTCTTGATGGACAAACACCAGAACTCATGGCTCCAAACTTCCAACGCCACTGAATGAAATGAATGGTCATCATCATTCTTGATGGACAAACACCAGAACTCATGGCTCCAAACTTCCAACGCCACTGAATGAAATGAATGGTCATCATCATTCTTGATGGACAAACACCAGAACTCATGGCTCCAAACTTCCAACGCCACTGAATGAAATGAATGGTCATCATCATTCTTGATGGACAAACACCAGAACTCATGGCTCCAAACTTCCAACGCCACTGAATGAAATGAATGGTCATCATCATTCTTGATGGACAAACACCAGAACTCATGGCTCCAAACTTCCAACGCCACTGAATGAAATGAATGGTCATCATCATTCTTGATGGACAAACACCAGTAGTGGCAGCATGTGTTTGGACTACGCTCTAGTCCAAAGCCAGCGAATGCATGATTGCTGAGTTGTTTCGTACAGAATGTGTTCAACTGGACAAGAAGAATGCCACCACAGCACATTTACTACAGAATGTTTCAACTGGACAAGGAGAATGCCACCACAGCACATTTACTACAGAATGTTTCAACTGGACAAGAAGTATGCCACCACAGCACATTTACTACAGAATGTTTCAACTGGACAAGAAGTATGCCACCACAGCACATTTACTACAGAATGTTTCAACTGGACAAGGAGAATGCCACCACAGCACATTTACTACAGAATGTGTTCAATTGGACAAGGAGAATGTCACCACATCACATTTACAACAGCAAGCGCCATCTGGCGGGGTTCTGTACGACGTTTGTCCTGGCCGCTGGCTCACACACACAAATACAAGTGAACGTTTTGACCAGTCTTCATCAGCGATGGAAAAAAAAACGAACACTAAGATATAAAACTGAAATATCACACTCAAAAATATGTAATCTACATGATTCAATGAATATCAATAAAACTCTAAAGTCGGGGTGGCACTCTTCCACTGTATCCTGATTGGCACATTCATTAGTCAACTTGATCACATCTTGTCTCTGGATCAAATGTAATCAGGAGGAACTCACGAACACACGAACACACGAACTCACGAACACACGAACTCACGAACTCACGAACTCACGAACTCACGAACACACGAACTCACGAACTCACGAACTCACGAACTCACGAACTCACGAACACACGAACTCACCAACGACAGAGCGAATGCGCTTTATTTTAAGCGGGGTAAGAATTTGGCATGTAGCAAAACTTGCATTTCAGAAAATAAAAGGATTTTATGCAATAAGTCACTATCATTAAATGTAAGAACGAGGGTGCCGAAAGGTCATATAGAACCTGTTTTCTGAATGGGATCTTGGAATGTAAATAAACAAATTAGGAAGAGCTCAAGGAGATGTGGTTTTTGAGACGAATATTGCGAATTACTTGGATTGCCAGAGTAACTAACAACGACTGCCTGAAAGAGGCTAATGAAAGTATAACATTATTTACAACAATAAGAAAGAGACAAGCAGTTTTTATTGGTCATGTGATGAGACGAGAAACACTGGAGAACATGAAGACTGACAAGATCAAAGGGGGGGGGGGGATGATAGAAGCAGACCAAGAGAAATGATGCTGAATGGATTGAGACAGTGACATGGAGGAATATCATCAGCAGAATTGATCCAGAACACCCATACTTAATTTCTACTCACAGGAAAGTCATGTTGTTATAGACTTGTCCGACCTCAGATGGGTCTAACCAGACAACCCCGAGAGCCAACCTAGATCTGACAGATGAAAGAAGAAGCAGAAGAAGAAGAAGAAGAAGAAGAAGAAGAAGAAGAAGAAGAAGAAGAAGAAGAAGAAGAATAAGAAAAAGAAGAAGAAGAAGGAGGAGGAGGAGGAAGAGGAAGAAGTGGTGGAGGAGGAGGAGGAGGAGGAGGAGAGATAGTAATTTAGACTAGCTATTAAAGGAAACGAATTTGTTTAAATTCTAGTGCCACGTTATATAATGGGTGAATGACACCTTACGTCTGCATTAGACGAACATTATGAAAGCAAATTATTGGATAGATGTCAAAAACACTGCAGAAGAAGCAGAAATCGCGTGACATTATAAAGGACAGTGGTAAACAGACATCTTTTGCCAAGATTATGTTTTAAACGTCAAATTTCGACACTTAAACGCAAACCGGTATATCAAATATTGTATAAAAACGAACGAATGTACGGGGAGGAAATCTAAATGAAACCAGTTAAGGCCAGTCACGATACTATAGTCAAAAAGCAAACAGTAGGTTAACATCAATGTAAAACTATATTAAGAAACAGACAGATCAAATGATTTGGTCATGTGACATGATTATCACGTGAGAGTTCAACACTTAATTAAAGGCTACGGACAAAGGAAGAGGCCGACTGGCGAACGATTATTTGATAGAACAGTTGAGCCTGTGGATACTGTCTTGTATGACTTGCGGGCCAGATCTCTCCAACCATGTGGCTTTTCTTAGCTGGACGCTGAAAGCTGAAACTAGATTGAGTAGTAGTAGTGTTAGTAGTAGTAGTGGTGGTGGTGGTGGTGGTGGTGGTAGTAGTAGTAGTAGTAGTAGTAGTAGTAGTAGTAGTAGTAGTAGTAGTAGTAGTAGTAGTGCACTGATGGTAGTGGTGGTAGTAGTGGTAGTAATGTTGGTAGTAGTAGTGGTGGTGGTAGTAGTAGCGGCAGTAGTGGTGATAATAGTGGTAATAGTTACAGTAGTAGTCGTAGTGGTAGTAGTGGCGATAGCAGGCCTAGTGGTAATACTAGCTGTGGCAGTAATGGCGGTAGCAGGGATTATGGTATTAACAGTAGTAGTAGTTGTAAGTGTAGTAACAGGAGGAGAAGGAGAAGAAGAAGAAGAAGAAGAAGAAGAAGAAGAAGAAGAAGAAGAAGAAAAAGAAGAAGAAGAAGAAGAAGAAGAAGAAGAAGAAGAAGAAGAAGAAGAAGAAGAAGAAGAAGAAGAAGAAGAAGAAGAAGAAGAAGAAGGCCGAGAGAATTCTGGACTGATAATAGTAAAACATTAATGAGTCGACATGATGCAGTATTTCTACAAGTATGCTAGGGGTTGGGTCAGAGCGTGGTGGAGAAATCCAATTACTGATGCTTCCACCTAGACACCCCCTACAAACCTCGTAGAGGGTAACAGGATGAAATGATGATGATGAAAAATCTAAAACTGTCCATAATCATTGAAAAGACAGGACAGGACAGTACGTAATTTATCATCAGCATCACAATGTGTCCTGCCAGCGGGCGTAGGCATTCATGTCTCTCGACAGATCTCGGTCTTTGGCGTTCCGGATCAACTCTGTTGATGATAATCCTCTATGCTTCCGTTTTAGTTGATCCAGCATCATTTCTCAAGGCCTGTCTCTGACTCTTTTCTCATTGATCTTTCTAGCTGTTATGATGTTCTCTAAATTCCTCTCTTCTCATCACATGACCAAAGAATGCTGTTTGTCTCTTTCTATTGTTATATATAATGTTTTAGTTTCATTAGCCTCTTTCAGGCAATTGTTGTTAGTTATTCGGTCAGTCAAGGGAATATTTCAGGTAGGGGGATTTAAATATATGAAATATGAAACAAAAAACTGTATTATTGTGCTCCGACATTCACACACAAGGATGGCATGCTTCTTGTTTGGTTGTTTGGCAGGGTCGTAGGTTGGTTGCTTAGTTTGTAGATTTGTTGGTTTACTGATGGGTTTGTTTGATGACTGACTGAATGGTTGGTTATATGATTGGTTGGTTGACTGGCTGATTGGTTGACTGATTGGTTGGTTGGTTGTTTGATTGTTTTTTTTTGACTGATTGGTTGGTTGACTGATTGGTTGGTTGACTGATTGGTTGGTGTTGTTTTGATTTGTTTGTTGACTGATTGGTTGTTTGACTAATTAGTTGGTTGGTTGTTTGATTGGTTTGTTGACTGATTTGTAGGTTGACTGATTGGTTGGTTGGTTGTTTGAATGGTGTGTTGACCGGTTGATGGATTGGTTGTTTGGTTGGTTTGTTGACCGATTGGTCGATTGGTTGTTGATTGGCTTGTTGACTGATTGTTTGGTTGGTTGTTTGATTGGTTGGTTGACTGATTGTTTGGTTGGTTGTTTGATTGGTTGGTTGACTGATTGGTTAGCTGGTTGTTTGATTGGTTGGTTGACTGATTGTTTGGTTGGTTGTTTGATTGATTTGTTGGTTGTCTGATTGGTTGGTTGACTGATTGGTTAGCTGGTTGTTTGATTGGTTTGTTGGTTGTTTGATTGATTTGTTGGTTGTTTGATTGGTTGGTTGACTGATTGGTTAGCTGGTTGTTTGATTGGTTTGTTGGTTGTTTGATTGATTTGTTGACTGATTGGTTGGTTGGTTGTTTGATTGATTTGTTGGTTGTTTGATTGGTTGGTTGACTGATTGGTTGGTTGGTTGTTTGATTGATTTGTTGACTGATTGGTTGGTTGGTTGTTTGATTGGTTTGTTGACTGGTTTATTGGTTGTTTTTTGGGTTGGTTTGTTGACCGATTGGTTGTTTGGTTGTTTGATTGGTTTGTTGACTGACTGATTGGTTGTTTGGTTGTTTGATTGGTTTGTTGACTGGCTGATTGGTTGGTTGGTTGTTTGATTGGTTTGTTGACTGATTTATTGATTGATTGTTTGATTGGTTTGTTGACTGATTGATTGGTTTGTTGACTGAATGGTTGGTTGATTGTCTGAGTGGTTTGTTGACTGATTGATTGGTTTGTTGACTGAATGGTTGGTTGATTGTCTGAGTGGTTTGTTGACTGGTTGATTGGTTGATTGTTTGATTGGTTTGTTGACTGATTTGCTGGTTGATTGGTTTATTGGTTTGTTGACTGATTTGTTGATTGGTTGATTGGTTGTTTGACTGATTGGTTGGTTGATTGATTGGTTGGTTGACTGATTGGTTGGTTGAATAATTGGTTGATTGACTGATTGGTTGGTTGTTTGATTGGTTAGTTCGTTGACTAATTGGTTGGTTGACTGATTGGTTGGTGGTTGATTGATTGGTTGGTTGACTGATTGGTTGGTTGACTGAATGGTTGTGCTCCTTTCCGTTCTGCAGTAGCGATGGAAGAGTTCCGGTGATGATGGCAACAACTGCACCCTGATTTCATGCCTGTTCGCGATTTCCTTTACGGGTTGAGTGCCAATCCGGGGGTATGTGGAAGCGGGTGTCAGGTCTCCCTGGTGAAGTGTAGTGGTCAAGCCCTCTGCCTACCGCTCTGAAGGTCGAGGGTTTGTTTATAGACTCCGTCACTGGGTTCAAGTGTCTTTTTTCCGTAGACCTCTGGGGTGGGAAAGGTGGGGGGGGGGGGGGGGCATATGCTGGCGGTAAGCTGTTCTTCAGAGAGATCGAGCCAGATTGGATAAAACCGGTGTAATTTTTTTTTTTTTCGCTCGCTTTTAACTCAGTCGTAGTCCATACATCTGCTACTTCTTCTAGCGCACTGGACTAATTTTTGCTTGAGGCCAAACACTCTACAAAGGCTTTTGATAGAGTTAGACATGTCAACATGGTGGATATGCTTGCAGATCTACAAATTGATGGGAAAGACATTAGACTTATAAAAAACATATATTGGAAACAACAAGCTGCCATAAGGATTGATAATGAAGTGGGACAATATCAGCCTATTAAGAGGGGTGTTAGGCAGGGATGTGTATTGTCTCCAGATCTTGTTTCTTTGTACAGTGAAAATATTTTCAGAAATGTAGAAGATATAAATGGAATCAGCATTGGAGGACGAAACATCAATAACATTAGATATACAGATGATACAGTATTGATTGCAGACAATGCACAGGATCTACAACAAGTAGTAGATGCGGTTGTTGTACACAGTGAGCAGCTGGGGTTGGAATTAAATTGTAAAAAGACACAGGTTATGGTCATCACTAGGAAGAACGAAGTACCACAATGTAATATACAAGTAAATGGGAATATTCTTCAACAAGTGAATTGGTACAATTATCTCGGAACAGTCATAACATCTGATGGGAGATGCCTTGAAGAGATTAGAACAAGAATCGCCATGGCGAAAGTAGCCTTTAGCAAGATGAAAAACATACTGACCAATAAAAAGATGCCAATTGAAACGAGAAAAAGAGCGTTGAGGGGATACATTGAGCCTGTTCTTTTGTATGGATGTGAAACTTGGACAATGGGCAATCAAGCTGAAAGCGCATCTGATGGCTGCAGAAATGTGGTTTCTGAGGAAAATGCAAAGAATACCATGGACAGACAGAAAAACCAATGACCAAGTACTACAGGAGACAAATGAAAATAGTAGATTGATTAGAGAAATTAGACATGGACAGTAAAATATTTTTGGACATGTTATGAGAAGAAATGGATTGGAGAACTTAGTGACAACTGGCAAGATCGAAGGGAACAGACCAAGAGGAAGACCGAGAGGAAAATATTTGGATGGCTTGGCCACATGACATGGACGAGACAGGAACACTGAGCTGATCCACGACTTTGGTTATTGAGTGAAATGGCGAGTCATGACCGCCCACTTTTCCGTCATGGCACATGATTGATTGATTGAAACACCCCGACTTCAGAAGTACTTATTTACGTCCCCAAGTCAAGGACAGGAAATCGACATTTTAGTCCAATTGTTCGGTGTAGGGGTTGAACCCGCTACCTCGGCATCAGTACACCGAAATTTACGAGCATGTGCTCTTATCCATTCAACAATGCTGCCCTCCAAGCAGTGTAATGCAGTCGATTCTCTTAACTTTAACCATTAACCTTTGTTTCTTTCATTTCAGCTGATTTCATTTTCTACCAGCGAACTACATTTGGTTCAAACGGCAAACTGGCGGATAAAACTCCCTCGCCGAAAAAGGCGGAGCCAGACCAGTCGTCTGTCGTGGATGTTGAATTGGAGACTAACCACGTGGGCCCTTCCTTAGCTTCCGTGCTCTCCGCCCATGACATCAGCTACAAGGTCAAGGTGCCGACCAAATGCTGCGGGCCCAAAGTTGACAAGCAAATTCTCTATGACGTCACGTAAGCAAAAGTAGTGCGATGAGTCTGTCTGTCTGTCTGTCTGTCTGTCTGTCTGTCTGTTGATGCTACTGCTCTGCCTCCATTACTTCCTCCACACAGCTTCTTCCCTTCTTCTAAGCAGGTTTCACCTGCCCATTTTCCACCACCACTTCCTACTAGCCATTTTAGCAACATTTCCTAAATTGCTTTTTAATTACGCAACGTACATAGTGGGATAATACTTAAAATTAAATCCAATGGTACCTTATTCAAGTATGTAGGTCAATTATAAACGGAGATATTAATGTTTGTGTGTCAGACAATCATTTATTATAAACAAAGAGGAAAATACGATTTTAACCCTTTCGAAAAGTGTGACTTACACACTCACACCACTGCTGGTAACACTGACAAAAAGGGAGATTAAAACTGCCGATGGTTCTAACCAAGAAAAAGATAACTACTGCCAGTTCACACACACACACACACACACACACACACACACACACCCACACCCACCCACCCACCCACACACACACACACACACACACACACACACACACACATTAGGGCAGCCGAAGTTAACGATTAATTAATCGATTGATCGTTAATTTTTATTAACGATTAATTTTTCATTTAAAGATTAATCGAAAACTTTCCTCCCATCACTTATACAAATGAACCGGAAGTCTAAAAGTCACAACATGGCAGGAAATATTGAAAATGCTGAAAAGGTTTATTGCGTTCATTGTGATAAATCGTTTGCCTACCATGGTTCTAACACCTCGCTTACTTACCACCATCAAAACAAACATCCATTACAATAAATTAACTAGATAAATAATTCAAGCTGAAATATACACAAATTCGCACAGTAATGTCACTTATCTACCACGGTAATTTTAAGCTGACTAACATGTCTTTCTGTTTGCACAAATCTGGCTTGCGTTCATTGATCATTATTGCTTCTGCAAATTTTAACAAGCGAGTATTTTGTGTGTTAAACAACACGCGAAAGGCAATGTCTCTGTCAACCACATGACCGCTTTCGATAATATGCTTACCAATTGAAGACGCGCGGAGCTTCCGGTGGTCGGCCCCACTAGGCTTTATGTAACATTATATATATATATATATATCACTTTATGTTGTGTGATTTCTGCAGTATGTACCTGACGAGATGCAGCGAAATATGCCAGGCAATAAATCTTGCAATCTTCTTCTTCTTTTCGATCATCCGGAGTGTTTTTTCAGATGTGATTGCGGTGTGTCTGTTATGCGCTCTTGGGCCGAAACCCGTAGGCCAACACATCCGACAATAGCGTGCTTTTTTGACCAGGTAGCATTCCTGAGAGACTCTCACTTTTGTGGTGCCATCTACAAACCTGCTGGCCAAGGTTGAACGGTCGAAGACAACAGTCATCCCTCAAAGAAAGGCAGGGACAGTCCATAGCATTTTCCGCCATCCAAAGTTGCTTCCATAGTTGCAGGGCCGATACATAGCGCCCTGGATCTGGGCTCACCGAGGGAAATCGTCACATCCTGCTCATGGCTGCTTTAAATCCTCACTTCAATATATTGATCATTTCGTTTACCTCGGGCCATTCCCGCACAAACCAGACAGGTTTGCAGACGGCATCCACTCAGCGAGTTTTCGGACATGTGCTTGTCATTGCGCCCGTCAGAGCTGTTCCAGACCCGACAGACATTCGGAAAACTATCTAATCAGAGCTGTTCCGAACAAAAGCGGCATTCGGAAACTAGGTAGTCAGAGCTGTTCCTAGCACGAGAGACATTCGGACGAGACATTTCACTCGGACGTCATTGCGTAGTGTCAATTTTTAGTTTGCCACCCGTAGGACGACACTTCCGGCTTTTGACGGGCATTTTGTAATGAGGTTAGCCTTCCTCTGGTTCGAGACAAGTTAGACTCTTATTTCGACTTCCACACAGCAAGCTTTTCCTTTGGTCTGCCACGTAATGGATTCGCAAGCCAGGCGTTCCATTTCGTGTCATCGAGACAATTTTCCACCTTTGACTACACTCACTCCATGAGTACGGTTAAACACTTTCATCGGAACTTGCGACCGAGGTGTTTTTCCACCTTTTAGTACTCGCTCACGAGGTAGGCTACATGTGCTGCCGGCTAAGCACCTTACCTCCGTACAGCAGTGAGCGAGAAACGGCCAGGCCCCTCTCATCCGGGGATCCCTCATATCCCCCAGCTGAGAGCCTTCGGGCAAGTATCTGAACTGGGCATGTAGCGTGCCCAGTATCTCACCTCCATTTATCGGTGGAGGCGTTTGTGTAAGTATCTGGACCAAAATTGTGGCTTCGTGCGCCGGAGCTTAGATTTTGACTGCCATCCTCAGTCTACCTGCAGAGCAGCTGGTTGTGTCTCTCTTAGTCTGGTCCCTATCCCACATGCTGTCCGATATGTAGTTTTTCATCCATCGGCAAGCACATGGGGTCGATGGGACACGCAAGCTCCCCCACCACGTCAAGGTGGAGACACATCGGGGGAGAATCTTGCAATCTATTGTTTGTGTCTTTGTTATTCAAATTCACTGTGGGAAAACATTGTTTTGAATCCACTACAGTATCAGAAACTTCAGCTGAGACGGTCTATTGCAGCATCGTCACCTACTTTGAGTCACTTTTGTCCTTCGTCTGATCGTCCAGTGAGTGCTGCATTACAACATGATATTCAAGCATCACTTGCAAACTGGATTGCTAGTAGTGGCAGACCAATATCAATAGTAGATGACGACGGCCTTCAACAAGTATTACGCACAACATTGCAAAATGCTGAATATAAGCTACCTTCCCGCCGCACTATTGACAAACTGTTGACTGCTAAGTATAACAGAAAGACACAAAATGTTAAAGAATCTGTGATAAACGCAAAGGAAATTGCGTTAACATCTGTCAAAAAAAAATAAAACACCGCGTTTAACCAGTTGATTACTATAGAGACTTTCTGATTAACAGGCCTATCTGCAAAAGCCAAAACTATTTTAACTAACAGAAAAAACAAATTGGGTGTCAAAATCCCCAGGACGGTCAAAAGTTGCATGGGGTCGACAAAATGGGAACATTTGGAAGTGAGTGAGATGAATTCATACATCGCTTTGACAGATTATCAACAGTCAGATCCAAGTAGCATTTGCCGGCTCGGGACATGAAAACAGTCCGTCTGTCAATTAGAGTTTCCGGACATCAGGCGAAATGGCGGCTGTGATTGTCACCACTCGACAGAAGATTGACGGTTTGTTGTGGTAGCCCGTTGTTGGGAGCATACAGGAACTCGCTAGCGTGTTTTGGGAGTCAAACAAGTGATGACAACTCTGACATTGATGGAGCCAGGGAAGATAGATCCCTGACAAGGGATGATCTGCCCAAAATAACACCTGCAGGACATCAACCACGTCACGTTACCAATTTTAGGCGTTTGCCAAAAACCATGATTGGAGAAGCTAGTTGAACTCAAACCGTTGATTGAGGCGGACGTGCTTCGGCACTGCGGTTCTGATTGGAAATATGTCTACCGTGTGCGAATTGAGTTAATTTAATTTTACACGTGCCTGTCATGGCAAGAGTAGATGTGATTTGATCTAACTGCGGTGTTGCCTAAGGTAGTTATATTGTATAATTAGTTCTAATTAGTTTAGGCAGTAGCATGGTTGAAACTAGCTAGAGTAGGGAAGTGATACTTGGCTCTGTTAGTTAAAAATAGAGTAGTGAGGTGTTGATAAGTTCTACTAGTTGAGAATTTAGTAATGAGGGATAATTGGGATACTCCAGTGGGTGTCCCTGGTAGTCGAGTTTCCGCATTCTGTTTGTTGATTTTTTTTGTCTTGTCCTGGCCTGATGATAACCAATGTGTTGAGTCATCTGTCCCTGACAGAGTTAGGTTCATTGTATTTTGCTGAGCAAGGGCCAATGGCCACGATCATGTAATAGAGATCAGTGACGGAGAGGCTATCACCCGTTGTATTATATATTTTACAGGTTCCCTCTGGTCGGGATGAAGAACACAGAATCATTGAAAAATCCAATCCCGGATAACTTTTTGGCGCCGGAAGATTGGCCGGCAACTTTCTCAACGAGCCTATGCTAGAGGAAGATGATAAACATTGCTCAGTGGAGCTGAATGGTAGAATTATCCTACAGGATAAGTACCGAATGAGTTGTAGGTCATATCAGTCTTTAACACACCAGTAGTGATGGATGTTCAGTCCACGTATGTCGAGAACAGTAGCGACTGATGTTCACATTGGAGGAAAGATAACATTTAAGTGTAGTTGTTCCACTTATCAAGGAAATCATAACTTTCAGACTATATCTAGAAAATGAGGAACTCTATTTTAGTCTAGATACATGACTGTTTAGGAGTGAAAATTATAGAACATTTCGCAAGAAGGATAAACGTCATGTTCATAGGACAGTGTTCCATGATTTTTTCACTGCGCAAGAATTATGAAGTCTGAGTTTATATAAACTAATAGGAACAGTTGTGTTAGGAACAACAATAGTATCGTTCACGGATTATATATATTAGAATGGGAATCAGATCGCATGGTCATCAGAGCTCCTGGAGGAGGAGAGGTCTGGAGGGAAGGACACGACTTTGGTGAGGTCTATTGTGCTGACTCTTGTGATGTCGTGTAATCCTAGCCATGATGAGTGGACTCTGATTATGAACTCTGTGGTCTGACCTATACATTTACATCAGAATACACTACACACATTTTCTTCACATACACGTCTCATATACGTTACAATTTTCTTTTAATAAATTAATCTTTATTAATTTTTAGAAGCAAGAGTTGTTGAGTATGTTGCGTTGGGGAAGTATGAGAGGGGGAATATTGCGACAGTGAGAGAGAGAGAGAGAGAGAGAGAGAGAGAGAGAGAGAGAGAGAGAGAGAGAGAGAGAGAGAGAGAGAGAGAGAGAGAGAGAGAGAGAGAGAGAGAGAGAGAGAGAGAGAGGAAAGGGTGTCCACGGGCTGATGGAGTGTGTTGGACGGAAGCTGGTGGATTCTCCAGGATATTGATAAGGGAAAAAAAATTATAATGTGGGTGTTGACTCCCCCCACTCCAGGGACGACACTTTAAAGGAAGACACGACAACATCTGACTTTTGGACATCTCTAGGTAACGAAAGCTATTTTGGAATTACTGGCCATTGGATTGACGATGACTGGAAATTGAAAGATGGTGTTCTTGAATGCGCGAATGTTGTTGAACGTCATTATTATGACAGTTTTGCCGAGTTATATAAACATTTTGCAATAGACTGGGAAATAGCGAACAGAATTCAGGCTCTAGTTACTGAAAATAAAAGAAATATGGTTTCAGCTGTTGATAAAACCTGTTTTGCACATATTCCTTGTTTGGCTCATAGTTTACAACTGAACATATTGTATGGATTTAAATCTCGAAAAATTGTCGGACATTTTAAACATAGTGTTGCAAAGACAACCGAGTTGCAAAATTGTACTGAGTCACCATTGTGTAAGCTGCAGCAAGATGTACCATCAAGATGGAACAGTATTTTTATTATGCTACAGAGTCTTCTACAGGCCAGAGAAGCATTAGCTGTCTACATCTCAAATGAAAAGATGCAATACAAGGTCCAAAACTGTCAGATTTGGATTGGGAAAAGATTTCGAAATATGTCAAAGTTTTGGACTTATTCTGTCAGACCACGGTCTTGCTTGGCGATCAAGATTATGTTTCATGTAGCTGTGTATTGCCACTGCTATCATCGTTGACAAAGCATATGACTGTACACGATGATGATCCGGGCTACATAGTTAAATTTAATGCAGCGTGTATTAATGACTTCAGTGAAAGTGTAGCTAATATGACAAGTATTAAAATACTACAGATTGCAACAGCACTTGATCCACGCTACAAATACCTGAAGTGTTTGTCAAACGATGCAAAAGAACGAACTTGGTCACGTATTGAACAACAAATAGCAGCTGATGTTCATGATGAGCATATGGAGACTGCTGTAACGAATGATACTGACATTCACAATGACATTATATGTGAACCAAATGAAAAGCGTATTAAGCTAATGGAGTCTGACTCAGACACGGAAGTTCATGTCGACAGCTCTTCTGATGAATTGTTACGTTATAAAATGGAGAAGAAAGTTGTTGAACGGATTGACCGTCTACAATGGTGGAAACTTAATGAACATCGATATCCACAATTGGTATTCCTTGCAAAGACCATTCTGTGCATACCGGCTACCTCAGTTCCATGTGAACGATTATTCAGCTCTGCTGGTTATATTGTTAATAAGCCGCGCTCTTCACTTGAACCAAATACTATCAACATACTCGTCTGTTTGCATAGTTGGTTATTAGATGACATATGAACAAGACAATCCAGTGTTATTTCGATTTTTGACAAATACGACTATAATGTGGGTTATGTGACTATACATGTTTTGCTTTAATCAAAATTAACTATTAATTAATCGTTAATGTATATACCTCCACGTAATGCTGTGATGACGTCATTCTTCACGCGCTGTCGGCACACGCGGTCTGTCAGCGCGAGGCCGCCAGCGTAGATGCATTTTGACAAAATAAGTCTCGTTGGGAAGTTGCACAATTATCAACGATATGATCCGTGTAGAGTGATGAAAACTTACATATAAATGCAATAATGGGTGGTGAATGTAAACATGCATTCAATATCATTGGACTCGCTCTGAATATTCAATAACAATATTAAATGGTCATAGTTGGAGTATGACAAGGAAAACAGCTATCTCCCGCCATTGAAATATCACATTGCAGCATGCGATCTTCATAATTTTAGTGTGATATTGATTGCCAACTTAAATACTCGAAAGTTACAAACTACGCGTCAACGTGGATGCGTAATTTAATAATGCATAGTAGAACAATGGATCACGTCTCATAAAACGGTATTTAAGTGTTTACTTACCACTTAGAATAGGCAGCCAGGTTCTCCAGTATAGCAAGGATTTCAGAAGCGTGAGAAGTACAGAACGCAAAGCTTGGAGGGAAAAACTATATCAAATAATCGATGTCTGTTTTAACTCAATCTTGAAATAGTCGGGGAATTTAACATCACTATACGCGTAATGTCCTCATATAGAAGACACAAAAACAAGTAACCGAACGTCACCGCAAAAAATCTCCGGTAAAATTCGGTGCACCTGTTTCGTAGTGGCTACTTCCTACCCTCCCAGTCTGGTTCCTTCCCCTTTCATCCACACACGTCTTCACGAGTGATGCCAATGAAAGTAGCATTCCCCTGACGCCCACGAAAGTGGGACACGTGTGTACCACGTCACTTGCTAACGTTGGTCATTTGTGTTCTCATTGCAAATGACGTGCAGCGAGCGTTTTCGTGAGAAATAAATACTCAAGTATTGATTCGCACTCATAGAAATAGATGAAATAATTCGAGATTAGAGGAAACAGAACAATATAAACATTAAAAACTATAGAGTGTTTGTAAAGTCCCACAACACTTTGTATATAGATCATTGTTTTGAAAAATGAATTACCGTGTGTATAGACAATAGATGGCTTCAAATCTCTTGCCTCCCAACTGCAGTATGTCGACAGCTGTCCTGTGATGAAAGGTACAAGGGCAGGTATTCAGCTGGTACCATGTTGTCAGTTTATCTGTTCAAACCACACAAAGGGAACCGAGATATCGCAGTGGCTTGCACGCTTGCTTACTGACCATGTGGTCATGGTTCGATTGCGTATCCAGGAACATTTTTTTTAAATGGACCTGAACTCCCATATCGACCTCGCCCAAAATTGGTGCCAGGACATGTTTTAAGAAGTAAAGCTGATCGGGTGATACTAACTACCTCACCTCTCAAGTACTTAAAGGTCCAGTCCTTTACTTTCTATAGCACATAGAGCAATGGTTCTCAACCTGTATTTTGGCCCACGCACACCTTCACCATATGTTCAGAATGTCACCCCCCCCCTTCCTTTCGTATTACCTCCCTATAAATCTCTTCCCCCCTCCGCCCCTACACAGTACACGTAAAAAGCGAGGCTAAATTTAATAACACATACTAGAACAAGTCTAGACGTCTACATAAAACATAATTTGCTGGTCTACTTACGTTATGAAACGAATTTCTGAAGGGCGAGAAGTACATATCCCTAAAGTATGGAGGGAAAACGATATCAAGTAATCTATTCTTATATTAACGCGATTATAAAATAATAGTATTTCTTCTGCGCCCCCCCCCCTCCCCCACCCCACACACATCCCCTGGAAACCCTAAATTTCCCCCCTGATGAGGAATTCCCCACCGGTTGAGAACCACTTACATACAGGAGCTGTGGTAACTCAGTGACTATTACACACGCCTGCCAATTCGAAAGTCTTGTGGTAAAATTGCTGTCGAAGCGTACACTAATTTACGTTACCACATGGCTGATATATTTCACGAAGAGAGAGAGAACACACGAAACTATGGCATTATAAATATGGTTTGTTTTGTTGGTTGTTTGATTGTTCAGTTGGTTGATTGGTTGGTTGGTTATTTGATTTGCTGGTTGACTGATTTATTAGTTTGATTATTTGGATAAACGAATAGGGAGTCTCTGTGGCGAAGTGGTTAAGCCGTTTTAATCGGGCTCCGAAGGTTGTGGGTTCGATTCCGGGCCGCGTCCTTCGGTTCACGGGTGAAATTTTTCGGAGACTCCTGTAGGTCGTCGCTAGAGCTACGGAGTTGGTGCTTTGTGCGACGCTTTCCGCGTTGCTGGGAGAGACCGAGCCATAAGGGATAAAACCCGGTGCAATAAAGTCGACCCTGTCGACTTTTAAGCGACTTTTTTTTTTTGTATAAACGAATGGTTTGTTGGATGTTTGATTGTTTGGTTTGTGTAATGTCTCCAGATCTTTTTTCCCTGTACAGTGAGAATATTTTCAGAAATATAGAAGATATGGAAGGAATCAACATTGGGGGACGATACATCAATAACATTAGATATGCAGATGATACAGTCTTGATTGCAGACAATGAACAGGACTTGCAACATATAGTAGATGCAGTTGTTGCACACAGTGAACAACTAGGGTTAGAACTGAATAGCAAGAAGACACAGATTATGGTCGTCACTGGGAAGAAGGAAATACCACAATGTGATATATGAGTAAATGGGCATATTCTTAAGCAAGTGAATCGATACTGTTATCTCGGAACAGTCATGACATTTGATGGGAGATGCCTCGAAGAGATTAGAACAAGAATTGCCATTGCGAAGGTATCCTTTTGCAAGATGGAAAACATACTGACCAATAAACAGATATCAATTGAAACGAGAAGAAGAGTGTTTAAGTGCTACATAGAACCTATACTTTTGTATGGATGTGAAGCATGGACAATGAGCAGCCAAGCTGAAAAACATCTGATGGCTGTGGAAATGTGGTTTCTGAAGAAAATGCAAAGAATACCATGGACAGACAGAAAAACCAATGAACAAATCCTTCGAGAAACAAATGAAGATCGTAAACTGATTAGAGTCATAAATGACTTGGAGAACTTGGTGACAACTGGCAAGATCAAAGAGAAGAGACCAAGGGGGAGACCGAGAAGTAAATACCTGGATGGCTTGATCAAGACAGGAACACGGAGCTGATCCACGACTCTGGTGATCGAGTGAGATGGCAGAACATGACCGCCCACGCTTATCGGCATGGCACATGATGGATGGATGGATGGCTGATAGCAAGATAGCTATTTCAACCCCTATACCCGTCAGTTGAACTAAAATGTTGATTTCTTGTCCTTGACTTAGGGACGTAAATTACAAGTACATGAGAAGTCGGAACCCACTCCGATAACCAGCGAAACTAGTAATATGGATAGCTAATCCACACGAAAAATGTGTACAGTACACTAGAAGTGGTAGCGCGTGTATGGACTATTTAAAAAGAAAAAAACAACTGTTATTTACTGCCAATATAGTACCTTTCGGTGTATGGCAGAGGGGTCTTTGAACCTGAGGAATTGAGGCCGCCTGGCTAGTGCATTCCCCGCGAACTGTGCAGGTTAGGACTTTCTTTTTGCCTCCGACAGAAAAACAATCCCACACCTTACCGAGGGATCGAACCCGGGTCTCCCGAAGGAGAGTCCGGCGTTCTATCCACTCGGCCAGCCACTTTTGTTTAAAATGAGCGAGTGCTCCCTCCTCCCCCTCCCCCCAAAAAAAAATATTGTGGAGGATATTGAAGGAGCTGCATGTCGTAATAATAGTTAAGGAGCGAAAGAACAGAAGAAACTCAATTAAATTAGAATGCAATGATGAACAATGGGCATTTCCCGCACTGGAATACATCTGGTTCATTCACTTTGATAGAATCATACATGCGGATCCAATGAAAGACATGTCCAATGTACAACAAGGATACAGATAAGCAACTTTTACATTTATATTTTCACGTAGTGTTTTCATGTAGTTGTTTTCAGTTTTGTGTTTGTTGTTCTGTGCTGGCGAAAGCTTTAGTCACTACGTTAATTTCGTTACTTTTGATCATGTTTTACTTCCCGTTGTGTGTGTGTGTGTGTGTGTGTGTGTGTGTGTGTGTGTGTGTGTGTGTGTGTTTGTGTGTGTGACACACATTCATTGTAATTTCCCGCACGTGTGTTACCAGAGTCCTGAGGGAAATAAAGAATAGTCAACGTGTAACATATCGTGCATGTCGTAGGCGGCCACTTCAGAGGGTTTGCCTGAGGCTGGCTACCCAATCCTGTAGAGAACTTTAGCTGCAAAATCAAACCAGTTATGTGCAAGTCTATAGCAGGTTTGATACGAGTTGGGTAGGCCTTCCTCCCCCCCCCCCCTCTCTCTCTGCATTTCTGTCTGCCTTTCTGTCTGACTGCCTGTCTGCCTGCATGTCTGCCTTCATGCCTACCTCTATGTCTTTCTGCATATCTGCCTCCATGTCTGCCTGCATGTTTACCTCACTGTCTGTCTCTCTGCTCACATGTCTGTCTATGGTTGTGTATTAAGAACAAAATAACATCCCGGGCCGGCCTAACGTATGGTGTGTTTCTCTTCTGCACACAGAGGCATTTTCAAGGGGGGCTTGTGTGCAATCATGGGACCCACAGGCTGTGGCAAATCTACGTAAGTAATTAACTTTCACGTGAATGTCATGTATTGATATCACACACACACACACACACACACACACACACACACACGCACACATGCACACACGCACGCACGCACGCACGCACGCACGCACGCACGCACGCACGCACGCACGCACGCACGCACGCACACACACACACACACACACACACACACAAGAGGGTGCTTTAAATGAAAAACTTAAACGTGTGATAAAATTTACAATAAATAGGCCATTTACTATTCTTTTGTTACCTGTCAGTATTGTTGTTAAAGATGTCAAGCGTGTTGAGCAAGTGAAATCACGGTGCAGACGAAGACGAATATGTTAACGTCATAAGGACAATTTAAAGATAGCCACCTCACTTTTAACATACACCAGAGAGGAGCAGTGTTTTTTTTTTTTAATCATTGAAGTGGTGAAACCTATAGAAATTCATCGGCGAATGAAGGTCCAGTATGGCGATGCATGCCTGTCATCCAGCAAGTGTATGAGTGGACGTTCAAAACGGCGTGACTTCTGTCGGTCGCACCGAGTAGTGTCCCCAGAATGGTTACACACGCGACCAAGAAATTTTTTTTCTGCAGGAATGCAAACACTTTATCTGTGCTGGGGGGGGGGGGGGGGGGGCGCCTCGCATGTAACGCATTGGTCATCGAAAAATGATACTGTTGTTCAGTACTTTGTCAAAGTATATTCACCATAAAGAAAAAAAAATAACATTTAAGATTTTCATTTTATTCTTTTCGTATATTGTCACTCCATGCAGCATCATTCTCTCCAAACCGTGATGATCTACCCGTTTTTTTCTGGGCTACACACACAATCCAAAAAGCCCACCACCACACAGTTCCCCTGCTACATGCATTCTTATGTCCAGCTTGTCTATAATGTCCCGTGTCTTATGTCCAGCTTGTCTATAATGTCCCGTGTCTTATGTCCAGCTTGTCTATAATGTCCCGTGTCTTATGTCCAGCTTGTCTATAATGTCCCGTGTCTTATGTCCAGCTTGTCTATAATGTCCCGTGCCTTATGTCCAGCTTGTCTATAATGTCCCATGTCTTATCTCCGGCTTGTCTATAATGTCCCGTGTCCACCGTCATACTGGTCCACCCCAGCCTCTACGTCAATGGAACCACGCCTTCCAGGAACCACGCCTTCCAGGAACCCCGCCTTCCAGGAACCACGCCTTCCGGGAATCACGCCTTCTAGGAACCACGCCTTCCAAGAACAGCGCCTTCCAAAGAACCTCTCCTGCAATGCAAACTACTCAACGTAATCTTGTCAAGAAATCACAAACAGCCAAGAAACGCTGGGGATGACTGCCACGTCCTATAAATAAAATGTAACTAACTAACTCTCCTGTGGGTTGTATTGACATCGATTTTCGGCGAAGAACCTCCTACCTGATGATAACCACTTCAGCCATCACTAGACGCAGGTCGCTGTGTGGTAATTATCGTCTCTGCCATCGATTGTAATCTATTATGTACTATTTTGAGATGTAGTTTAGAAATAAAACAGCTATGGCTAAACAAGCGAAGCTCGTGAAATGGATGCAAATATGATTTTCAAAGCAACTGGTTCTTTACCGTTTAGTCTACATGCTCCCGCGGTAGCGTGGGTTGTTTGAGGGCCTTTTACCAAAAGCGAGGGAAACAGGACAAAAGATGCGGTAGAAGAATAGAACTTAATGGCTTGGGGACGTAAATTACAAGCACCTCTGCTCAAGCAACCATTAGACCGGTGGACTCATATATTGATTTCTCGTCTTGGCTTGGGGACGTACATTACAAGCACCTCTGGAGTGGGTTCGCCTGATGGCGAAGGACACTGGTAATATGGAAAGATAATCCACAAGCAAAAATCAGCCCAGTGCACCAGAAGTAGTAGCGCGTGTACGGACTACGCTTGAGTTCATAGCCAGTGAACAAACACAAATGTCATCATGTTGTTCCCCTGTTCTTGCTAATCTTTAAATCAGATAGCGGTGGGAACGATTAGTAGTATGACTCTTCGCTGGTTGTTGAACGAGAGGACGGAGCACGTATCGGAATGTCCTGAGTGCAGTGATGTCGGTTCTTAACTCAACTCAACTCTTGCTAAAATTGCTTGAAGCGAAAGACACATCATGTGCAATGTGTATAGTTAAGTTCTATTCTTCTTCCGCATCTTTTGTCCTGTTTCCCTCGCTTTGGGTAAAAGGCCCTCAAACAACCCACCCCAAGCTTCCCATCTATTGTTATCTCCTGTTGCTCCCTCCATGGCCTCCGTACATGATTCATATTTGTCTTGCGGCTTTTCCCGCAACGCGTTATGGCTTTTCTAGAAGAGTTTCGCTTGCCATTGGTTGGCTGGTAATTTCTTCAGGCATCACTAGATGCAGATGCATGTAATCTAGTCTCTTTAATAGCTATCTTCTCGGCTATATACTATAATGTAATCTCTTAGACAACCATCTTATCGGCTATAGACTGTAATCTTGCCTCTTTGACAACTATCTTCTCCGCTATCGACTGTAATCTAGTCTTATCGACAACAATCTTCTCCGATATAGAGTATAATCTAGTCTCTTTAACAACTATCTTCTCCGCTATAAACTGTAATCTAATCTCTTTGACAGCTATCTTCTCTGCTAGAGACTGTAATCTAGTATGTACTATTTAGAGCTATACTTTAGACACATTTCAGCCGTTGTAAAACATGCAAAGCTGTGACAGACGAAACTCTATAAAAAATACAAGAAGAGAGAGAGAAAAGACAGAAGTAACTCTTAAACAGATTCAAGAAAAAAGAGAACAAATAGAACTTCTCAAGTCAAAGAACGAAACATCTCAACCAGAAATCACAAAGTCCCAGACAGAAGAAGAAGCAACAGAAGAATAAGTATAGGAGGAGGAAGAATATGACGGCTGCCCAGACCAAGACCAAGTGTGTAGGGAGGTCATGAATCGGCATTTTTCTCCACCAAGATCGAACCATCGAGCCGTCCACGACACAAGGCACCAAAGAATACCGAGAAGACACGAAAACAGACCACCAAGATCAAGACATAGCTGGAGGAAGGATGACGACTGGTAATCATCCCTGAAGGAAACAACACCATATGACGGGGCGGGTACACAATTACCCCAGGCCTTAACCAGTGTGCGACTCTGTTCATACATGTAAAACCACAAGGATGAAACGAACACAATTGCAGCCATTCAAACTTTCTCAAGGAAGCATCTATATTTACGAAAGACGAAGAAGAAGATACAACATAAGGGCCCCAACTACAACAAAATCGATATAGTCGATGGTTGAACGGTTTCATTCGCCTCAAGCGCTGAATTTGAATCTGAATCTGCCAATGCAAAGCTTGTGAAAAGAATGCAACTATGATTTCAAACTCACCGGTCATTAATCTTTTTTTGGGCACATGCACCATTGTCATCACATATTAGAATAATACTCCTTCTCTTTCTAAAATTATCTGATATGAAAGTCGCACCCTGTGTAATTTGTATAGTTGACTTCTATTCTTCCTCCGCATCTATTGCCAGTCATCTCCCCATTTACCACCAAAAGAAAGGAATCACCAAAACAGCCAGAAATTCCCCAGCACCAACACAAGACGAATACCATGTTATGAAAATAAAGAAGCGGCCGTTTGGCTAGCACGCTTGCCTACAGACATAACAGTCGTGGGTTCGATTTCCTGTCGATGAGAATCTTTTTACTTGACCTGAGCTCCCATGTCTACCCAGCATAAAACGGGTACCAAAAAATGGCTGGGGGGTAAAAGCGGCCGGCGTGATACTGACCGCATCCCACACCGAGTTCCCAATTAGTCTATACAAATATGGGTCTAGCATGATATACTCATGAGCAGGGAATGCACATCTTGGTGGTCGATTACCGATGGACAAGGCAGAGGTGGTTGTGCGCCTGTGGGACCAGGTGGAGAAGGTGGAGGAACAGATTGAGAACCCATATATGGAAAGGATGAGATTTCGGGGGATTGGCAGGGGTTCTGGTAGAATCTCAAAACTGAGAGAGAATACCAGGAGAACTTTCAATCAGATAGCGGTGGGAACGATTAGTAGTGTGACTCTTCGCTGGCTGATGAACGAGGGTATGGAAAGCATATGGAAATGTCCTGATTGCAGTGATGTCGGTTCTTAACTCAACTCAACATGCCCATGAGCCTAAAGGCGTGCAAAATACAATACATCATGGTCTGTGAAAGATTTCTTTCTTAACTTAACAATAGACATCAAAAGGGGCCGTGAAAGCTTTTCACAACTTAACCACAGACGTAAAGGGCTGTGAAAGGTTTTCTTAACTTAACACGTCGAGGCCTGTGAAAGCCTTTCTTAACTTAATTCATCAAGGCCTGTGAAAGCTTTTCTTAACTTAACACATCAAGGCCCGTGAAAGGTTGCTTTTCTTAAATTTTTATAACTAGATGTGACGCAATCTCACCGAAAGGGGAACGACGAATGTACACACGTCCTGCAAACACTCATTATGTGAACTAATTATATTCTTCCCCACAGGCTGTTGGATATTTTAGCATGCCGTAAGGATCCAATAGGGGTGTCCGGACAGCTTCTTCTAGACGGAAAACCTGTACCAGACAATTTCAAGTGCATGGTGGGCTACGTTGTCCAGGTATGACCTTTAGACTGCTGTTATTTTCCTTTTTAGTGTGCGAGCTCAAAAACCGCCTCTTACGAGCTCATCTTTTAAAGAATTTATTTCAGGTAATAATTGGTAAAAGTTATTTAACGCTCAGTGTTTCAGATCTATGTATAACTGAACATGCTATCACATTTCAACATACAGATTACCGGAAGTGGTTTGTGGAAATTCTGGTAACCTACGCACGAACGAAAAAACTTTACTTTCAAAGGGTTAAGATTTGGGCACGCAGGCTCGACTTGGGGACGTAAATTACAAGTACCTCATAAGTCGGAATGAGTTCTGTAACAATACAGCGAGGTAATGAAGAAGATGGCATCAGAGATAACACAACTCCAGCAGTCTCAGTCGATAGCGTTTATTGGAGTGGATTCACTATTACAGGTTGTTCGGGATAACAATTTCAGATAACAGTCAGATTTACACTACGTCAATTACTCCCGCACACATCACGTGAGCATCCCGCGCCATACGGCCATTCCGGACAAGGGACGTTTCAAACTCTAATCACTACAACCAACCACAAGATATGCACAATCAAACACACTCAACGCACCATAAGCGTACCGTCAACTTCTCCTTTTAATACGCGTACATTATGCGCTATCATTAAGAACCTGACATCATCCTATCCATGCATTCTACCCACTTCATTCTCTGACCAGCCCGATAAACACAAATTTGCTTACACTTTTACGGACTCAAAGACACCCTTACGTATTTACCACATAAACAGACAGATCACTCCAATACTCTCTACGTGTCTACAACATAACCAGACAGATCACTCCAATACTCGACTACTCACTCACTTCTCATCAACTTCCTCATCACCTCATCCTACACCGTCACGACTTAGATTCCCTCAACGTCACCTGCAGTCAATTCTCAGTCAACCTTTCAGCTCTAATCATAGCAGATTTCCTCATTTTCAATATCTGTAAGTGTAAAGTATTCAGGTTTTAAAAGCATATATTCTCTGATCTTCCTCGCGTCGTCTTCTGTATAGGTCGGTTTAATTGCTTTCATTCGGTTACTCCTATTTGTTGTTCGTGTCTTTACTGCGTCAGTCTGCTCGCTATTTTCAGTATAAGTCTTATAGGTCTTATATCTTCCTATCTCGTCCTCTGAAGATTCACTAATGATAGTCCCCTCAACAGGCCTATTATACTTTACTGCAGACACGGAAATAACATCCCTATAGTCGGAACTGGAACGCCTGACATTCTTCTTATTTATACCACCACCTTTCATGCTCCGGTCAGGGATAAATTCAATGTCTCCATCTGAGGAATCTGATACACCAGTCGTACCTACATTGACCAATAGACTAGTTGCCGTCCTATCCTTAGCGCTCTTTCTAATTTTCTTCCTGGTGTTTCTTGGTTTTAACGGCTTACGTTCTGCCGGATCATCCTCTTTAATTTTGACTGGCGCAACTTTTTCAAATTTCACTTGAGGTGGTTCTGCAACTTCTAGCGTCTTAATAGTTTGCGTTCCCTTTGTTATTTTCTTAGTCGGTTGCACTTGGGTATTTTTCTCTACAGTATCTACCTGAGTCTGCGTACTATTTTCTATCGTATTACCTGCCTGCGTCTGTGTCTCTCGGTCTATTTTCTTTATCACTAACAAGTTCTTTTCCTGTCCAGTCCTAATATTGGCAAGCTGTTTAGGAGCCGTTGCATTCTTATTTGTGTGTTCTACCCTGTCTTTCAACTCTGACCTCAAATATTGTCTCCGTCTTTGCTCAAACCAGTCGTCACGTCTTTTCCTTGCGGTTGCACTATGGGATGGCCAACCCCATGATTTCTTTGAATGGTTTCTCTCACGCCCATTTCTGTATCTTCGATCATTATTCCAGCTTCTGATCCTAGTTAAATATGGCTCAACGGGACTGCTTCTATATATAAAGTTATGTTGTCTTCTGTTTTCATTAAGCAGTGACTGTCTTCGACTATACTCCTTCTTCTTTATCGCATCATCTTCTACATTAACTGTTCTACTCCGTAACCAGTGCATAAAACATTCTACCTCGCTGACTGCCACCTTTAACTCTCCCAACCATGCAGTCACGCGTCCTAAGTCTCTATTTAGGTGCATTTTTACTCTGTATGCTATCTCAGCCTACAAAAATATGCTTCTTAGTACCTGTAACGAAGCCTCGTCCTGTTCCATCATAACTTTATACAATATTATAATTTATCTAATTCAAGAGTGTTACAATCAATTTGCAGAGGAAATTACTAATTAATTAATTCAATATAATTTAATACTTTACTTTGTTAATAGTTCGTTCCTCAGTTACAAGTATTAGTTCCAGTTTGTGAAGTCTAGAGCGTAGGTATCCCAATTTTTGAACGATCAAAGAGCAGCACTTCCCGACAGCAGGCTTCAAGACGATCAGACAGCGATCAGAGAGCAGCACTTCCCGACAGCAGGCTTCAAAACGATCAGACAGCGATCAGAGAGCAGCTTTGGTCAGTCCCCTGAAACAACGATGTATGGCAGCGGCTTTGGTAGCCCGTTGAAACAAACGACAATGCAGGCGGCGGCTATGACAAGCCTCTTGAGGTAAACAATGCAAAGCGACGGCTTGAGTGGCTATGACAAGCCTCTTGAAGTAAACAATGCAAAGCGGCGGCTATGACAAGCCTCTTGAGGTAAACAATGCAAAGCGGTGGCTATGACAAGCCTCTTGAGGTAAACAATGCAAAGCGGCGGCTATGACAAGCCTCTTGAGGTAAACAATGCAAAGCGGCGGCTATGACAAGCCTCTTGAGGTAAACAATGCAAAGCAGTGGCTATGACAAGCCTCTTGAGGTAAACAATGCAAAGCGGCGGCTATGACAAGTCTCTTGAGGTAAACAATGCAAAGCGGTGGCAATGACAAGCCTCTTGAGGTAAACAATGCAAAGCGGCGGCTATGACAAGCCTCTTGATACTCACACAGACTGTGTAAACCTGTTTAACGATGATTCAGTCAGAGAAAGATCAGCAACCACACCTGGCCGGGCTTTCAGCTGCTGTAACTCTCACATACAATGTTGTAGCAACTGAAGCCATTTTCTTACCAAGCGCGTTCAACAAGCGTTTCTAGATGTGCCGTGGTTAGTACTTCACGTTTCCTTTACAACCCAGGACTTGAACGGTCACGGCACCAAATTACCTCCTGTATCAGTACAGCGAGATAATGAAGACGATGGCATCAGAGATAACATAACTCCAGCAGTCTCAGTCGATAGCGTTTATTACAGGTTGTTCGGGATAACAATCCACTTTGAATACATTGTAGATAAACAACAGCGGTCTAGTCCAATTAACATTCTAGATGACGACTTTCACACGACCTCTCCCCAGGATCGCTCGATGGTAACTAATCTGTTCTCCACCCCCGCGTCACAGCTTGAGCGTCCCTAGTTACATCTCAAAGGGATGCTCAGCCGTGCATTGTATACTAGACCTTTCCCCTTGCACACCCATCTAAACCCCTTAACAGAGACACTCTGTTATAGTTCGCCTGGTGGCGACTTCAGAAATATTTGTTATTTCGTCCCCAAGTCAAGGACGAGAAGTCAACATTTTAAGCCAGCTGACCTTCTAGGGTTATCAGCACACCGGAAGTTTAAGAACGAACACTCTTATCCATTCGGCCGTGCTGATGTCAAGCTTTCAATTTTCTTGTCTTAAAATGCAGGACGACATCGTCATGGGGACGCTGACTGTGAAGGAGAATTTCCACTTCTCGGCGTCGTTGAGATTACCCTCGACTGTGAGCTCGGCGGAGAGAAGTGAACGAGTGGACAACGTCATCAAAGAGCTGGGTTTGAGCAAGTGTGCCGACACGAAAGTGAGTAGTCCCAGTATGATGTATGTACAGCTACTCGCCTATTTATTATGAGCGGACAAGTTGAAAAACATTTAACGGCTGTGGAGATGCGTTTTCTGAGGAAAATGTAAATAATACCATGGACAGACAGGAAAACCAATGACCAAATCTTACAAGAAACAAATTAAAATCGTAAACTGATTAGAGAAATTAGACGTAGATAGTCACATTTTTGTGGACACGTTATGATACGAAATAAATGGAAGAATTTGGTGACAACTGGCAAAATTGTAGGGAAAAGAACAAGGGGAAGGCAGAGAAGTAAATATATGTATAGCTTGACCACGTGGTATGGTCGAGACAAGATCACGAGCTGATCCACGACTCTTTTGATGGAGTGAGATGGCGAATGATGACCGCCCACTCTTAACGACGTGGCACGTGATGATATTGAACTGTTTATTTGACTGTCCATCGGTCGATCTGATTATCAGTCTACCTTACTACCTACTTACAAACCAGCCCTTCTGCCTCTCTATATCTCTTTCTACGTAGACTACGCTTGAGTTCAAAGCGAGCGAGCAGAACAAAAATGTAATAATTTACCATTATCCCTTCGCAAATATAATAATTTAACCAACATCTCTTCATAAATGTAATAGTTCACGTAATGTCTTTTCTCATTTGTAATATTTCTGTCATGCCAGTGTTATCTAATGCGCTTTTACAAATGTAATATTTCAGGTGGGCAACGAATTCATCCGCGGTGTGTCGGGCGGTGAGAGAAAACGATGTAACATCGGCATGGAGCTGATTATCTCCCCTCCTGTCCTATTTCTGGACGAACCAACCACAGGCCTGGACGCCAGTACTGCCAATACGGTCATCATGTTTCTGAAAGGGTGAGTTAGTTGCGTATCTCTTATAGGACGTCGCAATCAACCCGAGCATTTTATTGACTGTTTGCGATTTCTTGGCAAGTTTACGTTCAGTAGTTTGCCATTGATTTCTGAATGACCGACACAAGTACCATTGTATAAAAACAATACGCAAGGCTATCTGCTGCCAAATCACCCGTAGCTGTGTTTCGAACGCGGTATGCGGGATTACGAGTTGCGCCCGTCACGCCTTCGCCACAGAACCGGTTCTGACCACAAAGAAAACAAAAAAAGAATCCATCTAGACGCATTAACTGATTCAATGCCAAATAATAAGTAGGTTTTGATAAGACATGACACATAATCAAGTGAACAAGAAATATAAAGCAATTTCCATTCACTGAGCATTGAAATTGCCGTAGATACCACGAAATAAAACAAATAATACGATGACGTAGTATGGCGATATATAGTCCTTCTGTATAAATGGGAGGTCACATTTGGCGATATATAGAGTGCATTTTAATGACTGTGCAGTTTTTAAAAATATTGCCGTTTCAAGTTTTGTATATACCTTTTATATTGCATCCTGTTGCATGAACTCCACAGTAGGTAAATACAAAACTTGGAACGGAAATATTTTAAAAAACTGCACAGTCATTAAATATACACCCTATATTATCCCTCTGCACTGAATCAGTGAACGCATATGGATTATATGGTGCAAGACCCACATTTCTATAAACAAATCGGCACTAGATGTGAGATGTGATCAGTGTTGATCAATTAGCTAAGGAAGGAGCAAAAGAAGAACAGCCTGATGTGCCCGTTACACACCACCAAAAGAAAAGAATGATCAAATCAGTCAGAAAGCCACCGAAACCTGCTCAAGACGACTACCACATTATGGACAGACCAGAACAAGTCATTATTCTCAGAACAGGGCACAATAGATTACGTAACCACATGTATAAAAAATTCAAGATTGGTGAATCAGCCATGTGTGCATGTGGATTGGCGTCGCAGACAGCAGATCACTTACTCCAATACAGCCCAAAATACAACATATCTAGGCAAACCTTCTGGCCTAGAGAGACAACAGTGAAAGATAAACTCTATGGACCGCTGAGTGAACTAAAAAAGACAGTTACATTCATACAAGAGACAATATTGCGGATATAGACATATTTCAGGCGAACGAAATAAAAAGAAGAAGTGTCTCACGGGTCGCCTGTACTTCCCACGATATGTCCTAGTACCCATTACAGGCTGGATCAACCTGGGAGTCTTGCCAATTTTAAATTAGTCAGTCCCGATGTGGATTCGAACCCATGAGCAGCCGAACGACAGGTGATAGTTTGGCTACTACCTAGTTTAGTATTTCCTTCTTAATTGTTAAAATACCACAAGTCAGTCTGTACAGTTAAATATATATATTTGGAGCATTTATCCCCCACACAAACACAGCTTATACTTTTCTGGAATCTAACAACAGGGCTTGAATGAGATCCGACAAGATGCAATACATACACAGTATAGAGCAGTGATTCTCAACTGGTGGGGACTCCCCCACCCCCAGGGGGAATTTTAGAATTTCCAGGGGGGGGGGGGATTAAGATTATTTCAAGATCACATTAATACAAGAACCAACTACTTGATATTATTTTTCCCTCCATACTTTACAGTTCTGTAGTTCTCGCCCTTCTGAAATTCGTTTTATAACGTAAGTATACCAGCAAATCACCTTTCATGCAGATGTTAAAACATGTTCTAGTTCGTCTTATTAAATTTAACTTCTATTTTTACACATACTGTGTAGTGAGGGGGATTTATAGGGAGGAAATAAAAAAAAAAGGGGGGGGGGGGGGAATGACATTCTGAAAATATAGTGAAGAGGTGCATGGGCCAAATAAGGTTGAGAACCACTGGTCTAGAGCCTGTGCCTTACTACCTGTGTACGCAATAATTGCATACTATTTCACAGAAGTATATGTGTATAGATTATGCCAGTATGCACTGATGCGCGCACGCAGATACATATGGAAGCATACAAGAACACACACACACGAATGCACACACACACGAATACACATGCACGCACACACGAATATACACACACACATAAACACACACAAACACGTTCAAACTTCCGGTGCGCTGACATGGAGATTGTGGATTCAACCCACACACCGGTCAACCAGCTGGACTTCAATCATTTTGGACTTTAGCGTTAACTTCTCGTTCAGAAAGCAATGGCAAGCCACTGAACGTAAACTTGTCTAATAAATCAAGATGGAATTGGGATTGATAGCAATGTTATGCAAAGAACCTGCAACATTTGATTCTACCTGCACATTAATGATAGTTAGAGCATTGCTTTGCTAATCCGGCAGCTTCTTTAGCTTGTCTTGTTCCAGACGTATTAGTGTTACCTTTCCTCTGGAGTAAACTAGGCTGGCCGAGGGAGGAATCATGCTGTAAGGTCATCGCATGGTCACTACAATCCAGGCCAGATTTTGTGCCGTCGAGAGATTATTATGCCTATACAAAATTTGAAAAAAAGCACAATGTAGCAAACTTTCCTGTGGCACGATAACAAGGTACCTGTATAGTACAGCACGTTAATGACTTAAAAAGCAGTTATTAATTTCTGGTTCATGTCATTATTGTTGAAGTTTTATTGGAAAGCAGTTATTTCATTCCATATTTGTTTTCATTACTGTAAGATGGACAGGACAATAGTAAATTCCTGACCCTCGTTATGCTGTTGTCACACACGCACACGCACATGCACGCACACACGACTAATCAATTTTAACCCCATAAAACGAGAGTCTGAATGTCAACACGAAGTCCAATAGTCTGCAGAAACTAGATGACACATATTCATTATCGTTCCTGCAGGCTGTCGCTGAAAGGACGGACGATCATCTTCTCCATACACCAGCCCCGCTACTCCATCTACCGCCTGTTTGACCACCTGGTCTTGCTTGCTGGTGGTTATACCATTTATAATGGGCCGGCCCCCGAGGCTTTGGATTTTTTTGCCTCTCAAGGTAAATGATTCTGCGCTTAGTATTAGTGTTAATATATGTTTGCCTTTAAAGGTATGTTGTCTCTGAAGGCATACTGCCTCTGAAGATATGTTGCCTCTAAAGGTATGTTGTCTCTGTAGGTATGTTATCTCTGAGGGTATGTTGTCTCTGAAAGTATGTTGTCTCTGAAGGTATGGTGTCTCTGAAGGTATGTTACCTCTGAAGGTATGTTGTCTCTGAAGATATGTTGCCGCTAAAGGTATGTTGCCTCTGAAATTATGTTGCCGCTAAAGGCATGTTGCCTCTGAAGTTATGTTGCCTCTGAAGATATGTTGCCTCTGAAGATATGTTGCCTCTGAAGATATGTTGTCTATGAAGATATGTTGTCTATGAAGGTATGTTACCTCTGAAGGTATGTTGTCTCTGAAGGTATGTTGTCTCTGAAGATATGTTGCCGCTAAAGGTATGTTGTCTCTGTAGGTATGTTATCTCTGAGGGTATGTTGTCTCTGAAAGTATGTTGTCTCTGAAGGTATGGTGTCTCTGAAGGTATGTTACCTCTGAAGGTATGTTGTCTCTGAAGATATGTTGCCGCTAAAGGTATGTTGCCTCTGAAATTATGTTGCCGCTAAAGGCATGTTGCCTCTGAAGTTATGTTGCCTCTGAAGATATGTTGCCGCTAAAGGCATGTTGCCTTTGAAGGTATGTTGCTGCTGAAGGTACGTTGCCTCTGAAGATATGTTGCCTCTAAAGGTATGTTGTCTCTGTAGGTATGTTATCTCTGAGGGTATGTTGTCTCTGAAAGTATGTTGTCTCTGAAGGTATGGTGTCTCTGAAGGTATGTTACCTCTGAAGGTATGTTGTCTCTGAAGATATGTTGCCGCTAAAGGTATGTTGCCTCTGAAATTATGTTGCCGCTAAAGGCATGTTGCCTCTGAAGTTATGTTGCCTCTGAAGATATGTTGCCGCTAAAGGCATGTTGCCTTTGAAGGTATGTTGCTGCTGAAGGTACGTTGCCTCTGAAGATATGTTGCCTCTGAAGATATGTTGTCTATGAAGATATGTTGTCTATGAAGGTATGTTACCTCTGAAGGTATGTTGTCTCTGAAGGTATGTTGTCTCTGAAGGTATGTTACCTCTGAAGGTATGTTGTCTCTAAAGGTATGTTGCCGCTGAAGTTATGTTGCCTCTGAAGGTATGTTGCCTCTGAAAGTATGCTGCTGCGATACATCAAATTAGATCCGAGAAATCTACATCATGGCGAAAAGGAACTACATCATTTTCGCCATCATCAATATCTTCGCCTGCTCCTTCTGTGTCCAACGTTTGCAATACCCCTATTTAGGCAGGGGTCACAAACACGATGATTCATTTGAGGTCTTCACGGCACCCTAAGAAGTTGTCTCGAAAAGTCGCTCCAGTCGGCCACATTTTCTTCCTGAGTTCGACGAAGCCAGGTCAGTCGAGTGGGATATTTCTTTAGGGTTTGCTTGAGGGATCCACATTTGCAAAGATGCGGAGTCAATGAGACCCATTCTGTAGAGGTGAGTTCTGAGTCCACATCCCGTTCTGAGTGTGAAGATTTTTAGTTTGTGCATTTCTGCCAAGCTCATGTATGCTGTCAGCAGTATCGTTTTCATCATCATCAGTATCATTATCCTCATTATAATCATCACAACAATTAATGGGGAAAGAGCTAACGAAAGGCAGATAGATAATTATCCAGTTGGCTTGGTGTTATGACATAATCAGGACAAGAACACGGACCTGATCTAAGACTCTAGTGATCACGTGAGATGGAGAACAATGACCGCTCAAACTTATTGGTATAGCACATGATGATGATGACCACCACCAGCATCCTCACCGTTATGACCACCGCTACCACATCATCATCATCATCATCATCATCATCATCATCATCATCATCATCATCATCATCATCATCATCATCATATTTATCATCAGGAGTTCAGCATTGCCGAATAAATACGAACGCTTGCTCTTAAAACATCCAGAGTGCTGATGCCGAGGTAGCGAGTTCAACCCCTACGCCAGTCAGTTGGACTAAAACATCGACTTCTCGTCCTTGCTTTGGGGGCGTAAATTACAAGTACCTCAGAAGTCGGATTGGGTTCGCCTGATAGTGAGGGATACTGGTAATAGGCAAAGCGACCGCTATTAACTTTTGGCAATACGACATGTTAATGTAATTAACTGTTCATGTTAACAGGGTTTATATGCCAGGATCACAACAACCCTCCAGATTTTTTTCTCGATGTGATTAACGGCGATTCCAGTCTTGATGTGAATACTGACGACCCCAGCCTCGGTGTGATTAACAGCGATCCCAGTCTCGATGTTAATAACGACGACGCCGCTGTTGTAAATGACGTGGATATCACGGACAAAGAACCAGACAAAGATGTTACAAGTGAGTGTAGTCTTTAAGTCTGGTGTTGGTACTCTATAATCCGTGTATTCCAGTTGTAAAAAAAAAAAAGTGATTAACTGATTCAGTGTCAAACCAAAACAAAAAAGTTGGTTTGGACCAACACAATCAAATGAACAAACATTATAATGTTTTATTTCCGTTCACTGAGCATTGACATTGATGAAGATACCGCGGAAGAAAACAAATAACACGATTACTCTATGGCGATATGTCGTCCTTTTATCCAAATGGGAGGTCACATTTGTCAAAATATATTATCCTTCTGCACTGAATTAGTTAACAGCGATAACAATCTCAGTGTAAATAATGACGACCCCATATTATAAATGACGGTGATATAACAGACAAAGAGCCGGACAACGAAGATACAAGAAAGTGTAGTCTCTAAGTCTGATGTTATTACTCTGGAACTCATGTATTCCCAATGTAGAAAATGTGATTGACGGCGATTGAGTCTCTATGTGATTAACGACGACGCCAGTGTTATAGATGAAGGGTATATCTATATCTATAAAAGGCAATGTGTATCCCGATGTCCTTTATGCGTTCGCAAACGGTCCATCCGATTGAGATTAACTTTTCTACATGCTTTCTTTTCATTCCCGTGCAGCCAACTGTCATAGTGTGTTAGTGTACAATCAGCTATTTACTTACTAAAATTTAATATTTAAATTTACATTATCATTTATATATAGCGAGGGGACTTAACTCAAGAAAAGTTATTTCAAGGGGCATAACTTTTAATAGCATTTCTTTATATTTTATATATAGATTGTTGCATTGTTTTCAAAGATTTATAAACTCTTTGTCTACGGTTATTTACAGGCATATAAGTTATAATAAATAATGATATAATCTTTAAGGCATTTTCAAAGTTTTCATAAAAATAATGCATCTATTTAAATAGTGAACATTTTCTAACTCATCTTTGTATTTTTCTTCAACAGCACATTAATTTTTTTTTAACATTCTCATATGTATGGCGCGTTACACCCATCGTTGGGTACTTATGATGCCCATGTTAAACATTTCCTCAACGAGTTACTTTTCATGCATTTTAATGCTTATTGTTCTTTTGTTGTCAAAGAATTGCTTCATAAGAGATGTTGAATGAAAGAATGTATGAGAGGAAATAGAGAAGAAGGGCAGAATGTAGGACGGGCCTGCGAAAGATTTTCGTTCGTTAAAAAAAAAAGTAATTTTTTGTGAGAGAAAGTTAGTTGCATATCGTTTGCAGTACTCTGCAGTCAACCCACCGACCACCATTTATTGGCTGTTTGTGATATCTTGGTAAGTTTACTTTAGATAGATCTCTTCCAATCATATTTTCTACTATCAATCTATCTATTCTTCTATTCTATCTATATTTTTAACGGGAACGGGCCGAACATAGATAGATAGATAGATAGATAGATAGATAGATAGATAGATAGATAGATAGATAGGTAGGTAGGTAGGTAGGTAGATAGATAGATAGATAGATAGATAGATAGATAGATAGATAGATAGATAGATAGATAGATAGATAGATAGATAGATAGATAGATAGATAGATAGATAGATAGTCGGGAACGGGAACGGGAGCTTATATGACTACTTATAAGAATTAAATGAGATGCTCCCCACCAGGGGCTTGGCGAAGCCGGGTCAGACAGACAGACAGACAGACAGACAGACAGACAGACAGATAGTCGGGAACGGAAGCTTATATGACTACTTATACGAATTAAATTAGATGCTCCCCACCAGGGACTGGGCGAAGTCGGGCCGGGTCGGACAGACAGACAGACAGACAGACAGACAGACAGACAGACAGACAGACAGACAGACAGATAGTCGGGAACGGAAGCTTATATGACTACTTATACGAATTAAATTAGATGCTCCCCACCAGGGACTGGGCGAATTCGGGCCGGGTCGGACAGACAGACAGACAGACAGACAGACAGACAGGCAGGCAGACAGACAGACAGACAGACAGACAGACAGACAGACAGACAGACAGACAGACAGACAGACAGACAGACAGATCCCCGCCAGAGCCTGGGCGAAGCCGGGTCGGGTCAGCTAGTCACAAATAAAGAACCGGATAAATTGATTAATGTAACTATAGAACAGGTAAAATGACAGCTAAACATTTGTTGCAGCAGTGTCCAACATATGCTGAACAGAGACAACGATTTTGGCCGACAACCGCTCCATTTGGGGACAAACTCTACGGGATATTCACAAACTTAAGTTGACTGCTGCTTTCTTTGCATTTAGTCATATAGACAACTGAAGGTGAACAAAGAAGAAGAAGAAGCAGAAGAAGAAGATGAGGAAGAAAAAAGGGGAAGAAGGAGGGGAAAAAGAAGAATCGTGTCTGTCTCTCGATGTGTTTGGGTGCATAAGTGTAATGACGAGTATCTTTCTGTTGTTGCCAGCTCCAGTCAGTCAACAAGACAAGCTGGTGGCCGGATTCAAATTATCAGTTTGGAACAAACGGTAAGCATGTCTACCGCGACATATTACCTACCTACCTACCTACCTACCTACCTACCTACCTACCTACCTACCTACCTACGTACCTACCTACCTATCTGCTTACCTGCATTACTACCTACCTGCCTGCCTGACCGTGTGCCTTTCTGCCTGCCTGACTCCCTAACTAACTAACTAACTAACTAACTAACTAACTAACTAACTAACTAACTAACTGACTGACTGACTGACTGACTGACTGACTGACTGACTGACTGACTGACTGACTGACTGACTGACTGACTGAACCTAACCTGTGACGAACTGTGTCGAGCCTGTGACGAACTAGGTCGATCATAATTTATAGACCTCATCGCATGAATGAATAGGTAGTCAGTCTCTCTTCTCTCTCCCCCCCCCCCCTTTTTTTTTTGCAGCGAGCAAGGTGGGGGGGGGGGGGGAGGTGAATCATTAGAGATCGAATCATTCTCCAACAGCGGTCATGCGATCGTCAGTGTAACTTGCAACAATGTATCCACCCAGGCCATCTCCAACATTTTCTCTACAAACGCCACCCCATTATTCATCAAGAACTTTCTTTCTCTGATTTTCTTTCACTCTGTATTTCATAAATCCTCCCAGTTGTTACAATATGTTCCAGGTGTTACAATATATTGTAGATGTTACAATATGTTCTAGTTATGGCAAGATGTTCTATTTATAGCAATATGTTCTAGTTATGACAATATATTCTAATTATGACAATATGTTCTAGTTATGGTAATATGTTCCAGTTATGGCAATCCATCCATCCATCCATCCATCCATCCATCATGTGCCATGCCGGTAAGTGTTTTAGGTCATGTTTTGCCATCTCACTCGATCACCAGAGTCGTGGACTAGCTCCGTGTTATGGCAATATGTTCCAGTTATAGCAATATGTTCCAGTTATGGAAATATGTTCTAGTTATGACAATATGTTCTAGTTATGGCAATATGTTCTAGTTGTGGCAATATGTTCTAGTTATGGCAATATGTTCCAGTTATAGCAATATATTCTAGTTATGGCAATGTATTCTAGTTATGGCAATGTATTCTAGTTATGGCAATATGTTTTAGTTATGGCAATATGTTCTAGATATGGCAGTATGTTCTAGTTATGGCATTATGTTCTAGATCTGGCAGTATGTTCTATTTATGGTAATATGTTCTAGTTATGGCAATATGTTCTAGTTATGGCAGTATGTTCTAGTTATGGCAATATTTTCTAGATATGGCAGTATGTTCTAGTTATGACAATATGTTCTAGTTATGGTAGTATGTTCTAATGATGGCAATATGTTCTAGTTATGGTAATATGTTTCATTTATGGTAATATGTTCCAGTTTTGGCAATATGTTCTAGTTATGGCAATGTGTTCCAGTTATGGCAATATGTTCTAGTTATGGCAATATGTTCAAGTTATGGCAATATGTTCTAGATATGGCAGTATGTTCTAATTATGACAATATGTTCTAGTTATGGCAGTATGTTCTAATGATGACAATATGTTCTAGTTATGGCAATATGTTCTAGTTATGGCAATATGTTCCAGCCATAGCAATATGTTCTAGTTAAGGCAATATGTTACTTCTATGTATCCAAGTAAAAGACAGAAAAGGACACTTTGTACTCGCCTTAAGGCGAATTGGGTACATTGTGATAGATCCATATTTGTATAGACCGATCCATATTTTTTTTATAGATTATTCCATATTTTTATAGCCCAATCCTTATTTTTTAAATAGATTAATCCATATTTGCATAGGCCAATCCATATGTTTTATAGATTAATCCACATTTGTATAGACCAGTCCTTATCGTTATAGATCAATCGATGCATTTGTTTATTCTGAAATAGTGAAGAAGAAATGTGTCATTTTTCAATGTAGTCACCACTGCGTTCAATGCTAGTCCTCCAGCGCTGATAAGGTGCTTGGGTTCCTGTAGGAAAAAAAAATCTCTGAAGTCACTACTCGGTGTATCTGGTCCGGTCGTGAACAGTCTGTCAGATGTCACGCAGTTTTGAAACTTACAACTCCACTCATACACTTGCTGGACTGACAGACATGCTTCACCATATTCGACTTTAATTTGTTCCATAGGTTTCACCCCTTCACTGATTAAAAATCACGGATAACAGAATTCTGCTCTTCTTTGGTGCATGTCAAAAGTGGGGTGGCCATCTTTAAACCGTCCTTATCACACCACCGTGTTCATCTCCACCATGATGTCACGTGCTTAACACTATTGTAATCAATATAAAATAACACAAAGTAATGCAGCTTTACATAACAGAATTACGACACATTCAGGACGTTGCGGCGACTAGTCTTCATCAGCAAACAAATACATTGACGAAATACAACATATAGTACAGGAGAAGATCCTCTGGTGACTACATTAAGGCATAAGGATGGGATGAGAAGAATAAAAAGATGAAAGAAAATGGGAGCAATGAAGAGAAAATGAAAATATGAAAAAAAAAATGTTGCTACTTAAATCAGACATCCTTAACAACAATATTGACAGGTTGTAGACAAAGGCATGGTTGTTGTAATTTATATCACACTTTTAAGTTTTTCATTTAAAGCCCCCTCGTACATAACACGCACTCCGATGGATGCAAGTCTTTCTCAGGGCCCACACTAACTGGACACCAGGGCATTAGGCATTGGGCACTGGGTTGAGTTAAGAATAGATACCACAGTACTCAGGCCATTCCTGTGCTTCGTCCTCATATTTAACAGCCAGAGACGAGTCCCAGTACTAATAATATGAGTAGCCCACCATTCCTTCGTCTTCTTCTCTTTACTCCCTCTTCGCTGGATGTTGAAGAACCGCCAGGTATTTTGGTAACAGTAAAGACACGAATGCCATAACGAGCCTCATGAAGTAGATTACAGCAGGTTGGCCTTGAATGTATGCAGATTCAAGGGCTGTAATATACGAAGAGTTTACACATTTGTCATGGGCAGGTTGCTGGAGGAAGCTGGGGTCATCTACTCACAGTTCGAAGCTCAGGGGGGTCAGAAAGGAGAGCAGCATGCAGCGGTGGATTATCCCACTTCCTTTGGTCACCAGGTGAGATATTCCGTGTGTTTACCTGTCACTGTCATTGATGCCTGTAATACCTCACGGCGTAGGACAATGGGCAGGGGAGTCTTGAACCTGGGGAATTAAAGCCGCCTGGTTAGTGCAGTTGCCCCGAAATGTGCAGATTAGGACTTTCTTTTTGTCCCCGACAGACAAGAATCCATCACCTTACCAAGGATTCAAACCCGGGCCTCCCGATGAGGGCCCTACTTTCTAGATACTCGACCAGACACCCCTCGTCTATTTGTTTATTAGCATCAAATTCAAAGTTACATAGTGGTTAGCATGCATATTTACCAATACAGTGGTCTGAATTCAACCCCTAGGGTCATGGACCTCTGTTAGATGGGTTTAGATGAATGGTATTTCAAGACAAACAGCCGAAGAGTTGAACAGAACAATACAATGCCAGACAACTCCTGAATGTGGTACGTGCAGTTTGATACACGGACTATGACAATCATCAAAAACGATCTCTCTTTTTCTGAGAAAGGGTTTCGAGTCGATTCTGATGCATAACATAGGTACGGAAACGCTAATTGAACTTACTGGGTATTGTTTGGCGGTGAGAAAGAGCACTGGCCACTCACCGTCTCATCTCATCTCATCATGTTCCTCTTGTACCTTGCGGTGTCGAGGTGAAGTATAAACTTCGTGAGAGTGCCCGGTTATGGGCTTCGTATATCGACATTCCCATGGATTCTGTTATTCCCTCCGTCCAACGTTTACGTGGTCGGCCTCTTCCTCTGTTTCCATCTGGTCTGTACATCATTGCTTGTTGTGGCATGCTGTTGACTGGTAGCCTACTTGCATGGCCAAACCATTTGACCTGCTGCTTTCTAATAAAATCTAGAGCAGCTTTAACCCCCACTTTAGTCCTGATTTCTTCATTTCTGATCTTATCTCTTCTTGATACGTTGAGTATTCTTCTCAGGAACCTCATTTCTGTTCACTCACCGTATTATGACTTATCCTAGACTGTGTTAAGGTTTACCAATTCACATCCAAACGATATGTTGTGGGACTACCACGACCTATTTATCCGGTGTTAATGGTGGTAAAGCGGTCAAGAACACAATATATCAGGAATCATTTTTTGTTTTTGTTTATTTATAATGAAATTAACAGACAGTTAACAAATATATTTCTAAATAGCATGCAAATTGAATATGGTTTGGAGACATTTGAATTAGTTTGAGAAAATCAAAACAATGTTTTCCCGTAGTGAATTTGAATAACGAAGACACAAACAATAGATTGCACTATTGGCTGGCATATTTCGCTGCCTCTTTTCAGGTACATACTGTAGAAATCACACAACATAAACTAAAGTGTATAGATAAATCTTTCAAGCTGAAATATACACATATTTGCCTAGTACTTTCAATTGTTTACCACGGTAATATTAAACTGACTATCATGTCTTTCTGTTTGCACAAAACTGGCCTATTCAGATCAATCATGATGGCTTCTGTGATCTTTAATAAGCGACTGTATGTGTTTTAAACAACACACGAAACACATTGTCTTTATCAATCACGTGACCGGTTTCCAGACAATAAATCGTGCAATCTTTTGTTTGTGTCTTGGTTAATCAAATTTGAATTTGTGTCTAAATTAACATAACAATTGTGTTGAATTCTATTATTAATCAATGCGATTGATTTCGATATAATTTCAGTATCTTTATGTCCCTCACAACTGTGACAGTTAGTCACTATTCTATTCAGTGCTTACTGCAAATAATACTAAAGTAGGGGTAATAGCAACGGTAGATTTCATTTGAAAACAGCAGGCTAAATGGTCTGGCCACTTAACTAAGTAACCAACTGATAGTATACCACAACAAGCAATGATGTTCAGACCAAATGCAACCAGTAGAAGAGCTGACTAGGTAAACGATGGACAAAGGGAATAACAGAGTACATGGGAATCTCGATATTTGAAGCCCATAAACGGGCAATCCCGTTGTTTATGCTTCACCTCGACACCGCAGGGTACTAGAGGAGAAGAAGAGATGAAGATGATGATGAAGAGGAATGCATGTTTGAGAAGCCGCGATTTCCCATTGGCTAGCACTCTTGTCGGCCGGCTAAGTTTTCACTGGTTCGAATCTCTATTACGACGGAGTTTTTAATGAACCTGGGCTCCCAGCATACAATATGCACCAGAAACTCTTCTGGAAAGTAAAGGCGACTGATGACATCATCCATCGAGTGCAAATTGTTCTATATAAATCTGGGATTAGCATGATATATCCAATAAGCCTCAAGGCGTCCATGCGGGTCCTTTACGTGGATGCTTGAATATGAAGACTTAAAAAAATAACCTAAGAGACTGAAGTATGTATAGGAATAATTGGCTTATTGTTGGCGGTGGGGCATTGTTGCACGATAAGGCAGATGTGGTCGGGGCACTTTGGAATAGTGTGTATAGTGCAGAAGAACGGGTAGATTATCACGGCCTGGAGAGAATGGTGCTGCAGGGAGTGACCAGAGGATCTGGCTGACACACAGGACTCTGAGAAAAGGCCAGACAGACACATAATCGGACTGCTACTGGTACCTTTAGTATTTATACTCTTCGCTGGCTGTTGGAGATAAGGACGGAGCGCATATGGGAATGTTCCGAATGCTGTGATGTCAGTTCTTGACTCAACTCAACTTAACTCAGAGTGGCTTCAAGATAAGAACATCGTTATGTTTTGGATTCGAGAGGGACTAAAGAAAATGTTTGACAACCTGAAGTTTGGAAGTACAGAGACATAAGTATGCAGAGGAAGATAATGCGGGATGGTTTGGCAGAGAGGCTCAGAAAAGCGGACCTATCTATAAAACAAAAAGAACAGGATTTGGAGGAACACGATCGCCCACATGACACATAATGATGATACTTGTGAACCTGATTTGTAATAATATTGTCACTTGGGTTTTGTTTTGTTTCAGTTGGTTGTCTCTTACGTGTCATTCTGACTTTGATTTGTTTCAATATGACAATTTTATTGCAGCCAAACCAAATGCAGCAACACAAACATTGCATTACTCAATGGCAACAGAGGTCAAAGTCCAGAATTGAGAAGAGATTACATCTTAAGCTTAGTGCGTCTCTAATGTCGCCTCTAGGCACTGTATCTGATTGTGTTTCCTTTGGGTTTCAGGTTAAGAGTTCTAACATGCGATTCGGACTTCGTTTTGTTTCAGGTTAGAGTTCTTGCAGGAAGAACGCTCAAGGACATCTCACGGCATCCACAATCAACTCTATTTACGGTAATGCCTATTTCTCTTCAGCTGGTCTTTAAATGTCATCGTACAAACCTAGTCTGTGGTTTAGGGATAATGAACGTAGCCTCGTCGCCATGTGTTTTGAAGCCTTCCATTATTTCATTTCCTCTGCGCGTAACAGATAACGTATTGTCTAGTTATCCTCGAGTATTCTCAATGTGAGTCCTATCCAGCGCCCGAGCTTCTTTTCCTCATGTCTTGACTGAACACAGTTGTAGGAATGTTATATGTTGTTATTTTAAAACAGGGCTTGGGAACCTGTTTTATGCTTAAGGCCATTTATATATTTATAACATCATTCTTGGGCTATACGAAATTATCAACTTAAAAATTGACCCTGCTCTATTTGGTAAAACATTTAATTACCTGACCCCCTAATGCGATGGCTACAACTGCTTCTTTTAGGTGGGGCGTACGATGTTTGCTGATATTGATGATTTTGCTACTAAATTTATTGATGATTGTTTATAAAGCTCCTACATTTATTTAATTTAGGGCCAGAACATTGATTTGGCGGGATTTTCAGGGCTCAGACAACCTGTACGCCAATGTATCAGGCTTAAAGGGTTACATCTCAGTCTATCAGATGGGTTACAATGAAACAACCAACCAGCCAATTAATTAACCAACCAACTAATCAAACAACCGACCAACCGACCAATTGACTATCTTACAAGCCAACTAACCAAACACTCACCAACCAACGCCAAACAACCACAACCAACCAACTAACCAACCAATCATGGTTCTTAATTTTGCAGATCGGCACAGCAATTGTATTTTCTGCAATCGTTGACGCTATATTCTGGCAGCTGGAAGAAGATCCAATTTCAGGATTCAAAGACAGGTAAGTTGCAGTGAAACGTGCTCGTCGGGATTCAAAGATATGTAAATTGCAGTGAAATGTGTTAGTCAGGATTCACAAACAGGTTAGTTGTAGTGAAATGTGTTAGTCAGGATTCAAAGACAGGTAAGTTGTAGTGAAATGTGTTAGTCAGGATTCAAAGACAAGTAAGTTGTAGTGAAATGTGTTAGTCAGGATTCAAAGACAAGTAAGTTGCGGTGAAATGTGTTAATCGGGATTCAAAGACACGTAACTTGCAGTGAAATGTGTTAGTCAGGATTCAAAGACAGGTAAGTTGTAGTGAAATGTGTTAG